>NQII01000278.1:747696-839728 GCA_002778355.1 Clitarchus hookeri | reverse complement strand
CTGCCAATGATGACAGACCTATGCAGTGAACAATGTCACTGCCGTCGTTAGAGTCCGAGGGCAGGCACCTGTTTTCTTTGTAAATCAAATTTGCCTTGCTGAATGTAGCTCCTCCGACTCTCATACCTCCTAAAGATATTACCCGATGTTTCTGTCATGGGGCATTGCAGCTGTAGTTCATTTGGAGCCTTCTCCAGTTTTCAATACGTATGCTTATCTTTATGGTAAAGTTGTTTTACATGTTATGCACTTTTCGAGCCATTATTTCATTCTACATCGTGAAATAAAAATTCCTCCTCAACAATTCTTTATTTAGCACTTCGCTAAATTTTTTTGTTTTGAAATAATCTTGCAGAGCATATTGCATCTTGTCATCAGATCCGCACCCTTCACATAATACATTGTCTTGGAACAAATGTCTAGAGCCCGAATGCTGGCTCACACATCATGCTTCCCCACTCCACAACCGATACAGTAATCTGATGAGTAATATGGCATGCTGCACATACTTTATAACTATAACTTCTCTCTTTTCTAACATTTCGTTCTTAGTGACTTTATCTTACATGCTTGTATAATTGTTGTAACGGTAAAGCTTGTGGTTCTCCTCACCAACTAACGATGATATGACTTAAGATTTTAACCCTTTCCCGAGCAATAACACATGGGTCTTTGGAATACAAACTACAGTCTATTCGCGGTTTCTTCACACGTTTTGAATCAAACCTTTGAAAAATTACCTCATGTCTGGTTGTTTCCTAAATATGTCACGCATCACAAGCGTTTTATACATGTGTTAACATAAAATACCTTATTTTTGGTTACATTAAACTTTCATTTATATTATATTTGTAGATTATAATATTTAATTTATTATTAACATGATTAAAAAAACAAGGACAAAATGGATGTGTTGGTAACGCCTAGTAAGAAATAGTTCTTACGCAAAACATTATTACACTTAGTGCGTACGAATGTGGTGCATCGTCCCGTTTGTATAGTTTTCTAGATTTAGTTAAGCGTTGTTTGCATGAGACGGAGGTATATAATAGAAGTAGAACTTTAGCAGGGTTTCAAAATGTTGGAAGTAACCGTGAACGGACTATATATTGTAGTCTTACATATAAGTTAGAGTACTTATCTTCTTCCCAATTTTCATGTGAATATTTCTCTCCTATTTTATTTTCTGATAGCATAATTTATCTCACTACTCTCCAGTTTACTCTCTAAGTCATGCCACGTCTCATGTCTTCAGATATTTCCGCAGGATGTTTCCCATAGCATCATCCACTCTGCAGCATCATGCAGTGATGATGAAACAAGGCCAAATAAGTGCAGTTTGGCCTTGAAATTTCCATACCTAGTCATCGACTGAGGAATGTGGTTGAAATAAATCCATGGTCAATTCATTCTTGCTCGAACATCTGGAATGATCTTATGTGTGGTCCGGATTTTCTGAAATGCTTTCCATCTTATGCCAGATCTCCAGCATCTTTTGACTCACAAATTTCTATCCATTTGTCATTTTGACCATTCCTGCTTTCGCAACTAAAATTCCTCTCTCATGTCTGCAGATAAGTTGGAAGCAGCTTAGCTGATTGGGAGTGATTTTTTAAAAACTGAACCATACACATTAACTGCAGCCACCAATCCAGACCTATCACCACTCATAAGTCTTAGTTTTATCATTATAAAATTCATTCTATGATTCAATAAAACTATTCCATAGGTGGCAACGTCACACTTTCTTCAATGTGGAAGTTGAGGGCCGATAAATTTATGTCTGTAATGTTCCAAGACTTAGGCAGTATACAAAATCACAGATAACATATTACTGGGAGTTGTTGCAGTAGTCCTCTTTCAGGATCACATTCAACTCAAGTATTATGTTTCTTTGGACGATTTTAATGTCATCAATAAACTGTACTTTTAATCTGACTTTGAATTTAGGGAACAGAAAGAAGTTTTCCGGTGCGAAATCAGACTGGTAAGAGGGCTGATGGATTATTATTACTTGATGTGTAGCCAAAAATGACGAGAAAGTTTTTAATAGCGTGGGCAGGAGCATTTTTATGAAAGTATGTCCAGTTATCAGAGTTCATAAAATCTTGTGTAACATCTCCCATCATCTTTTCGTACACCTGTACCAAGGTTGCGACGAAGTTTATTCACGATGTTTGTTTAATTTAAAATGCACTCACACAGAGAACATAATTTTTACTGTCCAAATATCCAATCATTACTACCGAAACGTACACACATCATACATGAGGCCTCATAGTAACTATTTACTCTGGCTATAATAAATTATAGTACTTTATGGTTCAGCAAAACATCACTCTTGAAAATTTACTGATGTAGTGTTATTTCCAATAGCTTTTAATCTGCGAATGATTACTGCCACCTTTGTGTAAATGTAATTAAAATGGTGGACAAAGCTTATCTTTTGCCCATAATGACTACCAAGTACTTATATTGCGCGATATTTCAGACTGGTACATCACAGAAGTGAACGAACAGCGGTTTTGTAAATATGTCCATAAGCACCACATACATCGCCTTCGTTAGGTCAGTTTGACATGTTTTGATAAGACTTCAATCTTATTTATAACTACCATGGTTATCAACTCTACCTGTTCTCCTTGCCCTTTCGCATAAGGTCACAATTACATTTATGCTGTTCACGTTAAACTGAATACTTTTGAAAGCCCTGATTAGTATTTATTTGTGTGCACGTTGTGTATCCTTCGACAATATGTAAAATTAACATTGCCATGGTCCTGATCACTTTACTCATACGTCGGTCAAGTGAAACTGTGAAATTATTAAAATAGTAAATGTTTTACAAATTCGCTGATTCTTAAATATATATGCATTATGATAACTGAAAGGAAAATAAATAATTTAAGTGTTCACAAATGTTTACCTAACACTATTAATTCAGCATTCAGACATGGAATACTTCCCTTCCATCGTTACCAACATTAATGAACGCAGGCCAATCAGCGTGCCCATTAAAATATATACAGATGGGAACAGTGCCATTTTTAAAATATTAATTTCAAAAGTGTTCACTTTACCGTGAACAGGCTTTATTCAAATAGTTAGAATCTGGGCAGTAGGCCCAACTCCAAGAGTCAATCGAGTATACTGTTCCATGGATGTTTATAAGTATCGAGACCTGGGGCAATTCCTTTTTTTTTCATTACCTAAGTTACCTGCATATTCTTGCACTTGTATGTACCCATTTAGTCCTCGAAGAAATTCAGTATCATTGCATGCAAGGTTGAAGGGTAACCCTTGGTTTCGAGTTGATGTGTAACTTCCTCCCAATAGGTATTATCAGAAAATTTTTTTATTTTAAGGAAGACAATGATGTATTTGGCACCAATGTTTCCACGTATTGCATCACTTATTATAGTGAATTATTTGTACCATTCTCTTTTCAGAAGCCATTCTGCATTTCATGCATTTTGCCAGTAAACTCAATGCTGCAATCGATTTTTTGTTAATTAACTTCTGAAAAAATAGCAGCGATGGCAACAATGAGAATGGACTGTACATTTTGTCCTCAGTTGGGCCTTTCCCATCTTCCTTGTACATAAATCTCACTATACCCTATCCTGAGCTTGCAGAAACCAAGCATTATCAGTCATTTGCACAAATAATAGAAGGATCTTAATTCTGTAAGAGCCATTCACGATTTAAGTTTCAATTGCAAAATATACTGCTGTTTTCCCATTATTCATAGTACTTTGGTTAGATGATAAAGGAAGGGGGGTGGGGGGGGGATGAACAACTGAACAGTCACCACGTGTTCTGACTGAATAAGAAGTCTCAGGTTGTAGGTACACTAAGAACACTGAACATTCAGGAACTACATTCTGTTTAACATCACTCAAGCACCAACTGGTCAGGTCGTTATTTATGGCGATGGCCCCCAATGGGCATCGGATCGAGATACGCCCGATCACCGTGGATAATCTCCGGCAACACGACAGTTGGCCACACACGAGGCCCTTGTGTAGCACTCTTGCGCGACTTTGATGTCCTCCTACATCACTCTCAGATCCTCGCACTTGGATGAACCCATGGTACGGCCAGAGTGCACTATATTTTATGACTCTTGACCTCACTAATGTCTGTTCAGGTCAGTGCTGGAGTTATTTCGCCACTCACTATGTCTGCCCTTTTCTGGGAACAGCAACTTTTCAAATGTGCTTCGCTTTGAAGCCAACACTGCCACTACGGCACAGACCCTACGATCCATCACAAGAGAGAACCTCCTGTGGTGCCAACTGATAACCAGTGGTACTAACTCAAATTTCCATGGCACTTGTGGATTGTCAGGATTAGCTGTACAGCTGTACAGCCGCCCCCTCCCCCAATGGCAGCATAGGTGGCAACCCATGCAAAGACCTATGAGCCCGAAGACATGCCAACCTCCCCCAGCCACTGGGAGTATGCAGATGTACTGCCATCTAGGGGGCTCCCAACCTTTACGATTCCTGGGATTTTTTCGTCTTTAAACTAAAGTTTTGGACTACTATGGCCTGAATGCTCAGTAGTCCCAATACTCCACCTGGTGGTTGGAACTTGGTACCCTCTATGGCTCTAACTATAAGGGCAGATACTCTTTTCCCAGCCGCGGAGAAGCTGGGTAGCTTAGGGACAGCTCAGCGTACCCCCAATTCGTTTAAACCCAGGGGTTGCGGGTGCCGAAGCTTCACGTGAGGAGTCTTGGGTCACCTTGGCGAAGAGAGGCTATATAGGACTCGGAGATACGTCGCTTCGTCCATCCGTTCCTAGGGTCATGTGCGAATTACCGGTCTCAGATAACTGTAGCAGGGTACTGGCACGTCACCTTCAATGGCCCTGAAGTCTTCCTCGCCCAAGGAAAAACACTGACCTAGGGAGTCCACGGTTCATATTCCCCAAGAGCAGTGAAAAATATGAGATTGGAGCATCAAGGTCTGGTATTTTTTTTGAGCTAGCTGGAAAAAGACTACACAGATTGAGCACATCTGTATCCTTCACCAATGGTGGGTGAAGTGTAGAAAGTCCAGTTTAAGACTTAAAGTAGTGTAGGCATGCACATATAATTTAATTTTATGTTTAAACTGGAACATTAGAGATACTACTTAAGGGTTGACAAGAGGCACATTCCGTTGTAAATAATGCACGTCAGTTGAGTAGCTAGCATGTAGAGCCGACGAGGTATCTGGCATGCTTAACTGAATAGTGGTTACCACAGTCTGGTGGAGGAGTGCCGCAGCATCGAGGCACGCGCGTCCAGCGAGCCGGACAGCGTGGAGGATCTGCTGGCGCTGATCGAGTTCGTGCACGAGCTGGAGGCGTCCGTGCTGAATGAGGTGGCTGAGCGGGCCGTCGAATACCTGCACCTCTTTCTCTTCGTGACCGAGTACCGCGAGCTGCCCGAGCCTGACCTGGTGCTCAACCGGCAGTTACTGCAGTGGCAGCGCCGCATGGAGGCCGTGGTCGACCGACACCGCGAGATGGTCGAGCGCAAGACACATGAGTTCTCTGCCGCCTTCTTCGCCTAGATACCCTTCCCTGCTAATAAAACACTTCCCAACCATTAATCTCACCTCCTTATTTCATACAACACCATATGGTCCCAAGTTCGGATTTACTGCATTTTGATAGAGACCAGAAAGTTTCGAGAATAGATTACAAGCATGTATACATTTAAAACTCAGTTGTTATTGAATCAAATTTTATAAGACACAAACTTGATGATGCTGAGCCAGTAATAAACTTTCAAGGAAAAAAACGCACTCAGTACCATGCTACTTGTACTGGTGTGGAATTGGCCGCTCACTGGGAAAGCAGCCACTGAACAAAGAGCTGATGCTTGGATATCCGTAATTCTGTGCGATGTAACCTACATGCCACTGAACACACGAAATTTTCCTGACTATACCATTTGAAAATGTGGTGAAGGTAGAAAGGGTCCTATAAACAAAAACCAGTTTGGCATGCCTAAGGCACAGAAGTAAAAGAACGACACATGCGACAATAACACGCATGCCTAGCGTCTCGTCGCTTCTACACGAAATGCGTGCAGTATTTCCATCGTAGTGCTGTATTATGCAAATTGGACCTGTAATAGATTTGTAACAGCGGGACATTATTACACGTAATCTAAGTCCTATAATTTTACTTTACTCAAACTTCTTAGGGAAACTGTTAGGGAAAGCTATAAAAATTCGATTTATTTATGATTATCATAATTTTTTTTCTTCGTTGAACACAATTAATATGATAAAAGCAAAACTATGCACCACTAACTAATGGGTTTTTACCTTTTATTCCCAGACCATTCATTTAGTTAGATATGCAGATGTGCGCAAAATACAACTTCGTAGAAAATATTTTAATGTACAGGACCTTCTCCACTGCCTCCTTTACCTTGTTCCCCTTTCCCACGAATGAAACAGAAAAATTTAAGAACCATTTACTTTACTTTGTTATTTTATATACGTCACTACAGTCTCTACTTCGGATTAGTCACATTTTGGAAACGTGGTGATTGTAAACTGTACAAACTTGTTCGCATATTTACCACAACATTTTTCTCAAGTGATAAGGAATCTTACGAAAACCTCCAAAATCGTAGACAAACTCTGTCAAGATATTCATGGGGATCTGAAATGATAACACAGCAAACACTTTCGTGTTAATCAGCTCAAATTTATTGAGTATCTGCCTAATACTTCCAATAATACATGCATTACAAACTCAGCGAATGAAAGAAATGAACTGATTAATTACTCAGCTTTTTTTCCAAGAAAAATATTATGTACATCAACTATCACACTTAATTAATCAATTATAACAATTTACTGTACAGCAAAACAACCATTGAAAAACACTTCTATATTCACGTTATATGCATTATATACAGTAGCAATTATGAGAACTTGATAACTAAGCATTGCTGCAAGCCTGAGGACTGTCCTCCAAGTAGCCAACACAGCAATCCTCAAAATCGCAATCTCCAAACATGAATCAAACAGTAAAAATTTATGAATATTAAAACATTTTTTTTTCGATGCAAACATGGCAGGTCTGCTATATTTATTTGGGGAAAAGTTACATTCACAATGAAATTGCCAGATTCGTATTTTAACTACACAAAGGATTTCTATACACGCTGACGTATGGGGAATTTATCTTACTATTTACTAGCCAAGAACCTTAATTGCAAGTTTATGAATCTACAGAAAACCGCATGAATTTCACTAGATCACTCCTGTTAATTGCACTTGCTTATACTTTTGGTTCTCCATCACAGTGTTCCACTACGTGTAATGCCATCGGGGATGGTGGGCCATCCAGGCGCGCAAACTAAAAAGCGCCGTCATTATAGTATGCCATAGAGCGTCATATTACTATAAATATACCGACCTGTATGACTTTATGCATATATATTTGTATGTATGGGCAGATGGCATTATGCATGGGGCCTGCATGGGAACCATCATCTGTGACGCATGGCATGATGTAAGGTCAAGGCGGAGAAGAGATTGACTTCACTGTAGAGAGAAGAAGAAAACAAGAGTGCCTAAAGATAACCCAACAGCCATGGGCAAGTTCCTCCATTTTTACCTATTATCCAAATGCAACGGATCCGGATATGGATCTACCGTGAATGAAATTTGGATCGCCGTGGTCAGATGTTCGCCACCAAGACATCCACGCCTACATCATCACATCGATGGGAAACTTGCCTAATAGATCAAATATTTGTACGTTTAGACTAAAATGGAAGTGTGTATTTTTGGATAGAGACCGATTTACCTATTTGTTGTGGGGATGTAAATAAAATTCACTCTCGGTTTACATTTCCCATTGACAGTTATACTGGTAAATATTATGATTATATTGCAATGTTTACAACTGACAGTATAATATTTCTTGTTTGTTTACCTTTTAAAATGATGGCACAAATTTCATCATCATTTTATTTTGATGAACACACTCTAATTTTCTGAAATTGTAATTAATTGAATGTTTTAATGTCACAGGTAAAGTGATTAATGCTGTTTTATTTGAGTTGTTTTCTCCTTGTATAACTAGTGCCTTGCATAATGTAAATTTGTAGGCCTAGGAGATGATTAATTTTAAACAGTTTAGAGATAAGTTGTTCTTATCAATAAATTTTAAAGAAGAAGAAGGGCTGCCTTAAGCAGGCCCAGAGACTCTCTTCAGACATGACAGTGGTCAGACCTTTAAATTTTGGCTTATTTAAAATTTGATTTAGTTTTGAGAGCCATCGCGAGTACCTTAAATGTGCGCAGGCTGTAGAAGTAGTCAAAAGCTCTAGATTATTAATTTTAGTGTGTGCAAGAAGGAAGATGATGTTCAAGGGACGTGGTAGGAGCAAACGTTTATACTCCATTTCAGTTTGTATTGGAAATTGAAAATGATTTCTTTGAAGGACCTGAACGACAGAAATTTTAATTTTCAATTATTTTCATAAACCCAGTGGTCTGAGAATAGAGTCTATTAATCTCAAAGCTAGCTGAAGGAAAAATGAAACTTTATCAAATCAATTCCTTCTGAATAGAAATAAACTGCTGCATAAACTTTTGCTGGAAGATTAGTTTGTGTTATCCGAACTTTGAAATTTCCTTCACTAAAACCAGTTTCGTAGCTTGTTGGTCTGAGAGAAACACAGAGATAAATATTCTGTTTATTGCTCTGAAGAAATGTTCGCTACATGCATCACATTCATAAGCATTATACACAGAGGTGACAAAAGTCATGGAATAGCAATATGCAAATATACAGATGGCAGTAGTATCGCGTATAAAATATATAAATGGGCAGTGCATTGGTTGGGCTTTCATTTGTAGTCAAGTGATTCATGTGAAAAAGTTTCTGACGTGATTATGGCTGCACGACGGGAATTAACAGACTTTGAACGCGGAATGGTAGTTGGAGCTAGACGCATGGGACATTCCATTTCGGAAATGGTTGGGGAATTCATCATTCCGAGATCCACAGTGTCAAGAGTATGCCGAGAATACCTAATTTCAGGCATAACCTCCCACCATGGACAACGCAGTGGCCGACCGCCTGCACTTAACGGCCAAAACCAACGACGTGTGCGCAGAATGGTCAGTGTTAACAGACAAGCAACACTGCGTGAAATAACCGCAGGAATCAATGTGGGACGTTCGACGGACGTGTCTGCTAGGAAAGTGTGGCGAACTTTGGCTGTACTGAGCTATGCCAGCAAAAGACAGACTCGAGTGCCTTTACTAACAGCACCACATCGCCTGCAGCGCCTCTCCTGGGCTCGTGGCCATATCGGTGGAACCCTAGATGACTGAAAAACCGTTACTTGGTCAGATGAGTCCCGATTTCAGTTGGTAAGAGCTGATGGTAGGGTTCGAGTGTGGCGCAGACCTCACGAATCCATAAATCCAACTTGTCAACAAGGAACTGTGCAAGCTAGTGGTAGCTCCATAATGGTGTGGGCTGTTTTTACATGGAATGGACTGGGTTCTCTGGTCGAACTGAACCGATCATTGACTGGAAAGGGTTATGTTCAGCTACTTGGAGACCACTTGCAGCCATTCAAGAATTTAATGTATACAAATAACGATGGAATTTTTATGGATGACAATGCGCAATGTCACCGGGCCACAACTGTTCGCGATTGGTTTTAAGAACATTTTGGACCATTCCAGCGAATGATTTGGCCACCAAGATCGCCCGACATGAATCCCATCGAACATTTATGGGATATAATAGAGAAGTCAGTTTGTGCACAAACTCCTGCACCAGCAACAATTACGCAATTATGGACGTCTATAGAGGCAGCATGGCTCAATATTTCTGCCAGGGACTGCCAACGACTTGTTGAGTCCATGCCACGTCAAGTTGTTGCACTTCGCCGGGCAAAAGGAGGCCCGACACGATATTAGGAGGTATCCCATGACTTTTGTCGCCTCAGTGTTAAAGTAATTGGAAATCAATTATTTATTCTGAGTACAAATTATCACAAAGGTGTAATGTAATGTATTCTAATTGCTTATGTTCTCAGCATGTTAATAAACATCCGATTTTTAAATAGGTTACTTGTGAGTGTGCTTTATGTAGCGTAGGTGTTGAATTTCCACATTCTTTAAAAGGGTATTTGTTTTTGTTTATCATAGTGCTCTGTCATAGCTTATCTTCGTCAGACAATCAAAAAAAGAGGTAAAGGTCTAGGTATACTTAACTGAGAGAGGTATTACAAATTTGATTGATTTTGGTTTATTTTCAAGGGTATTAAGTATGCACTTCATATTTATAATTAGTTATTGAACTTTTCCGCAGACGTATTTTTGAATGGCACTGCTCCTCTAAAGAGAAAGATGAGAAACCCGTATGCGACAGTTTCCCTAATACGCATGCACACTCATTCACCCAAGATAAAAATAAAACGCAAAATTAAATAATTATATCTATACCCAAATAATTTCAAAAGAGTGGCGTACAACGTGTAGGACAAATTATTTTACAAAAAAAAAAAAAAAAAAAAAAAAAAAAACATTAATTTATATAACACCCATATAATTCCAAATTGTACGAGAGATAAAAGTGACTGAGTGATTCGTTTGGAACTGTGCAATAAGTTTTCGTGACTGCAAGATATGTATATCTTTGCGCTTTCTGTAACTTACTCTTGTTTGAAGACCAACAAGTCTATATGGCATCACCTTGGACTCCATATTCTACATACAGTAAACTTGAATATACATTTGTAGATTTGCGATGACTTTAAGTGGAGTTCTAAAAATGCAAGTTCTACTGTTCCTATTCCGCGTTAAAGAATTACAGCGTTGTTTAAACCTTTTTAAAAGGGCATGGTTCCGTCCTGTTGAATTTCTCCATGAATTTGATAGGTTTCACCACGGACCCAACCTTTGTTTTCCTTTTTAGTTTACCTTTCATCAAGCATGACATTTGTTTTAAGGAGAACTGAAGTTTCACAAATATTGTCTATTATTTGTATGAAATCACAGTCTCTTCAGTGGGGCCACGGTAGTTTAGAGGTTAGACTGCTCGCCTCCCACCAAGGCGAACCGGGTTCAATATCCGGCCGGTTCACTCCAAGTCGGAATCGTGCTGGACGATGCCGCTGGTAAGTGGGTTTTCTCGGGGATCTCCTGTTTCCCCGCCCTTTCATTCCGACGCTGCTACATACTCACTTCACTTCAACCTTATCGGCTCTCACGACCTCGATTCTAAGGGCCACCCAAATCTCTTCACTCACCCACAGTCTCTTCAGTCTTGTTATAATCTCCCTCTTGGCCGAAATTGTGACAAGGACCAGTCCATCGTGCACCTAAACTAATATTTTTCATTATTCGAGGCGCTTTTTTTTCCATAGACTCATAAAAGAGAACATTTAATGTGGACACAACCTCAGGAGTTTAGATCGTTCGCTATTTCACACGCACCAACAGTATAATTGATTCTTCTGTCTAAACGGATTTAACACCAGTGCAAATATATTAAGCAGGCAACGTTTCTCTTCAAGTCCGTGCTATATTTCGGACCATCAGGGAGTTTTAGTTGCACGATATTTGTCAACATTAGAGCTAAAAATTGCACATGCATACGTCACTGAACCAGGAGTCGAGCCGGAAACCGCACGATCCAAATGAAACGCCTTAGCGGCCTTAGCTACAGATGTCACCACACAGTTAAAACAGCATCCCGTTATAGAGGACTTGTTACGCATGGAAACAAAGGCCGCGCCTGGTAGGTGTCCTGGAACACAACGCAACTATCACCACCTTTGTATTCCCCCACGGTTTGCCGGACCTCGGATACTCGTGTCAGCTGGTGCCAGGGGAACGGGAAAGTCGTCGGCCGGTTGTCCACACCTCTTGTTTCCACGGTCGGGAGATATAGGGCCTATATCATTTTATTTTAATCTTACACACAGCCTCCTTGTTTGATATCTCAAGGCCAGAGGGTACAGGAGGGGAAAGAGGAAGGAGGCTTGAAAAATTCATGCAGCCAAGTGGCACTGATGAAATGCCGGAATTTCTACGACTCGCAGCGTCGGGCCTCGCCGCAACCCCCTTCATCCGCTCATCACGCGGGTTGCCAGCCGGTAATTCGCTGAACCCGCCCCCCCCCCACCTAGGTCGGAGGCGGTAGAGGGTGATTGCTGGTGGTGGAGGGGATTCCCAGGCAGCAAGTGCGAGCCTTGTCCCCAGGCTCTCGTCCGGGGTGCGGCACGACCAGCAAGGTTTCATCATAATATATACACTCCTGAAGCTCGTTGAACAATAATTACACCTGCTGTAGCAATCCTAATTACAAATTAAATAATTATTGATTAAATGTAATTTTATTAAAAAAAAGCTATTCCCAGGCGAAAGGTAAACATTCAACAAATATTATCTTCTTGAAACACTTTATACATTAACATTTTTCTTAACCCTTTTGATGTCCATTGTAGACAATCGTCAACATGTTGCACAGGAAGCTTGTATTTTACCGGTACTGTACTCTGCGAGGCTCAGTGCCCTATGATCTTCCCAGTAGGCAACTGATTCCTAAACCTTACCACTGCGTTACGTTATAACTGGTTCATATCACTGATCACCAAGCACAAATCATACAGCTTATTGGGTGTGATAACGAAACAAGTTATTCGCCAGTCTAAGTACAGAATGCATAAAAACATTTCCAATTCGCAACGCTATAAATTATAAATTAATCTGGAAATTAAAGGGTTATATCTTATTACATTATTTTTTGACATTGCAATTGCGTTACTGTTACCGTTTTTCCACATTTGTATCCACCCGCCAAGTTTCGTATTTCTGTCAATGGCGTATTCTCCCGTCGTATTTAAACATTAGCATTGCCATGTGGTTGACGACAACTGCCCCGCCATCATACATAAAATTGATATCGTTATGGATCCGATGAATTTATTCATGAGTCGAGTAAGTGTTACTTCCGAATTGTTTGGAACGTAAACATGTTACAAATATAGCCAATTTTTTACTCTTGTGTGAATAAAAAGAAAACCAAAACGCTAGGTAAATAACTGCACTGTCCACAAATTGAAAACGTTACACTTTTAATACTACTTCAAGACGTTGCATAATTTTTCTTACATCTCTGCCAGCTTTACTTGGACTATGCAATTCAGTTCAATGTGTCCGTTGAAGTATGTAGATACTGCCAGGATATATACAGAGTGTTTCAGAAGTGATGGTCAAGAATGTAGGGATAATACGTACAAATAAAGAGAAGCAAATAAGGTTCAGTAAACATGGGGTCTGGAAATTAACAGTTTGCGAAATAATGACATTTGTGAGCTGGTTGGGCCGCCAGTGAACTCCGAGCGCCTGGATAATGTAATGCGGCAATGTTTTGTTTACAGTGGCTACGAACATGCTCCGTACTAATCCCCCCCCCCCCNTCGCATTTCGTGAGCCTTAGTACTAAACGACAAACAAGCAGTGTGTCGTGAACATGGTGTCTATGTACATTGTGCATAAGTCTGTCTGTGCAACAGTACGCACAGAAGCGCGAATTACTTGTGCGAAGGTGTTGTAAAAATGGACCACGATTTACAGCAACGTAGAGTAAGCAGATATTCACTTCATGTACGGCAAAGCCAACGGCGATGCACTGGAGACTAGGCGGTTGTACGCTGAAGTGTTTCCTCACAGAAGGCATCCCGACAGGAGAACATTCATCAATACCCATCAAGGCCTTAGAGAAGATGGGTCCTTCGCACACCACCAACGGCCAGGTAGACCGAGCTCCATAGCTCCTGATGTAAAAGAACGTGCGTTAGAACGTGTAAACGTGAACCCAGGAACTTCGACTACGAAGGTGGCTATGCAAGAGGGAATAAGTGTAAGCAGTGTATGGCCAATATTACATCACCAGTTACTGTGCCCATATCATATCCAACATGTGCAAGGTCTCAAGAACACAGACTTCCTTCCCAGATTGAATTGCTGCCAGCAGATACACCACCAGCGAGCCCTAGACCACCTGTGTTTAAACAATGGGTTGTTTACAGACGATGCTGGGTTTACATGTGACGGCATTTTTAATTTCCACAACTCTCACGTGTGGGTCGCCGTCAATCCTTATGCAGTGAAACAGGCATGACATCAACAAACGTTCTCGTTCAATGTCTGGGTAGGAATACTCGGCGACTGTCTAATTGGGCCACATTTTCTACCACAGAGGCTACACGGAGAACGGTACCTGCGCATTCTGCAAGACGTTGCTCGACGATGTGTCATTGCAGCAATGCCAGCGGCTGTGGTTTTTTCGCGATGGTGCACCAGCACATTTCCTTCTACGTGTAAGACGATATATAAACAGACGCTATGGAGACCAGTGGATACGTAGAGGAGGACCTGTACCGTGGCCTTCTAGATCACCGGATTAAAACCCGTTGGAATGTTGTGTATGGGGTTATGCCAAAAGCCTAGTTTGCAATACAGCAGACATTGCCAAATCTGAAGAATTGCAGCATCGGATTGTACAGGATTTACAGGAAATTAATAATGACCCCAGATTGCTCGAGCGCATTCGCGGGTCTTTGAGGAGACGACTAGACAGATGCATTCAAGTGCGCCGTCCGCATTTTGAAAATCTACTATAAACGTCTTCAGTTAACATGTTCATACTGTACTGTACCTTGTGTATCCACAGACGCCACTGTTGTTCAACCCAAACAGTTGATTTTATGTATGTTCATCACATTTCTGTGGTGATGAAGCCACAATCATGACTTGCACTGTCTCGGGAATGAAACATTAAATCACAGCGTCGCTGTTTTTGTTGGCATTCGTACTTAGTATTCAGCGGGCCCCAACCAAAACAAAATTGACGTTATCTCGTAAACGGTTGATTTCCGGACCCAAGTTTACTGAGCCTTTTTAGCTTTTCTTCATTAGTACTTATCATTCCTACAGTTTTGACCATCATTTCTGAAACAACCTGTACATGTCATAGAATTCATCTACATACTATCCTGTTTAAATCCGTTTACGTATTGCATGTTCCAGAAAGAGTGAAACTATGCTCTGCGCTGTTTGCGGTCAGAAACCACCGCCAATAAAGCCGCACACTTTCTGTGGAGCATGCTATTGGCTGCTGCTGGCACGCAAATATTTTATGATTGGGAAATTCTTGTGAAACGCAACAGGCCATAGATTCCGTTGTGAAATTACAAATAAATATTTTTAAGTGCTGTCCAAACCAAACATTTCAGTTTTTTGCCACACCAGAAACGTCAAGGGGTTAAAAAAAATTCTTGCCCTGTTTTGCACATATCAGTGACACTTTTTCTTTAGTCTTAGAACATTGTTACCCCTGCTGCGTTTTCAGCTACCAATAGTGACTTTTAACTTCGTTATTTCCCCTGACGTATTATCTGTAATCGTATACCAAGTTTTGAATGTCTCATGGTCCCGCCTTACATGTATACTTGCCCGAGTGAGTGAGTGAGGAGGTTTGGGTGGCTCTTAACATCAAGATCTTGAGGGCCGATGAGTGTGAAGTGAGGTGAGAATGGAGCAGCGTCGTAATGAAAGGGCGGGGGAAACGGGAGATCCCTGAGAAAATTCGCCGGCGGCATCGTCCGACACGATTCCCACTTGCGAAAATCCGGGAGTGACCCGGCCGAAGATTGAACCTGGTTCGCCATGGTGAGTGGCGAGAAGGCTAACCTCTGAGCTACTGCAGCCCCTCTTGCTTAAGTGATACTATAACCAATAGAACGGTAAAAAATGTTGGTCGTGTTATTTTATATTCGATCCAAACACATATGACGTCATTTCCAGCTAAATAATTACGTTCCATAGCTTTCGCATAAAAACGCGCTAAATGTACAGTTTGTTGTTTCTTGAACACACAAATGCAATGGACCTGACCATATTCAAAACATAAAGATGAAAGATATTGTATTGATTAAATTTAAGATATGACTAGAAAACTTTAATTTTTCAAATATCAGGTATATCCAAAAGTTTGCAAAATGTTTTTATATTCAACAACTTGTCCATAAACGCAATATTATTATTGTATGGTTACATAGATATCTAAATGTTTCTCATGAGATTTTACTCCAGTGTAAGTTATCTTTTCAAGTAAGTAAACTTTTTATTATTTGCGTACCCCATAAATATAATATGCTTTTATTTAGAAAGCCATGGACTCGAATCCATAACCTATTGCATCATAGTCCGATGGGCATCATTCGATTATGCTGCGGCGTTCGACTCCTCTACTCTAAACTGCCGCGGTCCTTTGTTAAATACCGTGATTGTCTCTAAGCCTCGCTGTCTTTAATGTCGCCTTCCTGTATAACTGGTATAACATTTTGCTCGGTTATTTCATACGGAAGACTCATTGTGAAATCCGCTTCTCTATAGGCTGTTCTCGGGCAAAGCGAGCGCTTTTAAGGCCCCAGTTACTTTTCTCCTATCAACCATTTTTCATCCATCCACCACTTTTTAAAATAAATATTGCCATGTTAGTAATAAACACAGTGTATATATTTCACTGGACATGAAAGTTAAGGTCTAAGACTACAATAAAAAATATTTTTTTACTATTGTTCCAAATGAGAGGACATCGAAACGTGCTCGATTTACCGTAAATAGCCTATAACAAGAAGTCAGATGTCTCTGGTTTGCGGGGTAGATGAGGGAGGAGAGGGGAGACTGCGTCTTCGTGCCCTATTGGCGTAATTTGCATCGGAGAAAAGAGAGACAACCGCAAAACATGCGTATGCGTTTCCGCTGACGTAAAAGGACCAAATTATGTGACGTGATAATCGAATAAAAATATCTGGGGCTCTCTTTTGTTATATATATAATAAATTGCCCTCGTTAACAATTGCTGCTCTCCTTGGTTGGTAGTCCATTTTCTATTCTGTTACCGAGTTCGTTTGATCATACGGCATGCATGTTTGACTTGCTTTCTGGAGAAAACGTTTTTGATCCCAGTCGTGGAGGTTTTGGAAGCCGATGTACAGAAATCGAGAAAGGCCAATGCTAGCTATGTAAGTATTTCTGCCAATTTATGCAAGAACGATGCATTTTTTGTTAATCTATTTCTTATTTAGTGATTTCGCGCATTTAACCGTGTCGCAAGATGTTATACTAAACGATTAAGTAGAATGTTTAAAGATCTCTTGATACACAAATGTGCAAGATATTGTTCTTTAGCATTGCCTATTGCTAAAATATTCTAAAAATTTGGCATGAGGAATGCTTCATGGATTCTTAAAAAAACATGCCAAAAATTAACTTTTTCTCTTAATATGGTAGTGAGAGAGCAATGCCATATTCTCACATATATCAAACGCGATCTCGTCATTATGACCAAAGCATATTCCAACTTCTCGCCTGAAGGACACCATGCTTGCAGTAGAATTTCGTGCGATATACAGTTTAATGTGACCATTTTTTATTGCTGTATTCACATTCTAAAAATGATTATTTTATCTTATTAATGCCCCCTCCCTTTTCAACACATTTTGGTTAACTGGGGGAGGCCCCGTCGCTAAAATACTTTAGATTACACAGCCTATATAAAAAGCACTCCAAACGCTTAATCGATACTCAAATCCAGAAACTCATGAACGAAATGCATAAGCGGCCCCAGCCACGGGGCAGGTATGACGTTTACTTGAGTTGTGCTGTAGACACTTGCAAACAGGTGAATGTGTTTTGGTTGTACCCACAGGCAGCGTAAATAAATAAAAGGAGCATCAGTTCAATCTAAATATTTTTTCTTGACCAAAAAAAAGTGACCACAGCATACTGGATGAAACTGAATAATGTCGATAAACAGACACTTAATGCTCGTCAAGAAAAATGTTAAGCCGAGGAAGAAGAGGAAGAATTTCCGTAAAACTCAGTACGTGACCTCAAGAAACCTGGAGTGTAGTTAATGCTGTCAACCTACCAGGTATTAGATTTCTCCGTTTATACATTTATGCACTGATTCATCGAAAAGGTTGCTGCTCAGATGAATTACACCAGGATAAATTTCATATTAATTTTAATACACTAATTAATAATATTACTTGAGAGAACAGCGTATCCTCCACGTCACAACATATAATGGCAAACAAGTGTATTCAGACCAATGCATTTGACGATGGCGGGAGATTTATATTCTGTTACACAATATCCAGAGTAGCAATCTTCTTCTTCAATTCTTCCTATAATATTCCAAGTTTGTAAAAATGTTCAGCTCCTTTGTCTTCAGAAGTGCACCCCGGCCTCAGCAATTACTTCAGACTACAAATCATATTGAGGGTATGCCTACATTTTCAATAATTATATTTTTTTCTTAGTGAACTTTTGGGTGCATTTATTTTGTCGATGATATTCAGTCACATTTTGTATACGGAGTACCTGGCACCATGATTGCGCTGTGGCATGTTTGAAACACATGTTTTCAATAGGAACTGCTGTACGTATTGACATATTTTCACTAAAAAAAAAAATCACACCTAAGACCTTGTCCTGAATACACTTCTCATGATACATAGCTGATCACAGACGACATTTTCACGTTATTAAAAAAACAGGCATTTTACAAACTGTTTTATTTTAAAACGCACTTAATGAATATCTGCTAAACTTGTGTAGTGCCCTCTACGGAACATTCCTATTAGATTTATAACAATAAAATTTTAGTGTCACTATTAAAAGTTCTGGAAAGCCTGCACGCTATTTCAGTACCTACTTGCACGTTGAGGCTACGAGACATTTGATGTACACGCCTATGTCGCCCTTAATTCTGGGCCTTTAAAGAGGAGAATAGCCCCAGGCGAACGGGAACTCCAGTCTGGTCTTTTCATGTACCGGGGCGGTTGCTAGGATCAAATGCGCTAGAAGGAAGAATGCAGGACAGACGCGAGAAGACGACAGTGTGCGCTCAAGTGGTGCAGCGTGATATGCCACGCCTTGTCCACACGGCCGCGATCACGCAGACGAAAAGCTTTGAAACTAAACTCGTCGTAGCGCAAAAAGTAATATTCAAAATTACAGAACAATTTCCTTGTTAAATCTTCAATCTCTTCTTGCCACGTGTAGCTAATAAAATTTATTTTAAGTTATTTCTCTTATAAAAATATTTTACCGTAAGCTGTATTGTTTCTATTAGGAACATTACAGAGCAACAAATTAATAAGGGAGGCAAAGTTTGTATCGACAATGGTAAATATTTAAAGTAAGGAATAAATTATGATAATGTGCCACCTGCAATGTGACCTAATTTTCATTGCGACTGCATGTTGGTTCTTGGGAATATACAGTGCAGAGGTGCCGCTTGAGTCGGTAAGCCACGAACAATGTCTGACAGAATATGTGCTTAATATAATTGTAAAAATTATTATTTTATAGTATAATATAATTGTTTTATAATATAATATTATTGCAGCTTGAAGTCTTATTTGCGATTTCCAAAGGACCGAAACATATAAGTTATATAATATATAAAGACTTATTGTGTGCTATATATATATCTATATATATATAATAGGTCGTTTGACAGCAGTAAAGTAGAAACGAAATTCTTTTGTTACTTTACATCTGCCGACAATGGATCCACGAATGCCAACGAGAAGATCTTAATTATGTATTAAGATACATGGTCCTGAGTACATGGGTAGGATCTATTGAGTGTGTTCTAAACATTTTGACCCTGCATGCTTAAGAAATTCCAAGTTGCCAAGTAAGAGGTAAAGGTATGATTTTGGAAAAATGCTTACTCTTCGGGAAGCATTTATAAACAACATTAATAACCATGCCACAGTAATTCTATAAACAGATTGTAAGATAACGTAACCAGAGCACTGAAAATCCTTCGCCCAATGTTAGTGGTAAGTACTTTTAAATCTGCATGCAGGGAAGTAGCCTAAATATGCATTGCTGTAACGACACTGTCAAAAGAATCCAACATGACTTTTTATACATCGCACCACACAAGCACAATATCAGTTCCATCTTTATCACTTGTAAAAGCAGCTTCTGCACTCTTATGTCCTTGAGATGTATGAATATACACACATGACATCAATGTGTCTATGCGTCTTACTACACATGGTTTGTTACGATGTGTCAAAACTCTGGTCACATTCCGAAAGTTTTGGTTTGTGATCAGGGATCCAATAACTTAAAAGTTTCTTGCAGCAATGTGAAGTCAAAACTGATTGGAATGATTGAGAAAACCGCTCATATTTAAATTTATAATTCACACTTTCATATTTTTGTTGTAGGCTATTCACGGTAAAAGAGAGAATTTTAAGGCCCTGCTAATTTTTTCCTGTCATCTCATTTCTATCTTCCCACCGATTTTTAATATAAACATTGCCATTTGACTAATAAACACAGTGAATACAATTCACCACTCTGCAAAGCTAACGTCTGAGCCTGCAATTAATAATATTTATTGGTGGTTAATGCACTTTGGGAGGGCCTTATAAAGTGCTCACTTTACCGTGAATAGCCCACATAAAATATTTTAATCTCTTAATCAATGGTTTTGTAAAGCATGTAAATGATCACTGTGGGAGGATTCAGAGTACAGGAAAAATAAACCAAAAAAGTCATGCACATGTAAATTGTAAGCAATACTTTTTATAGGGACGAAGTAAGGAGGGGGGGGGGAGAGGTTTTTGTAACTTAATGAGGTACAAGAGTAATTTTTATTATTTAATTACTATTATTTTGTATATATTTTCCTTACATCTGATATGCCCTATGTAGATAGCGGAAGTATGGTAACGATATAAACGTTATCGAACACTAGTGTCAAAGTTATTCTTCAAAGCGATTTTGCACTAGGTTCATTATTATGGGGGAGTCTTGCTAAATCATTACGCTAATACGTGCTAGACCTATAGTATAGTTTGTTAAGCGTGATTTCGGTTTAAAGTTGCTTGTAACAGTGAAATGTGAAAGGCAGTCGGCGATATGCAGTAATTTAATCTCGTTTATAAAGTTGCAGAGAATTAAAATGATGGAGTTTGAAAATATGCACTATATTCCCGTTATTAAATGTATATGTCGATTTATAAGTCATGTTTACATTATTACTAAAGGTGTTTGAAATCAGGGATTTATAAATGTATTTGTTTAGTGAATTGTCAAAAAATGTGTAATGCATAGTCTATGCATTGTATTACAGTCAACTGCGCTAATTTTCAATGACCTAATTATGGTTTATTTACAACTTAACAATAGAGTTTGAATTCTCAGTACTTAACCTATTTTTTGAACTTCTACTTCCTGTTTCTAAATGCTGAAATACTTTATTATTTTATGTATAGCGTAACTGTATTTGCGTAAAAAAGGGTACTTAATATTGGATATGGTCCCAGTATATGCCAGGGTCGTTATTAATATGGCTGTATTTTGCTGTCTGAAGAAAAATTAACTGTACATTATGTTTATTAAATTTTTTAAATTAATATACCTCTCCCAATAAAAACACAACAAAAAATTTTGGAACACTATATTTTTTTTTTTAGAATAAAAATGGTGTCGATGTTACTTTACTATAATTACTACAGACCTGAAGAATTCGCGGATTCATTTAAGGACGAGCTAGAATTCAAAACACATGCGTTTATATAACTTAATCCATTGGCCCACGCCGTATTTGACACTTCCTGGAGAATGCTGGTCCAATCGTCGCCTTACGCTGTGACAGCAAGCAACCAATGTGCGGTTGATGTCGGCATATTTGTACATAAGACTGCATAGTCTAGCCTGTAGGTCATTGAACTCACGGTTTTTTCCGGTCTAATTGCACATTTATTATAACATAAACCTGATTTAAAAATAATATTAAAATGGCACGCGTGAAACTGGATAGTTAACATTTTCGCAACAATGCATATAAACTTAACAAAGCCATGCAATTGATTGCATCGTTATATCTCTTTAATATGTGTTTTGCGCATTCATTACTTTCAGGAATCAACAGGCTGTTAAATGAAAACTAAGAAACGTATCGCCTTCTGGCTAAAACATTTAGAGTATTTGGTCTTTTCTCGAGATGTTCTACACAATAAACCCAACTTATCTCTTGAAACACAAATATTCACCGCTTTGCCAAATGTTTACTGCAATTGTCTTTAAATATTTGCAGTCTACTGATTAATTATTTTTTTCAGAAGAGACTATTCATATTTGTGTAAATATATTTAATTCGGCATGACCGTCAAAGAGTCAAGAAATAACACACATTTTTTTTCTTCAAAGGATTGCCCCTATTAGATTGTGTGCCATGACGGGTTGGGTTTAAAACTTTTTCTGAGCACATGCAGTGCTGTGGGAACAAGGTGCCTCTGTGGCGCAATTGGACACGTAGCTTGTCTTTGGTCTAAAAGTTCTGACTCGATTCCTGGGCAAGGTACGGATAAGGTTAATCTTGCTCAGGTTAGGAAAAAAACGAGTTTTCTTACTGGAGAGCTTGGCATAAGGAAAATTTCCGCCGCTATATGCGCAGTGTTCCAAAGAGGTCACTGTAAAATAAAATTTTAATATACGTGAATTATAACAGAGAAAGATTGTTTTAGTTACGAAGTTATTTTATATTTGATTTATGTTTATTACAATTAACCTGTTTTTAGAGTATAAAACAAAGAAAAATCTTGTGCACATATGATACTAGCGCTTATCTAGTGGCGAAAATTGGTTGTTATCAAACTTTTAATATTGGTCTTCCCAACCTGAGTAGAAGTAACATTGGGATGTATGTGTGTACGCCGTTTTTACGTTAACGTTTAGGTTTTATGCATCGTGTAAGCTTTATACCGACTAAGTTTCGTTTATTAAACAGCTTGTTAACGTTCCAGTAAGAAAATGTCTGTGGCCACAATTGACGTAAACGACTAGGAAAATGCGTGTACAGGGTTTTTGAGAGATAGTCTATGTAGCCAATAATCCCAATTTTTTTAGGTTTGTCCCTATTTTTTTTTTCAAGTTTCTGCCACGTCCCGACACTACTTCTACGGAACACCGAAAGCAGCCCTACTTTCATATTTTGCTAATTACCTGTCCTGACGAAAATGCGTTTGTAGAAAGAGTTTTCTTTAATAAAATGCTTGCAGCGTACCGAGAGATATAGACCGAAGGTGGCAAATGTCGAAAATAGCAATTTTCTTTCTCAAGACAAACTGCTACATGTATTTTCTATGAAATTTCGGTATGATAAATCACTTTTAATGTTGCCGCATAGAATGAGTAACAGTCTTCAAACAGAAGCGCTATCAGCAGACATTACAAGGTAACAAGTTTAATTGTAGATAAGAATTAAGTTCAGTACTGATTTTTAGTTATTATTTGTTTTATTATAACTTATTTTAATTCATACGAATTAAACTTATGGGTCTAAAAGCTTCTCTACCTTTCTGTACGTTTATTACATTCAGATTGATATTTAATGCAAGTTTTTATGTGATGTGTTCCGACTTTTCATTTGCTTAAGGTGGCGACCCTAATGGCGCCCCTTTGCTAAACTGAAACTTTATATAGTAGGCGAGGGTTCACCCACATGGGTGAGACCACACTAATCTGAGATCGAACTTGTGACTCCCCGCACGATACCCACGACCATACACGTTAAATGAAAGTTTTGAACATACATTGGCAATACATGAAAATTCTTCTCGTCTGCAGACACTAAAAGCCGTTTCAAAATGTATGGTTTCGTTACAATTATATTATGAATAAATATTAAGTACTGGTTGACACCGTTTCTTTTTCTCAGTGTATTGTTTGAATAAACGCGTGAGTTATCAAACAGTAACCAACAATTAGCTTATCACAAACATAGATGATCAGAACGTTTAAACCATTTACACCCATTGTGAAAACAGTAGTGAACGTAATGCGCAGGAAGATTTCTTGTGGTCGCCATTGTATACTGAGGCTCAATAATTAAGGTATAATTTTCTCACTATTTTTCCTTTTTGCCATACGTAAAATTTACGTTGCCACGGGCCAAATAACTTTATATACGTGTCAATTACTTGAAAACGTGGAAATGTTAGCGATCTAGATACGTTACTAATATGAAAATTCATGATCTGCTGTAATGTGTGTAAAGAAAAACACACAAACTTGATTTGCCATAAATTTCCACATTAGACGCGCAGTAAAACGCCAAGATTTCTGAACTATTTAGCTTAGTTCACTGCCAACTTATTAGGGAGTGTGCATGCTAGGGTGTACCGGATAACATTTGCGGGAAGTGATTATTTTCAAAGGTTGATTTCAAAAGTGCTCACTTTATCGTGAACTACCCATAATAGTCTTCCCTACTTGTAACGGATCCGTAAACCATGCTACTGCGCTAGGTCATGCATAGTTCATATTACTGTACTGAACACAAAGCGTACGGCAAACTAGTTGTAGGTAATAACGAAAGTACATAACGCATTGAAAAACTTTAGTATTTGCAACACCTGAAACTACAAATCAAAATTGGTCTGAAAAGGGCCAAACCAAATGCTGTGGCCAGTGTTCACGAACAAAAATTCAGCAAAGATGAAATTACAAGTATGTATAACCAATTAAAAAAAACGGATTAAGTAATTGTTTAACACAACTTTATTGTTCCCTAATGTTTTTTAATGGAACATGATAAAAATTCCGTATTGTATTTGTGTTTATCAACTGTGATGATGGAAGATTGTGTCATTTTTTTGTTTGCAAGTGATGATTAATATTGTATCTGTAAATACTGAAGAACGAGGATCTTTTGGAAGGGCCGAATTAGTTACCATTTGACGTAAGTTTTCTTTTCTGTGAGGTTTTGGCTAAACAAAACACTGTTATAACAATGCTGGATAAATACATCATTCTTAGAAGGATCATTGTTGTGCAAACAGATTATGTAAATTGGTTTTAGCTGAAATATTTTTTATTGTTTGCTGCAGTTTGTCGTTTAATAGAAAATAACTAAAATTGACGGATTTTTGACTCCGTAAATTACACAATGTTAACACTGCCATTTGAACTTGCCAAAAACGGCTGGGAGTCTGATTGGATGGGTTTAGACGTTAAAAACAAAAGCTTGGCGGCTGGCCAACTTTCACCGTGCACAGTAAACATTTTTTTGTACTTTTACAAAAAAAATAAGGGTTTGAAAACTAGTTGCCAAAAAATTCCAAGTGACATTACCAAAAATATTTGTAAGCTTTGCAAGAAATTTCTTGAAAAGTGTACGGGATATATTCAGTATTTGTTCAAAATAAAGTACTTTAACTTACCGACGGTTATCTTGTAGAATTTCAACATCATGTGTAGTAATTCTCAAATCATTTTCCTGCAGAATCACAAGCTATCATTTGGACTTCTACAAAGTAAGTTGTCTACTTGATGTTATGGTATAAACATATTAGGTCACTCTGGACTGCACGGAACACATTTTAAGCGGCCATGTCAGGCATCTCTCACTTTCAATAATTTAATCTCGTTTTAATATGCAATATTTTACCTTCAAAGAGCAGCAAATTTTACTGAGCTCGCAGCTGAACTGTAATTAGTTTTACACTTAGTTACAAGGAGTATGTTAGTCCCACGTAAAAAGAAAGAGGCGACATTGTACATGCACGAGAAAATAAATGCTGCCGACAGCTGTTTCATTTTTCGGAGGGATAATTTTTTCTTTATCCCTGCTTTATGCTGCTTATTTTTTCACATATCATCTTTTATTTAAAGGAAACCCTGTTAATGTACTCGTATTTTGCAACACATTTTTTTACGTTTAGTTGTCTAGAGAAACATTGAACGAATACAAAATANTGTTAATGTACTCGTATTTTGCAACACATTTTTTTACGTTTAGTTGTCTAGAGAAACATTGAACGAATACAAAATATGTATTAAGAAATAATTTTGAACATTTCTTAAAATACTTAAAAGAAACGTATATATTTGTGCTATCGCAGCTAAAATCACATACATTTACAAAACTTACTGTTACAAAATTAATGTTGCAAATCTATAACTTGGGGAACACATCCTTTTCAAAACAGTCAAAATGGACTTTGCCCTGTCGTCCAAGGAAAGAAGTTGCCCTCATCATAAGTGGATTTTCGGAAGTGATGATTCATTGTCCTTTAGCACACATGTTAACTTGAAATGCTGTGATTTAATCAGCAGTTTACTGAATATCAATATTTCTGAAATAATTTTTATATAGCTATAAAGCTGTTGTTCTTGTAAGTGTACAAATTCAACAGGTTCACAATTTTTTTTTTGTAAATGTACAAATATTTGTTTTAGTACAAAAATATTAAGCTCCGCTTACAAAAATTATTAATTGTGATGTTATATGTGTGTGTGCGTGTGTGTGTATATATATTGTCCATTCCGAATTACTTCCAACTTTTCTGAAGTCCTACTAAAGTTTTCCTTTCGAAATATTCCTCCGCCTCATGCCAACAGAGCTTACTTAACAAGTATTACACCAAAGGGACAACGCACGGCATTCGTGCGCCCTGAGTGTTATTTGTGTGATATTTTGCATTAGAACTATTTCTTACTAGGCGTTACNAACGCACGGCATTCGTGCGCCCTGAGTGTTATTTGTGTGATATTTTGCATTAGAACTATTTCTTACTAGGCGTTACCAACACGCCTGTTTCCTCACTGCTTATTCATATTAATTATGAAATGAAATATTATGATTTATGGAAAAAATACCAGTAAAAGTTTATTTTAACGAAAAATAGGCAATTTTATGTTAACAGACGTATAAAATAAATGCGTGACCTATTTATTAAAACCACTGAACATGGGGTGATTTTTCAAATGTTTGATTCAAAAAGTGTTAAGAAACTGCGAATAGGCTATAGCCGGAGCCATTACTTTACATCTTAAGCTTGGTTCACGATGAAAAACGAGTACATGTTGACTCTAGTGTACAGGGGATTACGGAGTCTGGCCCACATATAATTCAAATCGCGAAATTTTCCTGTCCGTAATAATAACGTGTATGCGTGAAGGAAAATAACTGTGATTCACGATGCTCATACACTCGTTCTTGTTCAACCAATCATAGTCGAGCCTGATTTTGGTGCCTTGGGGGGATATAAAGTTTTTCGTGAAGTTCTCAGGTGGCTAACTTTTCGCAGTAAGAAGAGGGGGAGTTAGAGAACTTTGTTCATTGCATTAGTTTTGACAAATATTCTAATTAAAAACAAAGAGGTAAAAANGATTCAAAAAGTGTTAAGAAACTGCGAATAGGCTATAGCCGGAGCCATTACTTTACATCTTAAGCTTGGTTCACGAGGAAAAACGAGTACATGTTGACTCTAGTGTACAGGGGATTACGGAGTCTGGCCTACATATCATTCAAATCGCGAAATTTTCCTGTCCGTAATAATAACGTGTATGCGTGAAGGAAAATAACTGTGATTCACGATGCTCATACACTCGTTTTTGTTCAACCAATCATAGTCGAGCCTGATTTTGGTGCCTTGGGGGGATATAAAGTTTTTCGTGAAGTTCTCAGGTGGCTAACTTTTCGCAGCAAGGAGAGGGGGAGTTAGAGAACTTTGTTCATTGCATTAGTTTTGACAAATATTCTAATTAAAAACAAAGAGGTAAAAAATAAAGGACGTAAGCAAAACAAAGATGTTTACATTCGTCCAGTAAGCATAGTCGAAGTGTGTCCGCTGTGCAATTTAGAAAACTAAATACCAAGTAAACAATTTTCAGTGCGTAGGCTTCGTGTTTATTATGGTTCCAATCTCTTTTCATCAATTTTCTTTCATATTATCATATCGTAAGTCTTTCAATTTTCTGTCGTATATATGAGGGCACTTCTTAACCACTGATATTATCAACTACCAAAGTCCTGTTCTTCATCAAGCAGAAAACTCATTTCACTTCCATGTAAATCGTCGTTAAAAGACTCTGAAGAATAACTGTGTTCGCTAGTGTTCATTTACGTTCAATCTATAGTTCGCTGTAACTGCACAAAATAAAAACACAGTTAAACTGCGCTATAGAACATCACCAACAAACCAAGTAGGATATCAAGGAAAGGAACTTAATTATCATTACGTGTTTCTAGAGCGATCTTCGAGACTCGTGCACACGATCGGAAATAACATTTCGCCAATTCCTACACTTCTGCAGGTTCGGGGTCGCTTCCCGTGCGACACGTACTCGACGATAGTGAACCATGTCGTAAGGACTAGCTACATTTTAAAACGCACTCGTTCAGCACGTACGCGTTTCTTGTCGTGAACCAAAACTTGGAGTAAATGGAGGCCGGAAGGAACGCACGTAAACGCGTGCTCAGCACCTCTCACGTGACTTTCCGACAAAATGCGCTGGCGTTTGTGTTTTGCTTGATGATATAAAACTCTTAAATAGGAATGTCATCTCAGTCCATGAAATGCCAGTGGGACGTAGAACATAGTCTAATTGGACCATTATATAAATAAAGTTAAACATTTAAAAACATTGTATTTCTATGGCGGAAAAATGTTCTCGTGGACACNGAACACAACCCAGTTTTTTTTTTCCAGTCAGGAATAGTTCTCCGCCACGCGCATGCAGTTATGTGTAGTTTGTAAGTTCTAACTGCTTTAGCCGACATAAAATGGGGACTTCAATAATTAGAGCACCGAGTATTTCGCGAACTGATTTCGGTAGCACGCTAGGACTTTGCAGTCATATATAAATCTGAACCAGTTTCTTCAGTCAGTGCAGCCTCGGCGTGAGGAATTTGTACCAGGTAGTTAATATAAGAAGGGCGACTGAAAGGCCATGTCTTATTTTGATTTTACAGTATGTGCAGCAAAACTTATTTTACAAAAATATCAGAGACGCTGCAAATAATAAACAAGGAAAAATGTCCTTATTTTAAGGAATTTTTAATAATTTCGAAAAAATATAATAGTGTGAATTTAAATATTCCTTGAAGTACATCACGGTATCTTATTTCCATGTGAATCATCCCATTTCGGCGAGTTAGTGTTTATTATTCGTACGTCTCAAAATCACTATAATTGTTATTTTGACAGGCCATTGTGTAAAATATACACCGTCTGAAATTTTCTCAAGCAAGTAAGTGATGTCTACAAGCTGAACAGAATTTCACACATATATAATGTAATGCATTTTTCGATGACGAGCACCCTTAAGAACACCGGTCCAATTACGGAAGTACAGAAAACGAACAAGTGTTATAAGCCCACATAGCCACCGAATGAATCCCGGAAATACTCGGAAACTTATCATTAAGTGAGAAAGTGACACTGAAGAAAAAAAAAACAGAGATCTCCATAGTTTTCTACATAAATGTTAAACTGAATACATTAAATTGAAGTAATCATTAATATACACAAAATAAAGAGCTGTATATGGTTTCATAAACCCTTCGGTGGCTTATTGGTTGATAGTTAGCTTTGCTTTTCCGGAAGCTCCCGGTTCGATCCCAGGTTACTATTGAATTNCGAATGAATCCCGGAAATACTCGGAAACTTATCATTAAAGTGAGAAAGTGACACTGAAGGAAAAAAAACAGAGATCTCCATAGTTTTCTACATAAACGTTAAACTGAATACATTAAATTGAAGTAATCATTAATATACACAAAATAAAGAGCTGTATATGGTTTCATAAACCCTTCGGTGGCTTATTGGTTGATAGTTAGCTTTGCTTTTCCGGAAGCTCCCGGTTCGATCCCAGGTTACTATTGAATTGATAAGTTTTTTTCGCGCTGGTATTTTAACGCAGTTGGCTCAGCGGATTCTACTATGGCGTGAGAGATTTTCTAGGCTTGTTCAGGGAGTTACGCTTCAGTGCATCGGCTTCGTTCCTCTGCTCTCCCACCCCAAACTCATACCACTCAGGTATAACTGATTTTGCCAACAAAAAAAAGGTCGTTTGCCTAAAGCGTTTTAAGTAAGATTTTTTACCAAAGGGAATTTTCTCTTCTACGCAACTATTGTATTTTCGTTAACTGCATATTTATTTCATAGAAGTATTTATAGTTTAAAAAAAAAATTTTTTGGACGCTAAATATGTACTGCACAGTTCTGTTTTCAAAACAAGATAAATTGGACGTTGTTGTAATGGATACTGCATCCTTGATGATAGCCTATTCTGTATAACTCTTAATATGAAATGACATGGTATAAAATTAGAGAAATTAGTTGATTCTTGAAGTGTTTAAGTGTGAATGATGAATTGGAATTTATAAGGCGTGAGAAAATAATAATATAATACAAGATTTTCTTAAACATTGTATACCAATGTTAAAGTGATTTGACAGATTGGACAGCAGTGAACAAGTAAGAGACTACTAACCAAAAGCGTTTTTTGGCGATACTCCANTGTTAAACTGAATACATTAAATTGAAGTAATCATTAATATACACAAAATAAAGAGCTGTATATGGTTTCATAAACCCTTCGGTGGCTTATTGGTTGATAGTTAGCTTTGCTTTTCCGGAAGCTCCCGGTTCGATCCCAGGTTACTATTGAATTGATAAGTTTTTTTCGCGCTGGTATTTTAACGCAGTTGGCTCAGCGGATTCTACTATGGCGTGAGAGATTTTCTAGGCTTGTTCAGGGAGTTACGCTTCAGTGCATCGGCTTCGTTCCTCTGCTCTCCCACCCCAAACTCATACCACTCAGGTATAACTGATTTTGCCAACAAAAAAAANCATCGGCTTCGTTCCTCTGCTCTCCCACCCCAAACTCATACCACTCAGGTATAACTGATTTTGCCAACAAAAAAAAAGTCGTTTGCCTAAAGCGTTTTAAGTAAGATTTTTTACCAAAGGGAATTTTCTCTTCTACGCAACTATTGTATTTTCGTTAACTGCATATTTATTTCATAGAAGTATTTATAGTTTAAAAAATAAATTTTTTGGACGCTAAATATGTACTGCACAGTTCTGTTTTCAAAACAAGATAAATTGGACGTTGTTGTAATGGATACTGCATCCTTGATGATAGCCTATTCTGTATAACTCTTAATATGAAATGACATGGTATAAAATTAGAGAAATTAGTGGATTCTTGAAGTGTTTAAGTGTGAATGATGAATTGGAATTTATAAGGCGTGAGAAAATAATAATATAATACAAGATTTTCTTAAACATTGTATACCAATGTTCAAGTGATTTGACAGATTGGACAGCAGTGAACAAGTAAGAGACTACTAACCAAAAGCGTTTTTTGGCGATACTCCANAAAGTGATTTGACAGATTGGACAGCAGTGAACAAGTAAGAGACTACTAACCAAAAGCGTTTTTTGGCGATACTCCAGAAATTAGAAAACTGCGTTTTTCTTGACGGCGCGGTTTGCCTTACGGCATTTTGCCTACATGCCTTTTGCTAAACGTTAGGCAAGACGTAGTAAGAGGAGACGATTCACCTCCTCCATACCCCGCTGTTTCCAGGCCGGCCGTAAACAAGAGTCTTGTTCCTCACACTTACTCGAAAACAAGTCTAGATAATTCATTCTGCCAAACTTATTGTATGGAACACTATAATATTTTGTAGGGACCACAGAACTGTTTGTTAGTAGTTACCAATTCCCTTTCATCTGGGGGCCGCGGTAGTGTAGTGGTTAGACTAATCGCCTCCCACCTAGGTGAACCGGGTTTGATTCCCGGCGGGCCCACCCCCGGATTTTTGCATGTGGGAATCGTACCGTACAATGCCGCTGGCCGTACGGATCTCCCGTTTCCCCCGCCCCATCATTCTCGCCAGACCTCGATGTTAAGAGCCGCCCAAATCTCTATACTCACTCACCCTTTCATCTGATACATGTACTTCATACCTAAAGAGGTGACAAAGTGCGGTATGTAGGCAGATCTTAACGTCTGTCGACAGCGAGGTCATTAAGACGGAGCAAGTAGCTCAGAGAAGCAAGCATGACGAAGGAATCGGCCGATACCTGTGGTAAGGAACCATCCCAGCATTCACCTGGAGTGATTTGGGAAACCATGGAAAACCGAAGTAACGATACCTAAGCTGGGATGCGAACCCAGGTCCTCCCGAATCCGAGTCCAAACGATCACCACTGGTCCGCCTCGCACGGTAACAAAATGTGGACACTATATTTCGATCAAAAATAAGCTCACTCACACATACAAATATTAGCATCTAGAGCTAGTATTAGAAACAAAATCTCACACATTGAAATGTCGTGCGACTTTTTTTGCATTGATCACAATATATATCCACAGGACAAAACATTAGGTAGAAAAGCGTACTGCTTGCCCCGTGATAGTTATGATGTAGCAGTATAGCCTGTTCGCGGTTTCTTNAAACATTAGGTAGAAAAGCGTACTGCTTGCCCCGTGATAGTTATGATGTAGCAGTATAGCCTGTTCGCGGTTTCTTTACACTTTTTGAATCAAAAATTTGGAAAATCACACCATGTATGACATGTTTGATAATTTCTTAAATATGCCACACGCCACAAGCTTTTTATACATGCGTTAACATAAAATCATCTTATTTTTGTTTACATTGAAATTTTTTTATGTATTCTGCCAATAAATTATAATATTTTATTTATAAATAATATTGTTACAAGTGGACTGAAGGTGTATCTGAGTTCGTGAGGGATGGAGGTCTTAATAAAAATAAAAGAACTTAAATAAATTTTTTAATTTATTCACACAGCTATTATTAACAGCATTAAATTATATATATATCCACTGTAACTCTTATTATTTCTCAGTGAGCGCAATATTAAATATGTATTTCCACTCTAATTAAGGTNTAAATTTTTTAATTTATTCACACAGCTATTATTAACAGCATTAAATTATATATATCCACTGTAACTCTTATTATTTCTCAGTGAGCGCAATATTAAATATGTATTTCCACTCTAATTAAGGTCAATCTTAATGGCTCTGTTTGGTTATAGTGAATTAACTCATACATAAACAAACGTTCAGTAAGTCTGTTGCCATAATTTGTAACGTCTTTCACTCACGCATCCAGTCGAATAGTCCAGTCTGCCAGTCTTACTCTTCACTGCTCTGATACTCGCAGTCGCAGATTTCCCTCCCGCTGGTTACTTCCGGCGCTACTCGTTGCTCTTCTAGCTCGTCGCACAATAGCTCAGACTCCCGACTCTCATAAACTCTCTACTCCACTCCACTTCACTCCACTCCCAGCTCGGAGGCCCAACGCGCTTTTATAATCGCTGGCCTTGACCTGGAAATTTTGCTGCACCTGGAGCCACGTTGAGAGAAACTAGGACAGTAAACTACTGGAAAATTCAAGGGTTATCACAGTGCCATGCAGAGTTATGCGCGGCGGGGTGCCTTTGTGTAACATATACGTGCTTCTTGATTTATCACTCACCTGTCATTCAAAACATTCCATTGACTTTCCGCCCGTTATCATATAATTTATTTGTCCTCCTCTTCCACTCGCTCGCGCGGGACGGGCCAAGGTCAACGCAGACCAGCGNCACCCGTTATCATATAATTTCTTTGTCCTCCTCTTCCACTCGCTCGCGCGGGACGGGCCAAGGTCAACGCAGACCAGCGGCACGTAACACTTGAACGAAAACAGCGAGAAAATAATTGTGTTGGTAATGCTTTGTAACAAATAGCTCTTATGGAAAATATTATTACACTGAGTGCGTACGACTGCGGTGTATTGTACCTTTGGTGTAATTTCCCAGACTTAGTTAAGCTTTGTTTGCATGAGGTGGAGGAACATGCTGGAAGTAGAACTTTAGCAGGGCTTCAGAAGTTGGAAGTTACTGTGAACGGACTATACACCCTCTACGTATCTGATTTGCCCCGAAAGTGAGTCGTACAGCGTTGCATCCTCTCCTGAGACAATTCGCCCCTCAGCTGTGGAAACCTGCTTCCGATATCCTGCGGATCGGAGTCGATGTTCTAGCAGATCCATGCGACGATATTACACGATACCTGTTGCCGTACTTGTTCTTGTACAAGCTCCTATAAGGTGTGGTGAAAGAGCAGGTATACAAGCCACCTTGCGGGCTCGCAAGGCGGCGTACTGGCGCATTAGTTGGCGGCGTACTGGCGTTTGACACACTCGGAGGGTGCGCAGATAGCGCATGGTTTGCAATGGTCCCCACTCGTAGAACTGCGGCTAGCATGTAACGTGTATAGGTCTATTAAAAACTAGCACATATTCATATTTTTTTGTTACTGTTGGACGTTAGAATAGTTCAATGTTTACTGATGTGTTTTCAATAAATGATAATGTGAAATTAAGGAGAGTATTTGCTTTTTCAAGCGTTCAACATTTCACAAACTGTCGTTATTTATTAACGTGAAGTTATTGTCCGCATTTATCAATTTAAAAAAATATATATATCGACGTAGTTTTCAATTAACGTCGAAAAAGAACGCTTGAGTAAAGGGGTAAAGGTCAAGGCCATCAACGTGTAACATCGCTAATGTGATGGACACTGGCCAACCTGGTGAAGGTCGGTCATTTTGGGGGCTTAGTCGATCCACCTGTCATCGAACACTGGATCTCCTACATGTACATCTTTAAATAATGTTTGAAATAATATTTTTATTTTTTTAAAATTTTATAAAAATTGTTATATTTTTTTGGGATTTTATAATTTTTCTGCAATTTTTTAGTTTTTTGGTTTTAAGGTCATTCAAGGTCACGTTTATTAGGTCAAGGTCATTGGTAAAGATCACTGACATCTAACATGGCTGACAAGATGGTACACTGGTCAACCTGGCGAGGGCCGGTCATGTCAGGAGCTTAGTCGATCCACCTGTCATTGAACCTCGGACCTCCTACATTTATATCTTTAAATATTTTCTAAAAAGAAATGTTCTTATTTTTTTTAAATTTGTTGTAACATCTCTTACGGTTTTATAATTTTTCTGCATTTTTATTTATTTTTGGTTTTAAGGTCATTCAAAGGCCACGGGCATGAGGTCAAGTTCAAGTTCAACTGCCAAGGTCACCTGGGTACTGCATGGCGGTTGGGTGACGTCACAATATGGCGCCGGCGCCGGTGCCATGTGCCAGTTTTGTCCCATTTTAAATGCTTTGTCCCCGGACGCAGATAATCATTCTACTGACATCGGTTTGTTACTTGGCTAATGTTTTAAATTTTAGTACGGTTTCCTACAGTAAGTAAAAGTGGTCGTCCTTGACCTTATCGGTCTTTGACGTATTTTAAAGTCACTTGAACTATTTCAACTTGCCAGACGTATTATCAAATTGGAGGCCGCCTTTTTAATTCTTCATCATCTCGTTTCACATAATGGAAAGGGGAGCGCCCCACGCTCTGAAAATGTAATGTGACTAGCTGGTGAAAGCTGGTAGGAAACCCACCACTGAAAATAGGACAGGTTCTACTAACAAACCTGGTCTGAAATCTGGCCGTACACGGAAACGAATGCCATGACGGGTGCCGTACTAACAGGTATGATGGTAGTTATGGTACATCAACTTTGCACAATGTTCTACAGAATATGGTACCGAGAAACATGGCCAGTAGATACATATGCCATGTGCCACATGTGTCCTTCCGAAAAAGTTTCACCTCCTGCTCCCTGGGGCACGATTCTGATTAGCTTTCCCGGGGCTGCGATTGGCGTAGCAGCTATATGAGCGCTCGTCTCCCACAAAGGCGAACCGGGTTCGATTCCCGGCGGGGTCGCTCCCATGATTTTCGCACGTGGAAATCGTGCCGGACGATTCCGCTGGTCAGCGGGCTTTTCTCGGGAATCTCCCGTTACCCCGACCTTACATTCCGATGCTGCTTCATACCTCGTTTCACCCTCACCGGCTCTCAAGATCCCAATGTTGAGAGCCGCCGAAACGTCTCCAGTATACTCATTCACTTCGTCGCTTTTCGTGAACTCATTTACGTCGTGCGAGAAATAAGCGGGGTATAAGTTGCCGTGACTCGAAGTGTAGTGGTTATCTCTCATAATATCGCAAGCTCCGCTACGCCCGGCTGGCGATGCTCAAGGGTTGTCTACAATCAAAAATGGCATAAAATAACATAGTGTAACTGGCATAAAACACAGCGTAATAAAATCTGCTGTCTACAATCAGTATAACGAAAAATGATGAAAGCTTAAGCTGTCCAATCAGAGTAGAGTACGTCAATAGGAAATAACTTTTGGATGCGAGGGAGTTTTGATGTGCGTGTTTTGGCTACTCTGATTCTTAATGTTTTTGTTAACGAATGTCGTGAAATGGGCATATTTGATCACGTATCTCCACATGGTGAACGCGTTGCTTCTGTATACGTGGCTGTATTTAAAAAAAATCCACCACGTAGATACGAAAGGCGATGCCAGAAACAGAAAATAAGAATACTTAGTAGGCGACAACTCAACTATTTTCTATGTTTACTTTAATTTCGACGGTTTGTTTACACACACGTCTTGCATTTTGATTGGCTGGCGTACAAAACGTACCCTAAGAAAATGAAAGATGGTCATCTCCAACGCCACGCCACGTTATGTACAACGCGTGCTAGTTGCGAACCAGTATTGTAGACGCTACCAATCAACTACAGGTATTCAATTCCATGCTATAACGTGATATGGTAACGCTAGGCTGACTGTAGACGGGCCTTCGCCTAATTGACCCCCCGATAAGAGGCTAAGTGAATGAGAACTGCGTCCATGTGTTCGAACCACTCCATCGCAAGTCCATGTCAACGTCTGCCTGTTACCGATGAATCACGGATTATTTTTCTGGAGTAAAAGCTGTTTGTGGTTAAGGGCACTCACGGTGTTAAATTTGTTTTGTACATTTCTAACATATATAATTTTTTTTTTTCGATGTAATATTAAAGAATAGTCAGAAGAAAGTATTACAACGGAGGAGAATGACTTTTCAAAAAAAGAATGAAATTCGGCATATGGAATTTTAAATGTATATATTTTTTTCGTGCAAATATCGAAATGGAACAAAAATTAAAATGTTACTCTATAGCTCAAAATATTTGCATATGCTATCAAAACGCCAAAAATATTTCTTGAAAATTTGTTATTCGGTTCGTTCGTATTTATTTATTTGCTTATTTTTATTTTTGACGTAACATTGAAAGTCAAAATAGCTAGAAATCTGAATTAATCCTTACAGAAGCTGAACCAAGCGTCGAATTTCCAGAACATTGCAACATAACGTTTCTATGACTTCAAGAAACACCATATGAAATCAAAATTAGTGTTAAAATAATTTATTGAAATTTGCATGAATAAAGATTTTAACGTAAAGATATTTAACATGATGAATGATATTTTCTTAATAATTGGGTTTTTAGTAAGTTATCATTTGTATAATGTCACGTAACCGTAAATATCCTCGAAATCTATGAAAAAATTGGGTTCTTGAACAGTTTAAACTATGTGCATTAAAATTTCTCCTTAGCACCGTATTTTCTTCCCCTTTTTATATCTTTCCACCACATGTTACATGTTGTACAGACTTATTCGTCAGTTAAATTAAATTGTGTAGTTGCAAGAAACGTAATGGTGTTACTCATAAGCGCACAAAGATACAATAACTGAAATAAATTAATTTTCATGTATACATATTTAATCGCTGCACNTTTTGTACAGACTTATTCGTCAGTTAAATTAAATTGTGTTACTCATAAGCGCACAAAGATACAATAACTGAAATAAATTAATTTTCATGTATACATATTTAATCGCTGCACTTTTAATACGACGCTGAAATATGGAACTACTTCCCACGTCGCGTCGCTGCCAACTTTACAGTGAGAATGGCGGTCAGTGCGCCCGTTAAATCACGTACAGTTATGGGAAAGGAATTTTCGGAATGTTGATTTCAAAAATGCTAACCGCAAACAAGTTATATCAGTTTTAACAGCCTGCATTTAAAATGACTTCCAAAAGAGCACCGCACTCGACTGTAATACATGCCGAGCTCATTAAAAAGTAGTACACACACTGACAGAATTGTCAGGCAAGTACTATGCTGCGTACGAAAGAAGGAAGCATGTATTTTGCAGCAGTGTATTATATTTTTTCTGGAATTCGCTTAAGGTTTTTTGAAACATCTATTGACAAGAGTCTATTCTCAACCACATTTTAAGTGTATTTTCATTCTGGAAGCTTCATAATGCACATTTTGATAGAAAAGAATAACGTAATAGGGCAAGTCTATTATAATAATTAATCTAGCTGTATGTAATAAAAATTAGTTAAAAAACTAATATTTATTAGTTTCTCTTGTATGAATACAAATGTGTTGGCAAAAACATTAATACATAGTTCAAAATAGATTCAGGATTCCAGTAACCCGAGTACCGGTGGTTAATCCTTGATACTTAATTAATATGTTGTGTATATTATATAGATCACGTCTCATGTGGTTTTGTTGGCAAAGTTAATTAGGAACATCGAAATGTTCTACTTTTCAATGCTGTATTTTGAAACNCGTCTCATGTGGTTTTGTTGGCAAAGTTAATTAGGAACATCGAAATGTTCTACTTTTCAATGCTGTATTTTGAAACCTATAATAATATGCCAACAAATATATACATTTATGTGGTTCTTATATATAATTTCTCTTTCAGATAATAAAATAAAAGACTATCGTGAGATATGACCTTGAAAGCTGTTCACGGTAAAGTGAGCACTCATGAAATCTACATTTGAAAAATATCACTGTCCATAACTACACACTGGCGTACAGGCTGCCAGTGAGATTGGCAGCGAATTAATAACAATCAGTTCTCAAGAATTGACGCAGTGCTGCGAGTGTTATGTTTAAATTTATAGCTACTGAAGACAGCGTTTCTTGTTTCAAATGAATCAGAGAACGAATTAAAACATTATTAACAAACTTTGTTTCCTAAAAATATGCACTTGAGTGAGACGGTACAGAGCAATGTTAATTTCACGTAAGGCGGAAGGACACAAAATAATAAAAGAGTAGATCATATGTACGGATTTAATAAATGCTCAGTCAACCGTAAACGGCCTATAACTGACATGGATACAAGAATTACTGTATGCTACTCCGACGTTGATCGCCGGTGATTTGTGGGTAGACGCCCAGAAACGCGACAGTTAAAATCATCCAATCAGCAAAGTGGATATAAGCTAAAAAGTCTTTTCGAGAACAACTAGTCGTGAAATATTTTCTGGAAAAACAGGTGTTCCTAATCACGATGTACCGGGTTGGAATTTTGGTTTAAGTTATATGACGTGCGTGCCGTTACGCGTAAGTTTAAATTAGTTCAGCATGTCATATTCTCATTCAGCTTACCGGAATGACACTTAAGACTCTTTACCATTATTTCGGCAAACTGAACTTTATTTCAAATTATCCGATGCCCCTCAAAACTGTGAGCAAACTTAATGGCGGGATTTTACTATTGCTGAAAATGAGGTTACATATGTTTACAATTTGTACAGTACTTACAAGAATGATAGCTTTTGATATTCAATTCCGTTAAGGGCTTTTTTTATAATTGTTAGATTCTTTCGACACGGTGAATTCACGACCAACATTGCTCACAGTTTGATATATAAGTTTTGTTATCAATGTTTTGAAACGCAAATATCTGTGTTAATTGTTTAAGTCGNCGTCTCATGTGGTTTTGTTGGCAAAGTTAATTAGGAACATCGAAATGTTCTACTTTTCAATGCTGTATTTTGAAACTTATAATAATATGCCAACAAATATACACATTTATGTGGTTCTTATATATAATTTCTCTTTCAGATAATAAAATAAAAGACTATCGTGAGATATGGCCTTGAAAGCTGTTCACGGTAAAGTGAGCACTCATGAAATCTACATTTGAAAAATATCACTGTCCATAACTACACACTGGCGTACAGGCTGCCAGTGAGATTGCCAGCGAATTAATAACAATCAGTTCTCAAGAATTGACGCAGTGCTGCGAGTGTTATGTTTAAATTTATAGCTACTGAAGACAGCGTTTCTTGTTTCAAATGAATCAGAGAACGAATTAGAACATTATTAACAAACTTTGTTTCCTAAAAATATACACTTGAGTGAGACGGTACAGAGCAATGTTAATTTCACGTAAGGCGGAAGGACACAAAATAATAAAAAAGTAGATCATATGTACGGATTTAATAAATGCTCAGTCAACCGTAAACGGCCTATAACTGACATGGATACAAGAATTACTGTATGCTACTCCGACGTTGATCGCCGGTGATTTGTGGGTAGACGCCCAGAAACGTGACAGTTAAAATCATCCAATCAGTAAAGTGGATATAAGCTAAAAAGTCTTTTCGAGAACAACTAGTCGTGAAATATTTTCTGGAAAAACAGGTGTTCCTNCAAAGTGGATATAAGCTAAAAAGTCTTTTCGAGAACAACTAGTCGTGAAATATTTTCTGGAAAAACAGGTGTTCCTAATCACGATGTACCGGGTTGGAATTTTGGTTTAAGTTATATGACGTGCGTGCCGTTACGCGTAAGTTTAAATTAGTTCAGCATGTCATATTCTCATTCAGCTTACCGGAATGACACTTAAGACTCTTTACCATTATTTCGGCAAACTGAACTTTATTTCAAATTCTCCGATGCCCCTCAAAACTGTGAGCAAACTTAATGGCGGGATTTTACTATTGCTGAAAATGAGGTTACATATGTTTACAATTTGTACGGTACTTACAAGAATGATAGTTTTTGATATTCAATTCCGTTAAGGGCTTTTTTTATAATTGTNTTTACAATTTGTACGGTACTTACAAGAATGATAGTTTTTGATATTCAATTCCGTTAAGGGCTTTTTTTATAATTGTCAGATTCTTTCGACACGGTGAATTCAACGACCAACCTTGCTCACAGTTTGATATATAAGTTTTGTTATCAATGTTTTGAAACGCAAATATCTGTGTTAATTGTTTAAGTCGNATTGCTCACAGTTTGATATATAAGTTTTGTTATCAATGTTTTGAAACGCAAATATCTGTGTTAATTGTTTAAGTCGCAACGGCAATGTGCTGAACATGTTGGTACAGTATAGGTTTCGAGATATTTCGGAAGCTTAATTTTATGTAGACGTATTTATACGGTGATGACACCAGGACGTCGTCACAAATGTGACACGGGCGATTGCCGACAGTTTCCGGATTGAAACGCGTAAAAAACAAAAAGATATCAAATTACAAAACTTCGAAATTCGAACGCGGCCGGGATCACCCGTCCGGGCGTCCGCTGCCGAGCTCGCGTTTTAATCTTTTTGCAGGCGGTGTAGGGGAACTGGAACCGTCGTCATGGTTACTGCAGAATCCTCTCCATCGATCTTTGTTTCTCCGTGTTTCACCCCTTCCCATCCACACCCCCTGTCCCAGCCAACCCTATCTCCTCTTTCCCTAGCTACGCCCGGCGCGATCCCCCCCACCTANCTGCTTCTCAACGCCCGGGCTGCAGTTGAAATAACCGTGATCGCAACAGTAAAGCCTGGGCTACAGTTGACATATGTAGTCTATTCGCGGTTTCTTCACACTTTTCGAATCAAACCTTTGAAAAATCACCCCATGTATGACGTGTTTTGTTGTTTCCTAAATATGTCACGTATCACTTCGTTAATAATCGTGTTAAGATAAACATTTCTTATTTTTTCATTAAATTGAGCTTTTAGTTGTATTGTATCTATAAATAATCATATTTCATTTATAATCAATATGAATAAAAACAGGGAGGAAATAAACGTGTTGGTAATGCCTAGTAATAAATAGTTCTTATGCAAAATATTATTAAATTGAGTGCGCACGAATACGGCGCGTTGTCCCTTTGGTGTATGTCATTTTCTAGACTTGGCAAGGCTGTGTTTGCTTGAGGCGGAGGAATTGTCGTACTGTGACCTTTTACGTTGGTTTTCACTGTTGCAGATTTTAATTTCTGTGTGTTTTTCGTCGTGTTTACTAACTGTTCGTTCTGTTACATAAATATTTACATGGAAAAAATTTTTTAAGATTTATGTTCGTTTTAGCTGCGTAATCTTATATTAGCATGCATTTGAGTTTTCGTTTTTATTGTCACTCTGCGTTGTCTGATATAATTTTTTGTTCTTTTCATTATTGCAGATTGTCGTGATCACGGTGGTTGTTGTCCACTAATTTTCTTGTCTAGTTTGTCACCTGTCGCTAGTTGCTTCATTTTCTTATGACTACTAGGTTCTTCTATAGCCTCTAGTTATTTGTTGTTCATTATCTGGTATTTGTCTGGTTTTCGGTCTCTTTATTTTATTCTTAGGCTTAGTTTCGGCAATGGATACAGTCCATTTAAATGCTCACATAAATCAAGAACAAGCACATGAAACTTATACAACGCTGACTATATTTGTTTCTTTATGTTGATAATGTTAGTTTCATATAAATGAAGGCATTTAACATCGGGTAAAGTTTTTGTTAAAAACAATTTTTTTAGATAGCACTGTGACGTTTTAAAAAACGAAACTAGTTTAGTTTCAATTTTTACTATTAACATTACCTAAAAACCTTCCATAAGTTTCGTGTTTGCAATACTCCAAAAAAACAAAAACAAAAAAACAAATAACTGGCCGAGGAATAAAGTCAACACGCACACACGTTCTTGATTCGCAAACAAGTTTTTAATTTGACAACGTAGTACAAGCTTCGGGGCTTCTGACTGGCTGAATATCGACGCACAACGATATTAACAAGGAAAGTTTGAGAAACTGAACTCTTCTTGTTATTTTTACTATGCTCAGGTATGTGCTTATTTCTATGCTCGGTTGTAGCNCAGTTTGAGAAACTGAACTCTTCTTGTTATTTTTACTATGCTCAGGTATGTGCTTATTTCTATGCTCGGTTGTAGCTAGTCTAAATAATAACACGCAGTTAAATCCGCATGTGCAACACTGTGTTGTGTTAGTGAAGTGCCTATATCAATTATGCCTTCAGCAAATCCATAGCCACAGTCATCGGGCGAAGTCGTAAAATAATGCACTTGAATTCCGGAGGATCTGGCTCCATTCCCAGTCAGGCTACCCTGATTTGAGTTTCCTATAATTTTTTTTAAACCACTCCAAGAGAATGCCAAGATGGCGCCTTGTTACAGGCCACGTTCGAGCGACATATTCCGTCTCCAAATACGCTGCTTTCGACGAGACGTAAATATAGTTCACCGCATTAACACAGTCAATAAACGTATTTTCACTGCTGAGTTAGTAGCAAACTCTGCAAATTTGGATTGTTGGGTGGTTGCGATTGAAATACTGTTTCATGATGCTAACAATTTGCTTGCTGCTANCGTTTGTATATTCTTGTTATTGAGTAGGGTAATTAATTATGTTAACAGAAAGTTGTTGATACATTTTTGTGTATATGTAGTTTCTGTTTATTTTAAAATCTGCTAGAACATTTAATGAACCATTGTACCGGGGAATATGGAATATGTTATCAGAAAATTACTATAAGTGTAGTGGTCAACATGTACGTTAAATCGTCGGTCGGAAATGGAAGTATGTTATCTTTCTGTACAGAATAGAACTAATACTAGTGAAACGTTACCGGACACAGGTTTTCTGCACACAAAAAGTAATGAAAAAAAAGTCCACATATTCAATTTTTGTCTTTAATAATGCAACAACAATAACATGAGGTTTGAATTCCCATCTAAAGTCAGCCATTTTTTCTTAGCTACGTGCATTTTCAGTTCGCTTGTGAATGCAAGCATACCGTTGCAAACGTTTGCGACCAGACTGCTACCATTCCAGCCACGAAAATACGACTAACATAAAAAACTACTTGTTAGAAGTGATGTAATAAACGGGGTGTTATAATCTCTTGACCAATTATATTACACTCCCTGAAAGTGAACTCAGTATTTTTTTTAAGTTGGCTGTCTTGTCACATACATAACTAAGTTATGTCCATAAAATTAAGTGACGTGTTTGGTACTTCTTCCAGTGGTTCAAATATTGTACAAATCATTTCACGAATGATATCCTACATTTTTCAAGAACTGTAAATGCCTAAGGAGTCCTCTAATTTGTTTCCATTGCAGGCAACGCTTTCGGCACTATTAGTAACTTAGCGGTCGACCTACGATCCTCCTTAACTAAAAAAAAGTGATAAGATAACATAAGTAAAGAAGCATTAGTACCGAAACGTCACCCTCAAGAATTTTTGTTTGAAAATTAAATCTTATTACCCAAGAAATTAAAATATCTGCCTTTTTTTGGTCAGCTGTAGCAAGCATTTTATATTACGGCTGTGGCAATGGCCGCGAGTATATATTTATGGTATGGTTATTTCAAATGCGCATATTTTAACGTAAACTATGATTGAAATGCGGTGATGTAGGAAAAGTAGTTCCATTACTTAACGTTGCATTAAAAGTGTAAAAGTTAAATTTGTGGAACTGAATTTACTCTAAGTCTCCGATTCCACTGGAAAGCGATGATCTGAAATGTTCATTAAAAATTTTATTAGGCCTCGCGTGTTTTTATCTGCCGCCGGTAATCTTATGTAAATCCAAAATTTGCCAAAGCTTATAATTTACAGAACGTAAATTTTAAAGAAGATAAACTTTTGATGGCAAGGTTGGATATAATCTCAGTTATACAATTCCGGAATATGAATTTAATGAGGCTTCATAAACTAAGATTAAGGCCAGTAATTCTTGCCAATGAAAATATGAGTACTGCTTGGATTTCAGTACATTGTTTAGATGCTTATATTTTTTTTTTCAGTTGGCTGTTTGGTTTATTTAAGTAACGGACCATTCACCTCTATGGAATACTGAAAATTATGCACATCCGATATTTATATCTGTGATACGGNTATTTTTTTTTCAGTTGGCTGTTTGGCCTATTTAAGTAACGGACCATTCACCTCTATGGAATACTGAAAATTATGCACATCCGATATTTATATCTGTGATACGGCTACAAACAGGCAAGACATCTCAAAAATTGCCATTCTTATTCCCAAGCAAAAGGTATGAAAAAACTTTATCTTCCATTAAAGTGTGCGTACGACTGAGCTTTACGTGAAACTGTGTGGACGTATTTGAATTACATTTTCCATAGCGTTTCACTTACGTGAACTGATAATAAAGCATGTAGTCCCAAGCAAACAGCATTTAGGCAAGTAAAGGCCCTTTCACTCGATTACATTTTTCTTCACATTATCTTCAATATTTATTTAATTCAATTCATTGGATGCTATATGACATCATACAAACGTCATAAACGCGGGCATGTTTTCTTAAAATTTCTTTAATGTCTCTTTTCCTCAAGATTTTCGTTTTGGACATGTTCTATATTTTCTTGAATCCAAAATTTCAATCGGTGATCACAGCTTTTCTGTTCGTGTTAATGGAAGTAATATGATATTAATATAGTTGTGTGCACGCATTTAACGTTGCAACAATATAGGGGCGCATGTTTTAAATAAGAACATTTACAATAATATGAAGAAAATTAGTTAAGGTTTAACCAATTATTTTCGTGTCGTGCTGAGTCGTAGATACTTCTAAAAATCTACTTTATTTTTTAATTCGTTTAATTAAAAAGTTTCTGATAAATTTTTATGTGTAGACTTGAAAGCTTACTGAATGAAATTCATTGAAAAGCAAATGAAGAGATTTTTAGTTCAATAAACTGAATTCGAATAATTTGAATTCAATAAATATTTGATGGTGTGATATGACCCGAAGAAGGTAAAATACGTAAAAATATTTCCACTTTAGTAGAAATTAAAGAAAGCACGGAAGAAGATGTTAACTTTACAAAAGTGGTTTAAATACGATTATGAGTGGATAAGCCGGAACACTAGCGTGTTCCGTCGGCGTAAAATGCTGAACCCTTTATTGACTACAAATATTTATTAATCACATCTACGGAAAGGGTTAGTGGCAATGGACAGTTTAAGAATTTACAATAACAATTCAAGCATGATCAATTTTTCTTTTACTAAAACGCGTGGTTAATTTTCCTGCACCAGGCTGAAAAAAAGTCTCTCGGCAAAAAAAAAAGTCAATTTATGTTTTAAAAATCGCGGCAGATGTTTTTCATAATTAAAATAAATTTGCAAAGAGAAGGCCTACAATTTAACGATTTGTTGTAAGCAAATGTGGTGAGAGATTTGTCATTTATGTTTTTATATGTATATTAAGATTGGTTACCAAAATCTACAGTAGGCTCTGAAGAAAGGCACCTTGTGTATTGCTGGTGCAAAAGTTATTTGATGATCTAAATTAGCCAATAAATGGGTAAACTTTGAGACTTCCGAGTTACTTACTGCTACGCACACATTTCTATAAATTTACTCTTCGCCCGAACACCTTTCTTCGCAGGTGTGACGAACTTCTTTCTGCGACAACATACAGAAACGTCTTTATGTAATCGTGGGTGATTAAACATTATAAGATAAGTATTCTGAGAAATGTTTGGGAACTAATCAGGAGTGAAAAACATATTATTGGCAACATACGGGTTTAGGGCGGAGCATACACACATCTCCAACTCCTACTAATCGTGATGAGTTCAACGATTAAAATAAAACTAATCTACAGAATCCTTAAAAGTACAGAAGTGAAACAACCCTTTCCACAGTGAATTTCAGCCCCACATGACAGCAAAATAGAGAAGTTGGCCAACAGCGTAGCTCAACGCCGTTCGCCAACCAGCGCCCAGTAACTTATTTGCCAGGTGGCGATCCAGCCAAACTGGGGNACAGCGTAGCTCAACGCCGTTCGCCAACCAGCGCCCAGTAACTTATTTGCCAGGTGGCGATCCAGCCAAACTGGGGAAAAAAAAAAAGCGAAATATTGTTGTTGGTAAAAATAAGATTGTGGTGCTCAGTAACACGTAGACTGACTAGTACTAAAGCTATTTAGCGCTAACTAACATATTTGTTTATTGAAAAAACGTTAATTGACTGCCACTAAATGTTAAGTTGGCAGCAACATCATTCATGTTATCCACAGTAAAACACTTTTACTGAAACTGCAAAACTACATCTCTTATATTCTGCGCATGCGCNACAGCGTAGCTCAACGCCGTTCGCCAACCAGCGCCCAGTAACTTATTTGCCAGGTGGCGATCCAGCCAAACTGGGGGGAAAAAAAAAGCGAAATATTGTTGTTGGTAAAAATAAGATTGTGGTGCTCAGTAACACGTAGACTGACTAGTACTAAAGCTATTTAGCGCTAACTAACATATTTGTTTATTGAAAAAACGTTAATTGACTGCCACTAAATGTTAAGTTGGCAGCAATATCATTCATGTTATCCACAGTAAAACACTTTTACTGAAACTGCAAAACTACATCTCTTATATTCTGCGCATGCGCTCTGGCATATTCGAAGTGGCCACGTCTGGCCACGACGCCATATTTGTCTGTATTCGGTTCTTTGCATCAGGTTACGAACTGATTCATGAGGGATGTTCTTAAGTACTTATGAACGGATTATATCATTCCTTTATTCCAAGTAAGTAAATGTTACACGTAAATGATTCCAGAAAATTAACTTTCCATGAGGTGAAGTGTGCAAGCCTTTTCAGGTGTGCCACTTAGATTTCTGTTATATACAGTCTGAAGACAGAATTTTAACGTCGAGCAAGGCAGCGTAATGGTAACACGCTGATTTTGTAGTTGAGAGGTCTAAGGTTCGAAACCCCCCGCAATGGCGACATTGAATTTAGAGTTCAAGTGACGTTAGATAATTCCTGCCTACAAAAGTCCACAACCCGCAAAACACCTTTGTGAATGTCATTAACTAATATTGCTGCTCTCATCGTAATGTTTTTGCTGTGACTAATCAACACATTATTGCCTACAAACACACTGAATTTATTGGTGAACACAAACGTCATTTCGTAGTTTCCACTTAATACTGGAATGACAAAAAAAANACTGAATTTATTGGTGAACACAAACGTCATTTCGTAGTTTCCACTTAATACTGGAATGACAAAAAAAAAATATTGTTGACATCACTTTGTTATGTCTATACTGACAAAAGAATTTTGTGGTCGCCAACAACATTTTTCTGGTAAACACAAAACTTTTTTTTAGTGCGATTGGGAGTCTTACAAAGCGCGCAGCAGCCAGTCAGATACAAGACTCTTTTCCACAGTCTCGCGCAGCCAATCGGCGAATTTTTATATACGCTTACTTCAAAGGAATCGCCCGCCACATCACTTCTGTGTACTTGTTGTATAAAGTCTTAGCGTTTTGGGACAAAACATCTTTACAAGAATTGCTTTCCGATACTTGCTATAATAAATCGCAATGTGCTTAGTTCAAAATTTACCCCACAGCTGGTCAATGGCCAACACTTTGCAATATGTATGTATGTATGTATATATATATATACATACATTTACAAGACGCCAGCGGCGTATCCGAATTCGTGAGGGATGGAGGTTTTAATAAAATAAAATACCTTAATTTGATTTTTTAATTATTTATAAAGCTATAAATATTCACACAGCTATTATTTACAACATTAAAATGCTTATCTTCACGCCTACTCTTGTTATTCTCAGCGAGCACAATATTTAATGTCTGTTTCAATTTTAATCAAAGTCCTTTTCACTGTGTCTATATTGGCGACAGTCGCTTCACACTCATTATTGACACATATTAAGTCTGTCTATTGCCATCATTCCACATGTCTGTCACTCCCGCATCCAGTTTNTCACACTCATTATTGACACATATTAAGTCTGTCTATTGCCATCATTCCACATGTCTGTCACTCCCGCATCCAGTTTGTTTAATAGTAAAGTTAACATCTTCTTATGTGATTTCTTTGATTTTCCTTTCTTACTTGTCTAAATGGTGTTTATTTTAACTCATGCTTTATTATCAGTTNTCACACTCATTATTGACACATATTAAGTCTGTCTATTGCCATCATTCCACATGTCTGTCACTCCCGCATCCAGTTTAATAGTAAAGTTAACATCTTGTTATGTGATTTCTTTGATTTTCCTTTCTTACTTGTCTAAATGGTGTTTATTTTAACTCATGCTTTATTATCAGTTNGTTATGTGATTTCTTTGATTTTCCTTTCTTACTTGTCTAAATGGTGTTTATTTTAACTCATGCTTTATTATCAGTTCACGTAAGTGAAACAATAAAAGTTTACACAATTTCATTCAAATACGTCTAGACAGTTTCCAGTGAATCTCAGTCGTATGCAAACTTTGATGGAAGAAAAAAAATTTTCATATCTGTTTGTTGTGAATAAGAATGGCAATTTCCGACGTATCTTGCGTGTTTGCAGCCGCTTCACAGAGATATATATATCTCGCCCGTCAGTCTCACCTGCACCGTACCTATGCTCGCAGTCCGCAGACTACGCTTCTGCTGTCTCTTCGCTTCGTTGTATCCGTACACCTGGGTATTTAGGGCGTGCGACCGTCGAAGCTATAGATGTTGACCCGGAGTCTCGTAGCGACTTAAATAATCTCGATGGTCCGATCCAGAAGGTTCCCCGCAACCCAAGTTAAGCTGAGAGAGGTGGGGGCGATGACCAGAACATTATTGCAACGATAACCGTGGACATAGAATCCTTTACATAACAGAAGGTAGTAGGAGTCCCAATAGGTTTATAGCGGCACTCCTTTGTAAGTCTCCGCGCACTCCTCGGATTATCGCTCTGACCTTGACTCACTACTTCGCTTGCTTGAGTGGGACCGGGTAAGGGAAGCGATGCAGGCCAGCAACATGTAGTAATATCATACCTTTCATTATTTCCTGTTCGCGGTAATTAAGCAGTTTCGAAATAAAATATTGAAAAAAAAAATCCATGCCTCTAACTGCACTAGTTTAAACTGATACACTGACTGCCTTGCTTCCAGTAAAGTTGGCAAGAACCAATTACAAGAAATAAACGACTTATTTAGTGTACGATAGAAAGTTTTTATAACATTTTTTGTCATTGGAATTAATATTTTTGACGTTATCACTAGGCAACGAATTTTTCACCAAAATCATTACTTGTGTTAGAAATTTTGAAAAACTGTTATAAAAAAAATTGTTAAGTTAGGCTCAGCGAGAGAATATTGTTAGACTTATTTTACAATACAAATAATTAAAAATAGCACTNAAAAATTGTTAAGTTAGGCTCAGCGAGAGAATATTGTTAGACTTATTTTACAATACAAATAATTAAAAATAGCACTAAAAGGAGAAAATATTTAAAACCGATTCAACTACACAATAAACAATCATCCGAAAAAAAATTGAATGAATTTCAGTTACATCAATGCCACTGAAAAAAAAAAAACAGGAAGGCAAGTTCAGGTCAAAATGTAATTCTCCGTCACCATTGCCATTAACATTAAGAAAGATAAAGTCCAATTTAACTCTAAATGTAACTCAACTTCGCCATTTCCATTTAACTGCAAGGGGAGGATACCCCATTAGATTCTGANCAATTTAACTCTAAATGTAACTCAACTTCGCCATTTCCATTTAACTGCAAGGGGAGGATACCCCATTAGATTCTGAATGTAATTCAGTTTCACCATAAAAATTAAACTTCAAGAACAGCATCGAAGGTCAATTCGTAACGACCACGCAACGGCCAGGAATGTAGATGATCTCTTATTCTTTTGGTCAAAATAGCTGAAAATCAATCTAGGGATGTGTATAATAATCGCAGATGTTTTCGTATTTTCTCTGTTTTTAGAAATGTCATTATGTCGTACTAGTGAAATGCTCACGCGGTCTTGTGTTGCCCACACGTAATATTTGTTTTCTTAAAATTCATTTTTTCCAAAGAAACTATTTAAGACTTTATACAATCAAACTTTTAAACCTATTGGGAACTGATTCTTAAATAGGCCTGTACAGTAATTGCAAAATGGAACTGTGTTTTATTGAAGTTGTCATTTATAAACAGGTAACATTTTTATCTCAAGGTACCGATACAGATTTAAGCCTATGTTCTAAATATTGTTCTCGGAAAGAAAAAATCATATAAAGTTAACGAAATTATTAACTGAGGCTGTTACGTCCCCGGTGTAGGCCAACATCAAATGGCGAGAATATTCAAGAAATGAGTTTCGCGCCTGTTACCGAAAGTTACTTAATTTTCAAAAAACTAATTACAACTGAGCGCATTTTTCTTTCGGTTAATGATTTAGGAAGCCGTGTATTTAGAAACAGTGTCGGCATACTTACTCGCTTGACTATGACAAATATTCGGCAAACATCGGATTTACTCGGGTTTCCTAGTCGGCTGAGGACAGACGAGGCCGTTATTACCCCACATGCGTCATTGAAGAGGAGCATGTCTACCGCCCTCTGTGAATGCGTGTTTTTATAGTTTACATTAATCTTACAAAAACTAACCAATAATACTAGTGAGTAAGTGTTTTTGCAGTTTAAACTAACCAAGGATAGCTGGCAAATAAATGGCTCGTCTCCACACGCGCATGCGCGGCAGCCAAGCTTTAGACTGTCCACAGACGCTTGTTTAACCAAACAAGAGTTACATGTTTTGGCGAGAAATGCCGCACATGTCCGACGTTTGGCAAACTTGCACCACAGTCTCAGCAGCCAGATAAAAATAATCGCTGTTTACCTGGAATGGGTTTGGTAAACTTTGTAACTTGTTTTGAATTATTTTTGTAGTCGTAATTAATTAAATTCAAGTTCTAAATGTTCTACAATTTGGATATTAGCGCACCCTATCCCTCTCTTTTTAAAGGATTTCAATCTGAAATCATAGAATTTACAGTTTGTAAATATACAACAATACTCATTCCCGTAACAAACTCTTGCTATAGTCACTTAAAATAAATAAAATTCGGCAAAATATGATGAAAAAGTGCTTCTGCAGCACTATCAGTTTTAGCTGGAAGCAGAGTTGCGTCTTCTGCTGAAAAATAGATGCTAGCGACAGTAGCATATTTTAAGTTGGAAGTTAGTTTATTTTAAACTGTGTAACTTTTTTAAAATGATTAGTTAGTATTTTTGAATGTGTGTACTTTCAAACCTGGAAAAAAAAAAGTTATAACCGCAGGGATTGGCAACAGCATCGACAATTTGCTATACTTCATGGGCGTTTTTTCATTCTACCATGCGAATTTTTCATTTCCAGTAGCACTGAAATTAAAAGTAGCATAACAATTACTTCTTTCTGAAAGCATCTGGGCATTTAATTCAGTGTACATCGTCATTATGCACCGGTGATGCAGGTACAATCATTGCATCTGCGCTGACTTGCAGCGGTGCGGCTGAAACGACATAAAGCGCAAAGCTCTGCAGCAGCGAGCGCTTTGCCCACTGAACGCACCCAGTGATCGTGCTTTGATCAAAAAATTTTGTGAAATTATTAGTAACATTAATAATACGTACTGGTGCCTGTTGTACTGAATAGAGCAAAATTGTTTTCGGCGTAAACAAATAAAAAACGATAAACTTTTAACAAGATGTTAACCCTTTCAGGCACACTGAAACTTACGGCTTCAGGTGTTACAACCAAGAAAATGTTTGATAAGTGCTGTACTTAAGTCGACACAACACTTGATTTGTGCTCACAACCAATAAGCTGTAGGCATAGCGTTCGGCTATGTAATATGAAACATTCACAACTTGGAATAGAAGCACGGTTTACCAGTTACCCGCGGGGAAGAGCATTGGTAGTAGAGCTACGTAGAGTACAGTACCGGCTAAAAATAACCTTCCTGCGTTGTATGTATGCAATTGTGAATACTGAGTATAATTGGATTTAAACTTAAAACATTTATAATTCACTGCTAACATTACTGTTAAGTACTGTAATTAAGTTTATGGGTATGTTTAGATCTAAACCGTTAACGCAAGGGGCATTTTTTTCAAACGTTTATTTGAAAAGTGTTTATTTAACCGTAAGCTACCTATATTCAGAGCCCTAACCAGTGTCTCTCATGTAAGCCACGATTTGAAACTAAACCGTATCAAACAATAGCTTAATTTGGAATTCCTGTGTAATAACTTTGTTTTTGAACACGACTCGGAAAGGGAAATACGTAATAAAAGTGAACGAGTATTCCTCTATTTTCCACTGTAGTTAACAATTCCGGGTCGGTACGGAGAGCGATGGTGATAAGGACATGGTGGAGCGAATCCGACTAAAATGACCCGCGCGGGAAAATACGGGGATCAGTTATGAAGGATAAACGACTGTAGATAAAAGCGGGCGCGCTCTCATGAAATATCGCGGTGTAAGAGCGTGAGGACACGTGAGTTGGCGGCGGGTGTTATTTATCGGCCGGGGGAGCCACGTCGCGAGTTATGTAGTTCGATAAATCTGGCCATCAAGCGCCGGGGAGATCGGTGTCCGACACGAGACATTTGTTCCGCCGTCAGCGAGGCCGGCGCGTTTACGTGATGGATCGCCGAGACGAGCGTGTCTGCGGCCACTCGGGCAAGTTCGTGGACGCTCGGCCGTCATCGCGCCTCGTGCGCATGCGCCGCTTTCTGTTTATGTTCCATGTGTGACGAGCGTGTACCGACGTCACCGACATTACCAACGAACATGCAAGGAAAGAGTTGCAACTCGATAGTGTGACGAGAGAATCTTCTTATTTATTTTTACCAATATAAATCCTACGGTCCTAACACGTCACACAAATATCACTTTGTTTGTGGCGTTGGCAGACACTGCGCATGACATGCCAGCCTTTTTTAAATACCAATATTCTGAAGGAGTTAGTGTTTAGAAAACTAAACTGAAGTTTAGCGAAAGGGGGTTGCAGAGTTCTTTGGTCCATACCTGCATGTTCCGTAGGACTATCGACAATTCAGCGAATGGCAGGATGACAACAGAAGATTTAAAATTTTGTAAAATATCAATCCTTTTGTAGTTTCTTTGCAAAACTCATTTTGCCACTTTCTATTTATCAAAGTTCTCCTAAACCTCTCAACAACACTCACTTTGAGCCAGAAAAATGTTGAATAATGATTAATGTAACATTTGGCCATTAATTTATAACCTGGTTGCTGTGAATGTTTTTATTATTTTCAGTTTATAAATTAATTAGTGTTATTGATTTTAATAACTTTTCAAAAGCGATTGTCAAAAATAGAAACAGTTTGACCGTTAACAGGAATAGCAAAAGCTAATTAGGAAAATCTATTGATGTTTGTTAAAATTTACTTGCAACCTTCGTCAATTTTAGAGATGCCTGTTAAATTATCTTAAATCATTCAAACGAAATCAGCTTGTCAGAAATCATAAGTTTGAAATGAAATTATTTTTTATGAGAAAATGTTTTCTTCAAATGAGTTTACATTAAAAATTATATGTACCCTCCCGAATGGACAATACTTTTGGTTTCATAAATGTTGCCATCTGGTGAGAAGGCTGCGAACTACATAAATGACACATCGCTGGTGATACGTTTGGCAGCTCGAAGGCTGTTTGGAACCTCAGGTGAGGTTTGCTCTACTTAGGGTGGGAAGCTCAGTGCTTATATTTTGCAAATACATTTTTTTTCCGTCAGGTAGCACTGATGTTGCATGTGTACCGGATTTTCTTCGTTTTTCATGTAAAAAAAATGATATAATTGCAATTTTATAAAATAAATATAACTTTAATATCTGACAGTTTACATTATGTTAGAAATTTTGTAAATAACAAACTTGGGTCTTCGCACTAGAGGGGGAAATTAACGAAAGCTGTCCACATGAAGTTTAATATTCGGTCGTGAAACTGGATTTATTAAAACTTTGTATTACCTATTTTAATTTATTAATTGTGACAGCAGACTTTAAAAATCCCTTTTGATGACAGGAACATTAATTTTGCTCTTAAATTCGTAACTTTTTTCCACTAAAATAAGCGTTTTTACGAAAGCTGGATGCCAAACACAATTGTATTACATTTTTACGGTTTAGTCTTGTAAACAACATTGAAGGGCGTGAATAAATGACATAAAATAAAGTTAGTACTTAATATTTAGGCACGGGCAAGTATATATCACAACTCGAGCCTNTGACAGTTTACATTATGTTAGAAATTTTGTAAATAACAAACTTGGGTCTTCGCACTAGAGGGGGAAATTAACGAAAGATGTCCACATGAAGTTTAATATTCGGTCGTGAAACTGGATTTATTAAAACGTTGTATTACCTATTTTAATTTATTAATTGTGACAGCAGACTTTAAAAATCCCTTTTGATGACAGGAACATTAATTTTGCTCTTAAATTCGTAACTTTTTTCCACTAAAATAAGCGTTTTTACGAAAGCTGGATGCCAAACACAATTGCATTACATTTTTACAACATTGAAGGGCGTGAATAAATGACATAAAATAAAGTTAGTACTTAATATTTAGGCACGGGCAAGTATATATCACAACTCGAGCCTCATACGAACTTTAATACACAAATATATGCAGTTTCATAGTTTACCGCCAGCTTAAAAGCTCCCTCTTTGGAACACCAGCGCATTTTGCGGTTGCAATTTTCCCTATGCCAAACTCCCCCGTAAGGAACCTTGTTTTGCTCCTAACGTGAGTAGAATAAACCTTATCTCACGCAACAATGCAAAAAGATTTTTCTGCTGTGGTTTGTCGTTGCCTTCCGCAGTATGGATGTTAGACTCACCAGCAATAAAAAAAAATTCTGAGAAATGAGAACCGCGCCAGGCTATTCCGAGGCAAAGGCACTACACCACGGAAGTGGTAAACACAATGGAGAGAATGCTAGATTGAGTGCGTTGCCTCCTGCACAGTAACCAGTCTCCGTGTTCCAACATGGGACTCCTTATATTACCATAGACGTGTCGAAATCACGTGACTTCAACTGAGGTTAACAAATTGTTTTAATTAAAAAGGCTTTGATATGCTGATCACTACTTTTAACAAAGTTGAAATGCAAATATAGAATAATCAAGTTAAGCACAGTGTTATTACTTTTTCCATACAAGTGCACGTTTGAGGTTAAAACCAAATGTAGATAAGTGTCACATCACTATTGAAACACGTGAATTTATCAGTTTTATTTCTTTTTGGCGAACTTGAGCCAATTTTGGGGAAATGCGCAAACGAAATACCGCGTAACTCGCCTTTAGTCTACGGTAAACACTTGATTTAAAATAGGAAATTATATATTTATCCTTTCTGTTTAGTATGTATCTTTCTCCTTACTTAACGGTTTGGAAGGACAGAAGCGCGGAACAAGTAAAGATACAATTAAGTAAGTTGTCACAAAAGATGCACAATAAATAATGTCGTTCAGTGGTGTGCTTGAGAGTTTTATCTTAGTGCCGTTGACNAAGTTGTCACAAAAGATGCACAATAAATAATGTCGTTCAGTGGTGTGCTTGAGAGTTTTATCTTAGTGCCGTTGACAGCAACGAATCACAAATGCCCTGAACATAAAATAATTTCAGAAAACTAGTATTTTTGTTTTTATTTTAATAAGTAGGGCGATCAGCCATTCCAATTTGTTATTAATAAAAAGCATCTGTTTACCGAAAATATAGATAAATGAATGAAAGTTNGGGCGATCAGCCATTCCAATTTGTTATTAATAAAAAGCATCTGTTTACCGAAAATATAGATAAATGAATGAAAGTTGTTTGTGTTTTATTCTGAATTTATTCTTTTTTGTTAGCAACATCTGTCTTAAAGCTAAAAGACAATTTTCACTTAATGTTATACAAATTACTTTAAACCACACACTATTTTTAATTCTCGACCATCTTCTGATTGTTTGGAAGGCGATACGAAACAATCGAATCTGTAACTGCGAGTACGAAGAGGGTTATGTAGTTGTCCATCAGTTCATTGCCATTAATCCGTCATCGCTCTTGATGATGGATCAATGTATTATTGAATCCCTAAGCAGTCACCAATCATGTCATTTATAGTCACAGCTGTTGTAGAATAACCAAAATTAATTTTTCTGTGATTTTAGAATTACAATGATTATGCTAAATGACCTTAACACTTTAACACTCTAGTAAATTGCGTTTTTAAACTAACAAAATTTCACTGCATAATATAACGTATAATTCTTTGAATTATATTCTGAAGGGAGTTGAATAACAAATATTACATATAGCTCTGCCCCTAATTACTTGACTTTGTCGTGTAACGGCAAAAAATTAGTTTACTACTATAGGATAGTTAACACACGCGCTTGACCTCACTTATATATATATATATATATATATATATTTTATTTTTTCCCCTGTTCCCGGGGAAGGACTTGAGTATGCCTGACCTAAATTATTTCGAATTGACTGATTGCAAGCACCTAATTTAATGTAAAAATCTCTTATCTTTTAAGTCGTTTGACCTAAACCAACAACAGAAAATATCAGTTCATCTAAAACGACTTGGGCTGAAAGACAGTTAGCCTTAAATTCCTTCTGATTAAAATTTCAGCTTAGAATGTCCATTGGCCTAAAGTAATTTGCCTTAAATGCCATTTGGCATAAAAACATTTTTGTTGGAAAATAATTGGCCTAAAAATCACTAGTGAAACTCATTTTAGGAGTTTCAGACCAAATAAAGTGTAGACGACTCAGTAAGAGACTGTATGTAGGAATGAGTTGCAGCTGTCACCCACAGGGTATAGCGTGCATCACGCAACAGCACGTCAACTAACGACAGAATGTATTAACCTTTGACTGTAGGGTTTCTCTGTTGCCATTCGCAACGTGTTTCCGAAAATGAAAACTACTTCCTGAAACACCCATCAATGTCTGCCACGCTTGCTTTGGAACAAGTACGTAAAAGCCTAAGTCACATGGGGTAATTTTGTACATTATGCCATGCTTGTTCATTTAAAACAAGGGCTTCAAAGCTCCCACCTTTATCTGTATTCAATAGCTGACAATTTTGTTAATAAAGAACATTGTAATGTGCAGAAATTCTTCGAGTCTCTTCGTTTCAAATTTAATTAGGCAGGTGGTACAGTTTTTCACACTGGCTGGTACAATGTTATCCTAAATAATTATTGTGCACAAAATCTTGATACAACTATTTTAATAATTTAAATGTTTTTATAACTATGAAANGCACACAATCTTGATACAACTATTTTAATAATTGAAATGTTTTTATAACTATGAAAAGATATCTATATATTGAGTCCAGTAAGCTTCGGCATGCTTTTCAAAAAATATTAAATTATTTATTAGCACTACTTTGAATTGAAATAACTGTCGAACCTAATCGGCTATACTCAATACGTAGCTTAATATTGGCATATCCCCCTAAATGTATTGACATATTTTTAATGTGTCAGTCGGGTAACAGTCAAGCTGCACGAGTAGTTCTATTACTTTTCCGCTATCTATACTTGGCGCCACTGTGCACTGCCACGGCTGCTTGAAATGCCACACTATCTGTTGCTTCATTTTGTGTATAAAGCCTGAAAGAACGCTAAAAACAATTTTACTACTCGTGGTTGGAAAACTTTCTGGAAAAAAAATAGGAAAGGGAAACCTCAGCAATACTTAAAACGAACGTAACATTTTCATGTCTATTTGCAGTTGTTTATGATGCCATAAAGTTGTAGGTTTTAGAGCGGTGAAAGATGTCATCCTAACCGAATGGCTCTGAGGGGAAAGAAACCAAAAGCCGAAGGCTGGCTACATGTTATACATTCTAACAGCTGGTGCACACTTAAGTCAGAAGTTATAGATGTCCTGTTAAATTTTTTATTTGGTAAAGGGAATAAATAGTTTTCCTCTTCATGTGGTATTTAGCATTACCACAGACCTAATAGCTGGTATCCGCTGGTATTCGTACGTGAAGCAAATGAAAATGAGAAAATGGGGAAAACACAAACATACATATATGTGTGTATGTATATATAATGTTTACGCCTATTTTTTACCAATATCGTTAAAAACATATTTCAGTTTTGCATTATTATAAACTGTTGAACATTTGTCATTTTTCGCTCAGGTTAGATCTGCGCTGTCTCTGACATCTTATAGAATAATTATTGCAAGGCCCGTCTTGGAATTAATTAAGATAACACATTTCAGCTTTCCTTTTTACACATTGTTTGAAAATGGCTTCGTTTGTATTAGACTCGTCTAAAAAAGTAACGAAATTGTGATTTTGACTTATGATTATAAAAAACGGATTCTATATTTGTCTTGAAATAGCATGTAATATGCACACGTTAAATAATTGTTGGCGATGGGCGTAAATATATNTGGATTCTATATTTGTCTTGAAATAGCATGTAATATGCACACGTTAAATAATTGTTGGCGATGGGCGTAAATATATAAGTAAAACGATTTGTTATCACAGAAAACTGNGGGCGTAAATATATAAGTAAAACGATTTGTTATCACAGAAAACTGAGACTATGCCATAAAACACACTAACACCAAAAACTCCAAGACTATTGTCAACAGATACGTACGAATAGATAATACGTAGGAAGTTTATATTTTCTATGTTTGCGTGTTTTATGCCACACTATGCATTTTTGTGACAACAAGGCTTTTCCAATAATAAATAGTCATAATAATAATAATTTTTAGATTTCAAGTTGAGTAGTAACTAGCACAAATATGAAAAAAATATTTTTTCTTGTTTAACGCGTAAGGTGAGCAGGCACGTGCCACTAATTCATGGTTAATCGATGGTTTTCAAGATCCTACTCATTTTATTATTTATAATAATTTAGTAACGTTGATATAACCATGGGCTTAATGAAAATTAATCGTGCATTGTTCAAGCGATACTCTAATATTGTAACAAACATATTAAAACTAGCCTGTAATTACGTTTGCATGTGGGCTTTCTCGGGGTGCGCCTGTCTCCCTATAACGTTGCATTCCGTCTCTGCTCCATGTCATCTTCGCTTTACCAACATCGACGATCAAGGCCTCTTCTGCTAAGCGTCTCTAAATCTGTCTCCATCCCACTTTAATGTTCATGAAGTAAATAGAAACCATTTTTGTAGCCACCGATTTCGGTACAACATGCTGTTAACAAGACGTTAAANAATGTTCATGAAGTAAATAGAAACCATTTTTGTAGCCACCGATTTCGGTACAACATGCTGTTAACAAGACGTTAAAACATGGAACTGCTTTTTTTATATATATATCGCTGTGAATATTACCATATATATGCCCATACGTGCTTTCGTTATAAGTTCTAAACTATTAGGTTTCACAGCAAACAATTAATTTCAATTGTACTGTATGCCCGTTAAACAAGGTGTCCCAAGAAATGCTTCAGTCAGTTTGACGAATTATATCGAGCTACAGTGTTTGAGGTTATGTACAAAACTTACACGAAAATTGAGCAAGATCTGCTTCTGCAGATAACGATAGAAATAACCTAAATAGAGCGCCTGTATCGAACAGCTATAACTCATTTTTGCAGTCTCTTACTGGGTTGAGTTTAATATATTTGATCTGAAATTCTTTCGTCTAAAAATAAACTGAGTTTTACTGTGATCCACAGGTTTAAGAAAATCAATATAGGCAAGCCGAGAAACAATCGTATGCATCTTTTTGTGCTAACTTAACGATACATTATTTTACCAAGCGAATTAATTCTGCCGAGCTATATCTTACGCCCTAAATTTTCATACACAATTGCGGTATTAGATATAACGCAACATAAATGCGCCAGTCTNTGAGCTATATCTTACGCCCTAAATTTTCATACACAATTGCGGTATTAGATATAACGCAACATAAATGCGCCAGTCTGGCAAAAGAATGTGCTTAGAAAATGTGGTAGAAACGCGTTTTCTTAGTTTTTAAAAGTTGGCGTCAGCAAATCTGTGAACGTCAATTAACCTATTTGGCGTTAATTTGTGCTACACGCACTCTCAAAATATATGTGCAGTTTTTGGCAGCGAATTTTTTTTCTTTTCAAAAAAGCTCATCTAACCGCAGAGCAGCTAATAATTGCTGGTTGTGCGTCTTTCCGAATGCTGGATCTGCAGCATGCCTACCGCTGGCCCGGGAACCGGAGGTCTCTGCCGTTGCCAGGGGCGACAGTAGCGCTGGCCTGGCGAAGAGAAGCCAAAGCAACCCCGGGCATGCCCCTCTTTTCACTCCGAACTTCTGTCTGCAGTGCACTTGTGAACGGGGTCGCCATGATCAGCCACATTACCGAAGATAGTTGAACTGTTGGAAAAAAGTTTAACATGAGTGTTTATCGTCTTATGGTTATACTCAGATGGTAAGATGTCCATGAATTTACTCTAGCCCCTCCCTCCGTCCAGCACTTCTGTCTGCAGTGCACTTGTGAACGGGGTCGCCATGATCAGCCATACGACCGCGGATAGCTTAACTGTTGGAAATAAATTAATATGATTAATTACCGCAGTAACTATGGTTATACTCAGATGGCGGGACTTCCTTGATTTACTGGTCTCCGTAACACTTTGGTGCACACAAATTGAGCCTACGATGTCCAAGACTGTAAGGGTGTCTTCGGACCCTACTTTGCTCTATGTATAATAATTATAACCGTAAGTTTAACACGTCCACGTCAGCACACATCCAGACATCCAATATACTCTAGAATAGAGTTGATCAAAGACACCAATTCAGTAGCACCAGTTCTTTTGCAATATGTATTCTCGCTGTCGTATTGATCCACTCTGCTCCGGACACGATTGCAGTTCTGTACATTGATCGTAATTGGCTGGCTTTCAGCCAATGGGGCGCCAATTTAGTGCCGAGTTCACCACGTTCCAATCAAATCATCTGTCATTTCTATTAGGGTATAGAGTCCATCGTGTTAATTTGAGTATCATACGGAAACAGCTTTCTTTCATTTGTGAAGATCTTGAGGAAACATACTGTCACAATGAAACTGCATCTGTGAGAGTTTTGTTTTAAAATTGAAATTTAGTTTGTTTGCGGTATCGTAACAGATTTTAAAAAAAATCTAATTTTTGAAAAATTACTGTATGGGTGACGTGTTTGGTTGTTTACTAAATATTTTATGCGTTATGGGCGTTTTACCCTTGTGTTAACATAAACGTACCATATTTTCGGTTAAATTGAACACAGACTCATACTTTACCTATAAATAATATTTAATTTATAGTAAATATGAATAAAAACAGAAAGAAAATAGGTGTGTGGGTAATAAATGGTAAGAAATAGGGCCGAATTATAGCTCGACTTCTTATCTTGGCCTGTTTTAATACCAGACGGCTGTCTCAAAAGGTGAAAAATACGTTCAGGTACTACGAGAAAAATTTTCTTTATTTACCTTTGTTTCTCCCAAAATCGGAGCGTTATATAAAAAATGATAAGTAAATACACCCTTTTTTTTCGCCTCTAGGCATGGTAAAAATGAATCCGATGATACTAGCGCTTATTTGACTCTTATTCGCTTCTGCTTTTCCGGTCAGCCTAGAGAATGTATAAACTGAGATGGGAACGGAGCAGCAGCGGAATGAGAACGGGACAGTAAAAGGGAGAACCTCGAGAAATNGAATGTATAAACTGAGATGGGAACGGAGCAGCAGCGGAATGAGAACGGGACAGTAAAAGGGAGAACCTCGAGAAATCTCTCGCCCCACGCCACAGTCATGTAATATAACTGATAAAAAGATATATATACCTTTTACTAGTATTTATTGAACACAGAACAAAAGCAAATACACTAGAGACAGAGTATTTGTCAAAAGCACCTCAAAATCAACACAAAGAACGAAGACTAAAAGTTTAGTTTAAAACAGTCTCCAAAGAGATAACAATAATATAAATATNCAAAATCAACACAAAGAACGAAGACTAAAAGTTTAGTTTAAAACAGTCTCCAAAGAGATAACAATAATATAAATATTTACATCAACACCTCTCATGAAAATTTCTGCCTGCTGGGGCATGGGGTGGAACTAGGGATAGTAAACTCCGAGATAAATATATGTATATGTATATATATAATGGTACAGTAAATGATGTTGTGAGGGAGAAGGGGAAGTTTACATTCTCAACTTATTGAACTGTAAAACTGGCTGACTTCATAACAGAAACTTTTTGCCGAAAGGAGGCGTCTAAAAGTCTTCAATCAAAGATTTCGCATTTTATTTTTTAAATACTTTAAACACAATATATTTTATAGGAAAAGTATTTTTTAAGAGAAACACTTTTCTTTAACAGTTGCTGTATTAAAACAATCCAAGTATGTCACTAATTATTTCTTAAAATTTTTCCGGTAGAAATTTTTACACACAAGCAAAAATAAATCAATGCTTCTACCTAAAAACAAGTTATTGTTTTATATATATGCTCCTCTTAAGCCAATCTTTTAAAAAAAATCCCGAACACTGTTTTGAATTTGAAAAGGTGTGGAAACATTTCTGGTTTTATTTTTAATAAGATCAATTCCATGGCCGAGTAAAAAACCACCTTGCAGTGCTAAGGTTGCTTGCCAATACGTAGCTTGCTCGTAGAGATAATAAGGTGCTTAATACGAGTGTCAGTGTCGCCCTTAGTACGGCGTTGCTTTAAATTCTCGAAGTAGTTTGGTCGTCGTCATAACTAATAACGCCTGTCATGTTTACTTTAGATTACCCGCGTTACGTTTGTGTATCGTGGTCTACATATGCTCAGAATAAAGTGCCAATACTAATTTCGCTCCAACGCATCACCCGCTTCTGTGCAACATTACATAAGCTTACTAAGTGTTTGCATATATATTTTTTTTTATATGTATGTGTGTGTGCGCATAAAATGGGATCTTGCTGGAAATGGAAAAACACGAAAAGCCACATATTTATGTCAACGGTTTGGTAGCTTCTATCTGGATACTCTACAGATCTCTAAATAACACAGTTGTTTTCCGATAAGTATTTACGGAACTGGACGATAGTTTTTGATTTCAGTGTGTAAGGCTGGCTAAATTTTCTGACTTGTACACTCTCGACGACGGACAGCTTTTTGTTGTTCTGTTTCTGCTCGTAAAATGAAACGTTTGCTATTAGGTCGCTTGGTAGCCGCGAAATAAAAGATTCAACTTGTTCCATTTCTGTGGCCCGTTGTGAACGACACAACTGTAGCTCGAGTGACGGCAGTGGGCGCTGGAGCGAGCGTGTCTAAACTTGCGCTTGCTGACGGAGTTGTAGACCATTGCGACGACAGTAGTTAGTAAGGTCTTGGAGTGATGCCTTTCGTCTCTCAGTAACTTGTCACGCCTTTAGGTGACAGTACATTTACTTCGCACATGAGCTACATTTTTTTTTCTCTCGCAGTGACAGGATCTTTGTGGTGTTTCGATCATTATTCAAACATATGACGTTCAGCTAGAGTAAGCCATTTGTTTCTATTTGTGAGAAAGAACAGAAGAAGTCCGCAAGATCCTTGCACTCGTAAGACTGAAAGGACAATATGGAGAGATATACCAAGATTTGAGAATTCCATCTGCTAAATATTTTAACTACGTCATTGTTAGAACTTAATACCAAACAAGACCCATGCGGAAAATAGTTATCCTGACAATATTGCCCTGGTAAAATGTTTACATTGTTAAGGAAAGTTCATGAATTTTACCTGTGACAATATATCATTGATTAGCTAGTCATAAATTTCATATTCCGAAATAACTATGTTAAAAACATAGAAAACTTTTAAAAATGTATCCTAAGATAGTCGTTTCATAATTAATTATTACATGCGTGATGTCAGTCTTTAGTAAAATTAGAAATATCTCTATTTGACGGTAAAGAAATACTATGGAAACCCACAAGAAAATTAACTTTTGTGAGAGGCCATTTATGACACTTAGTTTCTGTGCAACTGAGACACAACAAAAGCGCGTGCAAAAAAAAACTATTTCAGTTGCCAACAAAATAAATGTTGTTCTCTTCAGAATTCATATAATTTACCACCAGCTTCAATGTACGTAACACATTCGGCGTTTACGTTAAAATGCACGTAGTNACTCGTAAGACTGAAAGGACAATATGGAGAGATATACCAAGATTTGAGAATTCCATCTGCTAAATATTTTAACTACTTCATTGTTAGAACTTAATACCAAACAAGACCCATGCGGAAAATAGTTATCCTGACAATATTGCCCTGGTAAAATGTTTACATTGTTAAGGAAAGTTCATGAATTTTACCTGTGACAATATATAAATGATTATCTAGTCATACATTTCATAATCCGAAATAACTATGTTAAAAACATAGAAAACTTTTAAAAATGTATCCTAAGATAGTCGTTTCATAATTAATTATTACATGCGTGATGTCAGTCTTAAGTAAAATTATAAATATCTCTATTTGACGGTAAAGAAATACTATGGAAACAGACAAGAAAATTAACTTTTGTGAGAGGCCATTTATGACACTTAGTTTCTGTGCAACTGAGACACAACAAAAGCGCGTGCAAAAAAAAAACTATTTCAGTTGCCAACAAAATAAATGTTGTTCTTTTCAGAATTCATATAATTTACCACCAGCTTCAATGTACGTAACACATTCGGCGTTTACGTTAAAATGCACGTAGTNTTTCAGAATTCATATAATTTACCACCAGCTTCAATGTACGTAACACATTCGGCGTTTACGTTAAAATGCACGTAGTTAAACTAACGCAGTTATAAGCAGGGAAACTATTGAAAAGTTTTCTCCAAATGTGCTCAGTGAACACACAGTATCTCCTGACGCAGGGTCAACTGGCGAGTGCTCGGTAACGCCCTATCTTTACGCCATTAGGTTGGGCGATCAGAGAGCGGCTTGCATGCCACGATGACAAAAGAAAATTAAAACTCCTAGTTTTAGATAGTGCGGGCGTTAACAAGAAAGATTTAAAGGCAACGGATTCTCCATGATAATAGCACGTTCCAAACCACCTGACTAACGAATCTTCACTCGTGAACTAAGTTATGTCCGGGTTTTGACTCGAACCGTTAACGGTACAACCTCCTCCGCCGTTGACGTAACTAACGTGAACTTTTATATCGCGCATACATACGTGACTCACCCCGCATTGTAACCAAAATCATCGTAGTCCAAAATTAGGAACTTAGCGACGTCGCCATCAGCCTACTTACAAAAAAACTGCACTGTTTCAAATGTAAGAGTAGTGATATTGGAAACAGGCAACGGTTTTTCCACACTGCTCACAGGTGAGCACTAACTCTCCCACTAAAATGTTTGTTCCACCCAACGAAAAAAGGTAGTTTTTTACAACCAAAAAAATATTCGATTTCTATGACACATCCTTAGGTTCTTGGACACATTTCGTTAATCCAACGAAAGGGTTTCCTCAGGTCATTAGTGCATTAGGTTAAATTAGGAAAATTCAAATTAAAGTGTTTGCAATACTTATATTGAGTCAACAAATTATTTTGTAAGTTACATTGCTTTTTTCAGCCAAACAATAGTTTTAAAAAATTTTAATTGTGTTAAGCCAATAATTTATTTTGTATGATTGAGTATATGATTATCTGAGAATTTAAAAAGTAATATTTTAACACAGTTTATGTTTCTTTTAGCAAAAGAAAAATAATGTGTAAGGGAAACTGCACATTTCTTGTTTNACACAGTTTATGTTTCTTTTAGCAAAAGAAAAATAATGTGTAAGGGAAACTGCACATTTCTTGTTTTGCTAAATACAAATATATATGTGTGTGTGCGCGTGCGTGTGTGCAGGCGCAAGTGTGTTAAAGTATATATTTGTGCATTAATTTTCTGTAGCATTCNATTAATTTTCTGTAGCCTTCTTTTTCTTAGCAAAAATATTGATGTACAAGATTAATTACAGGCTTTTCATGGCGAACTGAGCACATTCACGTTTTATGAAGCCCTGCTAAAGTTATAATTCCAGGATAATCCTCCGCCTCATGCAAATTAAGATTAACAGAGTTTATAAAATTACACCAAAGGAACAACGCACCGCATTCGTGTANACAGAGTTTATAAAATTACACCAAAGGGACCACGCAACACATTCGTGTGCACTCAGTGCAATACAATTTTGCATGATAACTATTTATTACTAGGCATTACCAACACACCTATGTTCTCCTTGTTTTAATTCATATTAATTATAAATTAAATATTAACATTTATAGATAAATTTAAGTTAAAGTTCAATTTAACCAAAAATAAGGTACTCTTATAAAACGCTTAAAACATATAAAACGCTCGTGATACACGGCGTATTTAGGAAACATCCAAGCACGTCATTCATGGGGTGGTTTTTGAAAGGTTTGATTCAAAAAGTGCGAAGAAACCGTGAACAGACTATGAGAAATTTTTTTCCTGGCCAAATAGCTCGTTCGAAGCCCGGTCGGTCTTCGAGCCCCGGGCACGTAACCGGCGGCGTCGGCAGCTCCGTNAGATAAATTTAAGTTAAAGTTCAATTTAACCAAAAATAAGGTACTCTTATAAAACGCTTAAAACATATAAAACGCTTGTGATACACGGCGTATTTAGGAAACATCCAAGCACGTCATTCATGGGGTGGTTTTTGAAAGGTTTGATTCAAAAAGTGCGAAGAAACCGTGAACAGACTATGAGAAATTTTTTTCATGGCCAAATAGCTCGTTCGAAGCCCGGTCGGTCTTCGAGCCCCGGGCACGTAACCGGCGGCGTCGGCAGCTCCGTTGATGAGGAGGGAGGAGGAGGAGGGGTGTGGGTGGAGGGTGGGTCTCGCAGCATCCCCGGGCCCGGGAAGATCAATATCTGCGCCGTCGCCATGGCGACCGGCTAGGATGAAGCGATGGAGGGGGGGCTCCGCTGGACCGGGCAGACAGGTTGCCGCTGCTGGGGCGCGTGCAACAAGGGCACGCTGGAGGTCACGCCCTTTAGCGCACGCCACGTTCTTGTAGAACGTCCACGGTTCACTGAGCATTTTTAAAGACCCTGCTCTGCCCCCCCCCCTTTTTCCCAACACTATTTAACATTAAGCTTCTCATACACTTCGCAAAATGGATTTAATTTTAAGCTTTGCATAATAACTATCATGCGAGAATATAGTATAGTTTATAGTCCATTCACGGTTACTTTCAACTTTCCCGAAGCCCTGCTAAAGTTCTTCTTACAGGATATTCGTCCACCTCATGCAAGCCTATCTTAACCATGTCTAGAATATTACACCGAAGAGACTGCGCGCCGCATTCGTGCGCACTCAGTGTAATACTATTTTGTATAAGAACTATTTTTTTNTATTACACCGAAGAGACTGCGCGCCGCATTCGTGCGCACTCAGTGTAATACTATTTTGTATAAGAACTATTTTTTTTACCAGACATTACCAACAAACTTTTTTCTCAATGATTTTATTCATACCAGTTATAAATTAAATTTATTTNTATTACACCGAAGAGACTGCGCGCCGCATTCGTGCGCACTCAGTGTAATACTATTTTGTATAAGAACTATTTTTTTACCAGACATTACCAACAAACTTTTTTCTCAATGATTTTATTCATACCAGTTATAAATTAAATTTATTTNATTTTTTTACCAGACATTACCAACAAACTTTTTTCTCAATGATTTTATTCATACCAGTTATAAATTAAATTTATTTTATAGATGAAATACATGTTTAAATATTAATTTAATTAAAAAAAAAGATACTCTGGCGTTAACATAATTATAAAACGCTTGTGATACGCGCCATATTTAGAAGATAACCAGACATATTATATATGGGGTCATTTTTCAAAGATTAGATTAAAAAAGCGTGAAGAAACCGCGAATAGACTATATTATGTATGATGTGTTTGGTTCTTTCTTAAATATGTCACGTATTATAAGCGTTTTATACATGTGTTAACATGAAATCACCTTATTTTTACTTATATTAAACTTTTACTTATATTCTATGTATAAATTATAATAATTCATTTGTAACTAATATCAATAAAAAACAGGAAGAAAAAAGCTGTGCCGGTAACGCCTAGTAAGAAATTGTTATTACGCAAAATAATACTGCATTGAGTGCATACGAATCCAGTGCGTTGTTCCTTTGGTGTAATTTTCTATACTTGGTTAAGCTTTGTTTGCATACGGCGGAGTAATATCCTGGAAGTTGAACTTTAGCAGGGTTTCAGAAAAGTTGGAAGTAACCGTGAACAGCCTACGTCAGGAATATCCCATGAGAAACGAGTCCACAGATCGAACTTGCAGCAAAATACCTCCTTGCATGAGAAAAGTTGATGGATGCGGAATAGCAATTATTGTATTCATGAAATGTCATCAGCACACGCTGCTTTAAAGTAGTGGCTATCAAGTAGAACAGTACTCGTCCAAAAATCTCACAACACTATCAGAACTCCGTTACATTTCCAAATCAAAATTGTCAATAGTTAGTAGCAAAAAATATTTTTCACCTGATTCCTCTTTGCACAGTTATATTCTCTGCTCTTCTGCTACCTCTCTATTTGATATTTAAGTGATCACGTAACTAGCAAATAACTACCAATGTATTCACTCGTTTCGTACAAAAATCCCCTGAAAATAGGACTTACTCTATCTCTTGCTTTCGCACGAGATTCACCGTGCACGAAATATTCTCGTATGAGATTTAGTATGATAATGCAATCTAGCATGGGAGATGCACGTATCTTGCGTCGTGTAAAAGCCGCTCAAACCAAGTTTTGATACGTTGACCAAGCAATATTGAGGAATAGCTAAAGTTATGAATTTGTTACAATCACGGCAATTATTACTCTGGTACGTATAAATCAAACGACAATAATTTAAACATTACAATTTTAAAAAATACGCAAAGACAAGTAGCTAATTTCGTTAATCGATTGCCAACTTTACTGTACGAAAACAATTTCTTTTTTCAAAAACTGATTGCAAAAGTTGTGAAATAAAGAGGCCATATTGTATTACGCTGCGGCGAATACCGTATGTTTGTTTAACTCATTGTCAATTGAAAATGGAAAATAAAATGGACATCGTATCAAAAAATAAATATGAAGGGGAGTATTTCACACATTTGTNTGTCAATTGAAAATGGAAAATAAAATGGACATCGTATCAAAAAATAAATATGAAGGGGAGTATTTCACACATTTGTACTGGAATCATTTCTCACTCAGGCATTTTCCTTTCGAATAGTTTCTTGCACTGCAATCAAAACTACAATTCCTCTGTTTCATTAATACCAGAGTAGTAATTCACCACAGTTTACCTCTGCGCCACCTTGCTCAGGTTATCTTGCAGAGACTGTAATGGTATTTTCCTCCTATAGGCCGTTCACAGTAAACTGAGCACTTTTGAAAGCCCTGCTTAAGATCTACTTGTACGCACGTTATGTATTCTTTCACCATACGTAAAATTAACATACTTGGTCATTTTGCTTGTACGTANATTAACATACTTGGTCATTTTGCTTGTACGTAGGTCAAGTGAAACTGTAAAATTATTATAAATGTGTAAGTATATTTTTAAAAATTTGTTAATATTTACACTTATACGCATTAAAAACAATAAAAAGCAATGAAAACATAATTCACTGTTCAAAAATGTCTACCAAACACTTTTAATTTAACAGTAAGGCATGGTTAACCGTCAAAAACTCATCGTCGCCGAGAGAATTAGTAAAGCACCACACTCGCATTCGGGAGGATCTGGGTTCGAATCTAGGTCCAGCAGTCCTGTTTTTGATTTTTCGTGTTTTCCCGACAACACTCCAGTCGAATGCTTGGTTAGATCGTTACTACAAGCCATGGCCAGTTCCTTCACCGTTCCTGCTTCTCTGAGCAACTGTCTCCGCCTTTGATCACCTCGCTTTTAGCGCGGTGATANCGTTCCTGCTTCTCTGAGCAACTGTCTCCGCCTTTGATCACCTCGCTTTTAGCGCGGTAGTCATACCTACATTTCCTCCAATTGTGTCTTTTAAATGTGTGCGACAGGCAATTAAAACGTCCAGTGGACATATAAGTATCATGCCTATTTGAAAGGTAATGAGAAATGTTCGCTTTATCTAAAGCCAGCAGACTGTCAGGACATTTAACCGACAGGCTCTTTTTAATGCTACTATTTCACGTACTTTTCCTGAACATCCTCTTCCGCATCTTTAGCATGATGTACCGTACTGCAATAATATAGCGAAATAAATTGCTGAACAGAAATGTAATTACTCTAGAAAATATTTGCTACCAAAATTGGCAGTAATTGGTATGCAGCGTTNTGTCAATTGAAAATGGAAAATAAAATGGACATCGTATCAAAAAATAAATATGAAGGGGAGTATTTCACACATTTGTGCTGGAATCATTTCTCACTCAGGCATTTTCCTTTCGAATAGTTTCTTGCACTGCAATCAAAACTACAATTACTCTGTTTCATAAATACCAGAGTAGTAATTCACCACAGTTTACCTCTGCACCACCTTGCTCAGGTTATCTTGCAGAGACTGTAATGGTATTTTCCTCCTATAGGCCGTTCACAGTAAACTGAGCACTTTTGAAAGCCCTGCTTAAGATCTACTTGTACGCACGTTATGTATTCTTTCACCATACGTAAAATTAACATACTTGGTCATTTTGCTTGTACGTAGGTCAAGTGAAACTGTAAAATTATTATAAATGTGTAAGTATATTTTTAAAAATTTGTTAATATTTACACTTATACGCATTAAAAACAATAAAAAGCAATGAAAACATAATTCACTGTTCAAAAATGTCTACCAAACACTTTTAATTTAACAGTAAGGCATGGTTAACCGTCAAAAACTCATCGTCGCCGAGAGAATTAGTAAAGCACCACACTCGCATTCGGGAGGATCTGGGTTCGAATCTAGGTCCAGCAGTCCTGTTTTTGATTTTTCGTGTTTTCCCGACAACACTCCAGTCGAATGCTTAGTTAGATCGTTACTACAAGCCATGGCCAGTTCCTTCACCGTTCCTGCTTCTCTGAGCAACTGTCTCCGCCTTTGATCACCTCGCTTTTAGCGCGGTAGTCATACCTACATTTCCTCCAATTGTGTCTTTTAAATGTGTGCGACAGGCAATTAAAACGTCCAGTGGACATATAAGTATCATGCCTATTTGAAAGGTAATGAGAAATGTTCGCTTTATCTAAAGCCAGCAGACTGTCAGGACATTTAACCGACAGGCTCTTTTTAATGCTACTATTTCACGTAATTTTCCTGAACATCCTCTTCCGCATCTTTAGCATGATGTACCGTACTGCAATCATATAGCGAAAGAAATTGCTGAACAGAAATGTAATTACTCTAGAAAATATTTGCTACCAAAATTGGCAGTAATTGGTATGCAGCGTTTNAAATTGCTGAACAGAAATGTAATTACTCTAGAAAATATTTGCTACCAAAATTGGCAGTAATTGGTATGCAGCGTTTTCCTTTCTTGGTTTTCCCGTATAAGTTTCTAAAGCATTTCAGCTTCGATAAACACGTTCATCTTTATTTTATGGCCCACTAATTGGCAACGAGTAAGTGTCAGTGCAGAACAGAAGAATATACAGAAGAGACAACGCGTGCCAATGGCTTTGATGTGGACGAACTCAGTTGCTGGATGGCTGCATATTGTTCCTGAACGTACGGGTTATCTGAATGTGACTGCCATTTGTAAATTATTTCCTATTGGTTCGGCAGGTTACGTGCTATGCGCTGATTGGGGCGACCTAGCGTCATGTTTGTTAATGACACAGGGCCATTTCGTCGGAGTGTGCGGCCAGAGTTCGAGTGGAGCGGAGAGATTTGGGCAGCTTTTAACATCGAGGTCTTGAGAGCCGATGAGGGTGAAGTGATGTGAGTATGGAGCAACGCCGTATTGAAGGGGTCAAGGAAACGGAAGATCCCCGAGAAAACCCGCCGACCAGCGTCATTGTCCGGCACAATTCCGGCATGCAAAAATCCGGAAGTGACCCCGGCGGAAATCGGACCCGGTACGCCTAGGTGGAAGGGGAATAGTCTAACCACTACACCACCGCGGCCCCGCCAATGTTCGAAAAACGCACACACGTACATAATTAGTTACTGTATAATCAGGTGTTCTCTGAGTGCTAGTTTTGCGCTAGTAGTCCTTCTGCATTGCCGCTACCTCTACTTAGCGCCACCGGGCAGTGATAACGATTACTGATATGTTACGCTATTTGTTGCTTCATTCTCATGTTAGCTCAGCTCTCCCAGACATAACACACGTGTGTCGTATTCCTCAAACAATTTTCCCATTCATGTTCAGGAGAAGTGTAACTATCGCTTCAGAAGCTCTTGCAAGCGTTTTTTTACTGACGATTTTCTGTAACCCTTTTAAAAACTATTCACGGCAAAGTGAGCTCTTTTGAAATCAACCTTTGAAAAAATGTCACTGCCCCATATCTGCATATATTAACGGGAACAATGACTGGCATCAGCCCAGTGAAGTTGGTAACGACGGAGGGATAGTAGTTCCATGTCTTAACGTAGAATAAAAAGTGTTAGGTAAACATTTGTTGATGCTGAAACTATTGCATTTCCTTTCCAAATTTTTTAAATTCTTTTAAGTGAAATAATTAGAAAATTCGTAAAATGCTTACATTTCTAATAATTTCACAGTTTTATGTGACCAACGCATAAACGGTTTTCAGGCCCATGCCAACGTTAAATTTACATGCGGTGGAAGNATTTCACAGTTTTATGTGACCAACGCATAAACGGTTTTCAGGCCCATGCCAACGTTAAATTTACATGCGGTGGAAGGATACAATGCAGTCCGAGAAGTAGCTCGTAAGCAGGTCTTTTAAAAGTGCTCAGTTTACCATGAATAGCCCAATCAGTATAAGTACCTCAGTTTTGACGATGATGTTATGATGTTCGAGTGTATTATTTCACGAGGAATTANTAGCCCAATCAGTATAAGTACCTCAGTTTTGACGATGATGTTATGATGTTCGAGTGTATTATTTCACGAGGAATTATTTATTTTATAGCAATGAGACTTTACCTATTTATATAAGGAGATAGTGTGTGGCGTTTGAATACGCTGGCTACGTGAATTGGACAGGAGCATGATCCAATTATTTTGGAGAAGGGTGATATTTGATTTCATAATGAAAAAATTATCAAAAATTAGCTATAAAAGTACCGCCTATTATATTTACTGATACATTTGTGACGGAAATGTAATGAATAACCCATTAAAATAAACTAGCCTTCAGTTTTAATTGTAACGCCTGAAAAATAAAGCGGTATAGCATAACCGCAGTACGTACCGTAACGTTGCGTTAAGACGTACATATTTCTCTATTCCTATGAAAGCTTTTAAAGCTATTCAATCAGACCACAGAACCTCACAAAAANGTTAAGACGTACATATTTCTCTATTCCTATGAAAGCTTTTAAAGCTATTCAATCAGACCACAGAACCTCACAAAAATGCCTGTTGACAAATCAAGCATGAATACAAAAAAAAAACTGTATGTGAGTCAACACACTAACGTAAAATATTGTTCCCGTCCTAATTGAGATGTTTCTTATTTTACTAATTTCGACATGATATCTTTCTTTCACGTGGTAGTTTTTTTAGTGAGCTCTGTAAAACTCGTTAGATATAACATTTCAAACTAAAGCTGCTTAAATTCTCCGTAACTAAGATTTTGAACAGCATATTGTGTTTTTGTGCTTATAGAATTGTTTTTTTAATTTTGTTTCTTTAATACCACATTAGTTGCAGACGAGGCCTGATGGTGATTGCAGGGAAAAAGAGGACGAATACAGATTTTTCAAGAGGTATACAATTTGTAACTAACACGTGTTGTGATAGAACATGTACTCGGTGTAATCAACGTCGCCATTATATTTGCTTTCTTTGAAGTGATTTAAGACACAGTTTATATATATATATANAAGTGATTTAAGACACAGTTTATATACATAGAAAAATCGCCCATACAGCTGTTACAGGTTTTATCGAAAACTTTTGAAATCAAACTTTGTACCAGAAGTTGTTGAAAAACTTGCAGTTTTCTTTCCTCCATAACATGTCATGACTAAGTATATTCCTAACAATCTCTATACAAGCCGAAAAGTACTATCACAGCTCCATATTTCCTCAACTGTATTTGAAAATGTTCGTTGTAGTTTGCTCAGATGCTGGAATAGTGTTTAATAATAAATTATTCTTATGTCGTAAGCAAACTTGCATGCTAAACTTCAGTTTAGTAAAATACAGTATTATTAATTTTTGAATGGCGTCAATTCATTATCTTTTCCCGTTTAATGGTTAATATAGTTTTCAAGATAACACTAGCTAATTTTGTAATGCCCGCACTATATTTCTCAGTCAANTTAATGGTTAATATAGTTTTCAAGATAACACTAGCTAATTTTGTAATGCCCGCACTATATTTCTCAGTCAAAGCAGCAGCAGAAAGGTTTTTTTTTAAATTTACAACTTTTTTTTTTTTTTTACTTTGACTCATGCCGAGAGTTGCTCAGAAATATTCCGCAGAACTCTTCTATCAAAGCACGANATTGTGTTTTTGTGCTTATAGAATTGTTTTTTTAATTTTGTTTCTTTAATACCACATTAGTTGCAGACGAGGCCTGGTGGTGATTGCAGGGAAAAAGAGGACGAATACAGATTTTTCAAGAGGTATACAATTTGTAACTAACACGTGTTGTGATAGAACATGTACTCGGTGTAATCAACGTCGCCATTATATTTGCTTTCTTTGAAGTGATTTAAGACACAGTTTATATACATAGAAAAATCGCCCATACAGCTGTTACAGGTTTTATCGAAAACTTTTGAAATCAAACTTTGTACCAGAAGTTGTTGAAAAACTTGCAGTTTTCATTCCTCCATAACATGTCATGACTAAGTATATTCCTAACAATCTCTATACAAGCCGAAAAGTACTATCACAGCTCCATATTTCCTCAACTGTATTTGAAAATGTTCGTTGTAGTTTGCTCAGATGCTGGAATAGTGTTTAATAATAAATTATTTTTATGTCGTAAGCCAACTTGCATGCTAAACTTCAGTTTAGTAAAATACAGTATTATTAATTTTTGAATGGCATCAATTCATTATCTTTTTCCGTTTAATGGTTAATATAGTTTTCAAGATAACACTAGCTAATTTTGTAATGCCCGCACTATATTTCTCAGTCAAAGCAGTAGCAGAAAGGTTTTTTTTTTAAATTTACAACCTTTTTTTTTTTTTACTTTGACTCATGCCGAGAGTTGCTCAGAAATATTCCGCAGAACTCTTCTATCAAAGCACGAGTTTCCACTCCTTCCACCTTCAAACCCATTCGATAACCTTGATCATCACAAGTCGGCGCCGATAGATCGATCCCGGCTTCATCCATCACATAGGTTACCAATACCAATGCAACAACTTCCATGCTAGATATACCTCGTCAGCCACATCACAAACTTCTGCCATCAACTCGTCTGTACAAATTCCGCTGGAAAAGTTACCTGCCTGCGAACCACAATAGGCCTTGTTATAAACCTTGTATCAAATTATAAGCAGTTGTTATCATGGCAGCAACATACTTAAAATTCACCGCACAATAACGAACAAGTCGTATTAAAATCGAGTGGTTTCTTGGCAGTTATAAGTATGCCTTCACAAAAATATGTTATTTTGAAATATTACGTATGACTGAGTCATGCTGGACTGTTGAAATTTTTGAAAGTAAGTAAGTTTTCGGCAAATGGCTATATATTTAATATAATAAATATTTTCAGGGGTACGGAAACGTCATCCAGATTCATCTGGATTCAAACCCGTAACCTTGGTATTAAGAGACCAACATACTACCTACAAGACACATCACAGGTTCTTTAGCAAAATATTGTTTCCGTCTACACAGAGAGATTTAGCAATTGTAATAATTATTAAAACACAATCTATTTCGGTTTGCAGTTCATTATAATTTATAAATAAGTGTTATTTTTGGGAAAGTGTCTCATTTAAATGGACAGAGACAGCGTGGCACTATTCAGTCAGATGCTGGATTGTTGGAGAGGGCATCTGGAATCATGCAGAATGCAGTGCAGTTGACAACTTCTGAAAGGTGCGTGGTAGATGAAATACAAAGCCAACGTGACGTTCGTGGTGGCCCCAAAGCTGATCCATTGTGTTCTAGTCTGGGGATTTAGGAACCCATGGAATTACTTATAAACCATGGCCGTGTTCCTCTAACCCTGGACATTTCTGGCCACATGACATGCCGTATTGTCCTACTGGAAGATCCTCCCCAGAAACACAATCAGCGTGTATGGGTACACATATATGATCTCTAAGAATGAATAGAAAACCAAATTTGTAAACGGTGCCTTCCAGAGGTATGAATTGAACCCAAAAAATGCTATGAAAACATTCGCTAGACCATAACGTTGTTGCCACCAGTCTGCGTTCTTCCAATAATGGTTACAGGTTGTTTATCCTCGAAGTTTTCTCACCTGACAACCAAACGTCCATCCGTTCGATGGAATGTACAACGTGACTCATCGGAGAAGGCAACCTTTTACCAACCAGAAAAGGTTTTATTTTGGTACTGTATCGCTAAAGGCCGTTCACAGTTAACTGAGTTCTTTTAAAAATCAACATTTGGAAAATGTCACTATCTCTTACTACATATATTTTACTCTGGCACACTGAATGGCATGTGCCCAGTTAAGTTGGCAACGTCGGGGAGGAAGTAGTTACGCTTCTTAAAGCTGAAATAAGACATTTTCTATAAACTTTTTTTAATTACTGAAATAATTTATTTTTCCTACGGGTTTTTTTTGTAATGATTCCAAGAGTAATAATTACAAAAATTTTGTAAAAAAAATTGTATATATATTTAATTATTTCCCAGTTTAACTTGATAGACGCATAAATAAAGTGACCAGGCCAATGTAAAAATGTTAATTCTACATATGATGGAAGAATACACAATGTGCGTGCAAGTAGATGTTAAGCAGGCAGGGCTTTGCCGTGAACAGCACGGGTGCGGTGATCAGTAGTTCGTTTAGGAGGCCGGTACGCAACGAAGTTCTCTGTACTGTCATTTCAGTTACACGCCTGGTTCGTTTGTACGGTGGGTTGCTCCACTGTAGTTTGTCGGTTGGCGCTCACACGCCTTCGAAGCTGACGCTTACTTCTCGCATATAAGTGACACGTGGTGCTCCGCACTTCCCACGGCGTTTATTACACATAGGTTCTGTTTTCCAGTCACGGTACACTTCTACCACAGCAGCGCGCGTAACAGTTCAAACTATGCGCTGTTTGCAAAATACTGCCAACCTTGGTCTGAAAGCTGATTTTCATTCCCTTTTCAATGTCTAATAAATCGAGCGTTTTACCCGGAATAGGAATAGTTTACATCTTATATAACCTCCAAGCCTGCTTAAATGTACCTTATTTCAGTGGTTACGGACAGCTGACGTCAAATGTAGCTCATGGCCATAATCGTTAAAAAAAATTAAAAACAATGCGCATTAATTATTTTCGATTAAACTAACTTCCGTTACATATATATTTTTTAATGTGAAGTTTTTTTTTTCTCTTTGGAAGTGTGTTCGGTAATATTTTATTCCCTTTAATTTGGTTATGTATTTTACCACATGAGGTAAGACAGTTTACTTTCACTTTTAAATATAAGTGCTCAACAGTGTCATGGTCACTTGGAGAAGCGACGCATTTGACTGGCGAATCCAAAAAGGTAACTGCATACAAAACACAGTACATTCATGTTTTGTGCGCAATAGTTTGGTTTTCATCCATCAAATCTCCTACACGATAAATATCCATTATTTTTAAACACAATTTATAATCTGCATCATTTTACCGTAATGATATAGTGTACTTTTCGCTTATGGTACGAAGATATGAGCAGGGTTATACAAACCCACCATTAAATTATTAATCGGTCTGGCTAAAAAAANTTCGCTTATGGTACGAAGATATGAGCAGGGTTATACAAACCCACCATTAAATTATTAATCGGTCTGGCTAAAAAAACAGTATTAATGAAACATACACGCATTGAATGTATGTGCCATTTTATTGACAGTTCTCTCAAGTGTTTATTTTCAGAGAGTAAAATACAATGCTTTTGCGAGGATTTTAAAGAAAAAACCGACAGAGAAACTTAAAAATATTATAAGGGACGTAGAGATATAAAATTACCGGATCAGATCATAAATATCCATGATCGCACGCTGCACGACTCTACGCCAAGTTGCGCTTTTTTTATCGCAAAGGCGGCTATAGGCTATTCCTGGTAAAGTAAGCAGTTTTGAAAGCCTTCTCATTTGGGATAATAGGCAATATATATATTTTATTTTAGCCATAGACATTAACTTCCGAGTGCGGTTGAATATGCACACTGTGTTTATTACTTACATGGCAATATTTATGTAGGAAGGTGGTTAAAGGATGAAAAATGGCTGAAAGGAAGAAGTAACTATATACTNTTCGCTTATGGTACGAAGATATGAGCAGGGTTATACAAACCCACCATTAAATTATTAATCGGTCTGGCTAAAAAAAACAGTATTAATGAAACATACACGCATTGAATGTATGTGCCATTTTATTGACAGTTCTCTCAAGTGTTTATTTTCAGAGAGTAAAATACAATGCTTTTGCGAGGATTTTAAAGAAAAAAATCGACAGAGAAACTTAAAAATATTATAAGGGACGTAGAGATATAAAATTACCGGATCAGATCATAAATATCCATGATCGCACGCTGCACGACTCTACGCCAAGTTGCGCTTTTTTTTATCGCAAAGGCGGCTATAGGCTATTCCTGGTAAAGTAAGCAGTTTTGAAAGCCTTCTCATTTGGGATAATAGGCAATAGATATATTTTATTTTAGCCATAGACATTAACTTCCGAGTGCGGTTGAATATGCACACTGTGTTTATTTCTTACATGGCAATATTTATGTAGGAAGGTGGTTAAAGGATGAAAAATGGCTGAAAGGAAGAAGTAACTATATACTNTCTTACATGGCAATATTTATGTAGGAAGGTGGTTAAAGGATGAAAAATGGCTGAAAGGAAGAAGTAACTATATACTAAAAGTGCTCACTTTATCACGAACAGCAGATAGTCTTGTTACGTGCGTGCCAACGTCACCCTTAGTGCTAGGGTGCTGCAATGCCTTAAAAGCGCAATAAAGGTCAAGGTACCCAGGTATCTTAATGACTACACTGGTAACAGCAGTAATTAAATGTACTGGAGTGTTTTTTTTTCGCTATGTATTTGAGCACTTTAAAAATAAAAAATCTGAAATATTCCCTGTTCGTGAAGGCATGCAATAACTGGCACATTTTCAGTGATGAAGTCAGTGATTTAGGAAAATTTGTTTAATGACTTACCTTCTTATGAAAAGTGTAATGATTAATTGATAGCCACTGAATTCAGTGACTCTTATTCCAATATTTAATTAAATTTATTTTGCGATAGCATACCAACCAAGTGCTTGTTACTATGTTGCATCGTCACTTAATCGGCGTAAGTTGTTAGGTATATCGTAATGTTGATTCTTCATATAGTGGAAGGAGACACAGTGCACAGTAAGAAAAAATGTAGGAATCTTCAAGAGTGTAAGAAATAGTCCTCATGCAAAATACTACTAAACTGAGTGAGCACATATGCTGTGCGTTGTCCCTATGGTGTAATTTTCTAGACTAAGTTAAGCTTTATTTGCATGAGGTGAAGGAATATCCTGGAAGTAGAATTTTACCAAGACTTCATAAAAGTGGGAAGTAACCGTGAATGGACTAAATACCCTTTCCATCTGTTACAGACACTCGACATGTTTCCACGAGGGATGTGGTGTAAAAGGTAGCCGCCTACCTGTCGCTTGAATAGCGTAGCAAAGTGTTTGAAATTCGCATACATTTTTTTAACCACTTAACGTGTTCCCATTATACCGATATACGAATAGGAAACATACTTCGTACAAGGTATGAATAACATTCTTAACGACATTACCCACATTAAAAATACCAATCCCGAGCCCACCAACATAGATTAAAACTGCTTTTCCACACTGCCGTATTTCAAAATATACTGATCGGAAACGTGCAAATCTATTTTAGGGCCCAATGAAGTTTGCTACAGACTTCCAACCAGTAGAATAATATTTTCACCGCTGAAAGTGCCATAGGTACACGCAGAACGACGAGAACACTGCACGCCAGTTCGGAGCCTTGCGGATAGGAGCGATGGAGAATTGGTCATGCGTGTTAATGTCGCCCTTAACGCTCCCTTGCGTATGTGCTTGAAACTTTAAAAACAGCTCCAGGTAGGTGGCGCCCTTGAACAGACGTAGACACTGCGCTGTCACCTGGATTGTCCAGCAGTTTATTACATAAAACCAATTGTTTCACGACTAAAATAACTGCTTTTTGATTACACACACGAGATCGACGAGGTGGACCCTGACTATATTACTAAAGACGCTATGACCGATTATAGGCTGCTCACTGTTAATTGAGCACTTTTCAAATAAACCTTTGAAAAATGTCACTGTCGCTACCTTCATAGATTTAAATCGGTACAGTGAGTGATATGTATAAGTCCAGTAGACTTGGTAACGACACAGAGGAAGTAGTTCATTGTCTAAACATTGAATTAACAGTGCTAGGTTAACATTTGTGTGTACTGAAACGATTCATTTTAATTTCTGTTTTTTAGTGCAGATGAGTGTAATAATTAGCCAAATTGTAAAATATTTACTTTGCTAATAATTTCATAGTTTCCCTTCACCGAAGCATGAATACAAAGATCCAGTTAATGGCAACGTTAATTGTACATATGGTGGAAGAATACACAATGTGCGTACAAGTAAATCTTAAGCAGGGCTTTTAAAATTGCGATTTTATCAGAAATCGTAAATAACACATAGTAAATTGTAACTTTTTGTCCACACAGAATTGTGTGAGACATAGGTAAAGGTTTGATAATTTTCCTAATATTTAATAACAATAATGTGATTATATCATGCAATATATAAACAGTAGTATTTGTAATATCAGTGTTGTAAGTAATAAAGTGTAACAATTATTTTTGATAATGTTTGTGTTGTTACTTATAATTTAAAGTGTAAACAAAAGTTTTTAAAGGGAGTATTAGAAGTGAAATATTAAATGTGTGCTATTAAATTTAATACATTTTTAAAGGTAACAAGTTATGTTACGACATTGTACATCCCTATGTAACCTAATATGACCTAAAAACGTAATTAAACTTATTTTTGCACATTGTTACGGCCAGGGAAGGAATGAGATTGGGATGAAGAAGCGGCGGAACTATGGCGGGGGAGGAAAGGAAATACCCCGAGAAACTACCCACACCCTGGCATTGCCCGCTACACTAGCACTATCTAAAGCGCAATGTGGAAATAATATTTAGNATTGTACATCCCTATGTAACCTAATATGACCTAAAAACGTAATTAAACTTATTTTTGCACATTGTTACGGCCAGGGAAGGAATGAGATTGGGATGAAGAAGCGGCGGAACTATGGCGGGGGAGGAAAGGAAATACCCCGAGAAACTACCCACACCCTGGCATTGCCCGCTACACTAGCACTATCTAAAGCGCAATGTGGAAATAATATTTAGCTTAGAAGTCTTTTTTGGTAAGTTAAGTGCTTTGAGGAGTTTGTACATTTTCTCTAGACTAGTTTTATTGCAACTAAAATATTTCCAAGTTAGTCAAAGTGTTTTATTAATNCCGAGAAACTACCCACACCCTGGCATTGCCCGCTACACTAGCACTATCTAAAGCGCAATGTGGAAATAATATTTAGGTTAGAAGTCTTTTTTGGTAAGTTAAGTGCTTTGACGAGTTTGTACATTTTCTCTAGACTAGTTTTATTGCAACTAAAATATTTCCAAGTTAGTCAAAGTGTTTTATTAATATAAAAGGATGTGTCTGTTGAAAATAAAAAAATAACAAATGCGTTCGTCACTGCTGATCATGTGATTTTGACACTTCTGTTGACGATGGGCGAATCAGAGTTGTGGACATACGCAGAAGGCGAAAATCGGCCCAACTCATCTCTATACTTTAAATCTGAATCAGTGATTTCAATCTGTGGAATTATTTCACTGATACTTCAGTTAATGAACTGTTATAAACTGGGGAATCAGTGGAATGCATTGAGGTTTTGCTGTCAGGCCGGTGTAAATCACTGGGAATCAGTATAAATCACTGTTTTATTACTGAATACGAGCAAATGAATTGATCAGTAGAATTTAAGTGATTCAAGTGGAGCAGTTTTCAACAGATCTGCAAGGCAAGTTCTCTGATTTGGAGCAGTTTTAACTGTTTCGATTTCAGAGTGTGCATTTTAATGGACAAACGGAGTAACATGCTCACGAAAAATTTGGGAGCGATGTAAGAAAAGTAACGCCACATTGAATGTGTTACGCTCATATTTGTAGACACTGAATTTATTTAATTACGTTTCTGTTTGTTTTGTGCACGCAAGAGTAAAACATAGCACATTAGTATTGAAAATCCATCGGTTTCATTCACGTAGTAAAAATAACTGTAGCTTCCTAGATTAAGTTAATGGGCGCATGGATTTGGTCCAAGGCGCTCTTATTATTACGTGTGGCGGAAGGATACATAACGCGCTGAAAGAAAAAAATTACTCAAGGCTCTCTTAACAGAGATCGCATAACCGTGAGCCAAATAAAATACATGTTGATTTATTCGACGTCGTTTTAATGGTCGTTTTGTTTTCAACTGCCAAAATTTCTTCTACCCAGCGAGGGACATACCAGTCGACGGCCCGTAACGTCGATACTGCCGGAATGACCATACGCCATTTTAGTTTTCACCCTGTCTCCTCCACAGGCCGAGCTCCCTGCACGCTCGTGCAAAGTGTTGTGTATTTCACCCCCTACCCCTGCTTTACTCCCACCATCCCTTTCGGTTCCCTTGGTGGCATGTTTACCGGCCAGCAGTCCGTGAAACACCCACGCACAAAGGCCTAACAGCGGCCATGTGAAGTGCTTAACACCATAAGTTAAAGGTCAGGTATAGTCTGTTGCTGAGCACTTTTGCAAACCCTACTTGGTTGTATTCTATGCTTGGTTATTTTGTATCGTTCCGCCATAAGTAATATTAATTTATTTATGTACCCGATCACTAGGCTGATCAAATAAAACTCTGAAATTGTCAGGAANCCGCCATAAGTAATATTAATTTATTTATGTACCCGATCACTAGGCTGATCAAATAAAACTCTGAAATTGTCAGGAAGGTAAATATGTTACTGATATGCCAATTTCTACGTTTTTAAGCATAAAATGAACAGTAAATAAATTACATTCGGTGTTTCCAAATATTTCCATTAAACTTCTAATTCAACTTTAAGTCATCGCACTACTTTTTCATCATCGTTGCCAACTATACCGAAAGGAAGCTGGCNTAAACTTCTAATTCAACTTTAAGTCATCGCACTACTTTTTCATCATCGTTGCCAACTATACCGAAAGGAAGCTGGCCAATGTGTCCGTTCAAAATATGCATAGTTAAAGATAAGTTTTTTTTTTTTCAAAGGTTGATTTCAAAAGTTTCCTTTTAACTGCAAACCATGCATGGACTGGTTTTCGTCTTCTGATTATGTCCCTAAAATTTTACCCCAAACTTTCAACAGAACTGTCAGAGTCATGCGATCAGACAGTGACTTGTACGTTGGTTTACGTTTAGTTTTCCAACAGACGAGAACATTATTAAAACTACAATTATTCTCTGTAGCTTTAATATGAGATATAAAATAGTTCTCAAATTTACCACCATACTGTATGCGCGTATAGTGATATCACGAACGGTAAAGCTTTTTTCGATAGATGTATAGTAGTTTTCATACATTTGTTAAAGAAAGAGTCATATGGGTAGTGCAGTGTCTAATTTCGTATAATGGCTGTTCACGGTAAACTGAGCACTTTTGAAAGCCATGCTTAAGATCTACTTGTATGCAAATTAAGTATTCTTCCACCAAACGAAAAACTAACATTGGCATGGGCATCATCACTTTATTCCTGCGTAAGTCAAGTGAAACTCTGAATCTAGTATGAAAGTAAATATTTTACAAATTTGCTAATTCTTACATTTATATTGATTTAAAAAAAATAGAAAGCAAAGGGAATCATTTAAGTAATCACATATGTTTATATAATACCTTTGATTAAACGTTTAGACATGGTACTACTTTTCCTCCACCGTTACCAACTTTACTGTGNTATGTTTATATAATACCTTTGATTAAACGTTTAGACATGGTACTACTTTTCCTCCACCGTTACCAACTTTACTGTGTGTACCCATAAAAATTAATGCAGGTAGGGGCAGTGAATTTTTCAAAGGTTTGTTTTTAAAGTGCTAAATACCCGTGAACAGCCTGTAGTAACATTATAATATTTGCAACTTGATGTGTGATAAAGGTTTCATACTGTGTGTTGATTAAAAATTTTCATTACAGTTTACGATATTTACTGAAATATTCTTTACACTGTACTGAGTTAAAACTCGGCAAAAGGAGATGTGCTTAGATTAAAAAGCACGTATTTACGTAAACAGAGTGGCAAACTTTCACAATATTTACAAACCAATGTATTACAGTAATGGAACTCGGTGATAAGTTATTGCTAGAGACAGGAAAAATTTGCGAGTTCAATGAACTGCANTATGTTTATATAATACCTTTGATTAAACGTTTAGACATGGTACTACTTTTCCTCCACCGTTACCAACTTTACTGTGCGATTGCCAGTTAGTGTACCCATAAAAATTAATGCAGGTAGGGGCAGTGAATTTTTCAAAGGTTGGTTTTTAAAGTGCTAAATACCCGTGAACAGCCTGTAGTAACATTATAATATTTGCAACTTGATGTGTGATAAAGGTTTCATACTGTGTGTTGATTAAAAATTTTCATTACCGTTTACGATATTTACTGAAATATTCTTTACACTGTACTGAGTTAAAACTCGGCAAAAGGAGGTGTGCTTAGATTAAAAAGCACGTATTTACGTAAACAGAGTGGCAAACTTTCACAATATTTACAAACGTATGTATTACAGTAATGGAACTCGGTGATAAGTTATTGCTAGAGACAGGAAAAATTTGCGAGTTCAATGAACTGCAGGCTAGACTCTACAGTATTATGTACAAATATGCCGACATCAACTTCACATTGGTTGCCTGCTGTCACAGTGGAAGGCGACGATTGGACCAGCATTCTCCAGAAAGTGCGAAATATCGCGTGGGCCAATGGCTAAAGTTATACACTGAATAGCCAAAAAAAAAAACTGGTATAGGCGTGCGTATGCAAATAACAGAGGTATGGAACCAATCAGAGTAACGCGATGCGGTCGGCAGCTAGATCGGTTACTGCTGCTACAATGGCAGGTTATCAAGATTTAAGTGACATTGAACGTGGTCTTATAGTCGGCGCACTATAGATGGGACATAGCATCTCCGAGGTAGCGATAACATTTTGATGTTCGCGTACGACCATTTCACGAGTGTACCGTGAATATCGCGAATCCGGTAAAACATCACATCTTCGACATCGCTGTGGCAGGAAAAATATCGTGAAAGAACGGGACAAACGACGACTGACGAGAATCATTAAGCGTGACAGATGTGCAACCCTTTCTGAAATTGGTGCAGATTGGATTTGTGGACTGCCCTGCAGGATTCGTGGAGACATTAGTCGAGTCCATGCCACGTCGTCTTGCGGCACNGGGGGGATACACGATATTAGGCAGGTGTACCAGTTTTTTGCTCTTCAGTGTATAAACGCAAGTGTTTTGAGTTCTAGCTTGTCCCAAAATTAATACGCGAATTCTTCAGGTCTCTAGTTGTTGCCCATATAATATGATCTGTGAACCTCATATTTAGAAGCACCTTTTCATCACGAAAAAAAAAATCCACGACAAGGTGTACTCCAAAACATTTTATTTCCGATACACTTTAGTGATTGGTTATTTTTTTTGCCCCGCGTCGTAGGTGTTTTTCCGCGAATCGCGGACCTACTGCAACGAAGTAACTGAACTCTGACTGTCCCCCAGTCAGGTAAGAAAATGGCTTCTCACGAAGAGACAGGGTCAATAATTATAGTAAAATTGTGTGTTCGTAGAGTGCTGAAGTATAGCCTTGGCGTAACATTTTTCGCGAACAACAGAAGACAGGTGACTCTACTCATATTCCCTTTACGACGACGCATTTACACAATAAAATAGACCATGACCTAAAATGGCCAGGTTTAGACCTAAGGGATAAAATTGATCATTACTTCACCATAAAAAGGAAGACGAATACAGGTTTGTTTACACTTTCAGAACCAAGTCCAAGTGTACAGTAAGGGTTGAGAAATTACAGAAATTTCTTTGCCTTTGAAGATAAAACTCGCAGAAATATATGATCATTGTTTCGAATGGGTTCGAATTCTCGTAGGAACAAAAATTACGCTTCATGANTAAAACTCGCAGAAATATATGATCATTGTTTCGAATGGGTTCGAATTCTCGTAGGAACAAAAATTACGCTTCATGAACAATCTTTTTTTAATAAAATAATAATTATTGTAAACTGCTTGAAAGGAAATATTGAAATATAAATGATATCACAGGCGTAAATGTAATTTCAGCGCTAAATAGTTAAATCGTATCTTTTTAGAGATNGATTGAAATATAAATGATATCACAGGCGTAAATGTAATTTCAGCGCTAAATAGTTAAATCGTATCTTTTTAGAGATGTTTAGCCTACAATATAGTCGACTTTGCCGGAGTTTGCTGTTGCCTTCCGCAGTGTGAACACAGAATAAGTAAGAATACAAAAGTGAAATACAGTACCGTGGCGTTGCCTTTGATGTGTGTGAACCAAATACCTGATCGGCTGCGTGAGTGTCTGAAACGGGCCTTGTGTCTGACTACCCCGCGAACTGCGAAAGATTCCCTACTGGCTAGGTTGTCGGCTGGCCATTAAGTACGCGGTGTTGATTGGCTCAAGGTGTTGGGACATGTTGCTCGCCAGTGACGCCATTTTGCCGGCGTGTGTCACCTTGTGTTCCCAGCCGGCCCGGAGAGTGGGGGTGAGATGAAACGAGATGTGCGTGGAGAGTGCAATGGAATGCAATCGTGATGAAAAACGGGAGTATTCCGAGGAAACCCATTGGCGATGGGAGACGTCCGCCACGTTTATTATATGCGAAAAATTCGTGCTCGAGTACGCCGGCGTGCTAATCACAAACACTCTCGAGCTGTTCCCATTCGATATATACATATATATGTATATATATATATATATACATACATATCCTGTAATTTTAGTTGCAGACTGTCTTCCACAAATTTTATTTTAATAGAATGCATTCATTTAGAACTACAACACGTGCCGTTAAAAGCAAGCACTCTGCAACATTCATTTTTGCAAATAGTTTGAAACGTTTGCTTGCCGTTACCATGTTTACTTTTAAATACATGCGAAATACGGCAAAAGTTCTTGACGTCAGTGATTCATGATCTCTCTTAGGTTGAAAAGTTGAAGTTTTAATTTCCAAATATAAAGTATATTATTATTATTATTTAGTTTCTCGTTAAGTGCCCTACTTCGTTGGTTTTGTTGCGGCCGGTTATTAAACTACATGAGATGAGTGTTCTTTGAATGATTCATGCAATAGGGGCAAGTGATTCAGTGAACTGCTATATCGGGTATTCATCAATAACAGCTTTGTTTCGACGTGGGAAGCCTACTGTCTTCACTCGTGTGTCGTCCAGAGTTATTGGCGTATATCTGTTTACGCACTGCTCGTTGTTCGCTTATTTGATTGCTCGTTCTGATGTTGTAGTCTTATCTGGTTTCCGTTGTTATACTCTCCATTATTCACTACTTGATAACAGCTAATTTTGCCTTTAATAAAATATATACAAACGGCAAACACAATCATAGACACCCGAGATGAGAACCCAATACTCGTGCTGCCACTGATTTGCTGCGTGTTGCTCTGCAAATGTGTTTTGTTTCTGATTGGCTACGCCCTGCTGTGGAATGTTACTTACTGGTTCAACGAGCGTCTGGCCAGTTCGCATCCACGCGCTGATTGGTGAATGATGCACCGCCCCGTCGCTGAAAAGTCAGGCTAATTGCCCGGCTTGTGCAGGGTTGTAGTTCGGAACAAGCACCGTAATTGCGATTTTGTATGGTTGGCTATTCTTAGTGCATAATTAGGACGTTGACTTGGAGAAAGGGGAAAGCGAGGTAGTAGTTACTTAAAAGCTGAAGCAGTTATAAAATAAATTTGGCCATGCCTCGTAATAATTACCACTATTCTGTCCTGCGACTACTCGCTTCAAGCAACGCCAAGCTTTCTATGGAAATGGGGATGGGGTTTGAAGGAGCGAAAATTATTGTGTTATTGAGGGTTATCCTGAGCTTCAAGTACAAACTTTGTGAGATGATGCGTTATGGAAAATGGGTAGAAAACATGATACGACTTATGTCCCAACGTGATTGGGAGAGAGAAGAGACAAGCCCTTGAAAATTGGGAATTAGAAGTGGTTATTTGCATAAATGTCAGACACTGCGTGAGGTGAAAAAACAAATTGGTCAGTAAAATTAACCTGATTTAATACTTGCCATCTGTGTACATTTGGTGGCCGATATCGCAACAGTTTTATAGAAATTACTGAACGTGTTCGCTATATACTTTTACTAGTGACCCGGCTCGGCTTCGCGCAGGTACAATTTAGTTTTTACAGCAACAAACTAATAAGTAAATTGGGAAAAGACGATAATATTATATGATAGGAAATTAGTAAACTACTATCATATATAACATACATATATACACGTCCCGCCTGTCTCCCAGAGAGATAGGCAGAGATTATGGACCTCCATTTACTACCATCCTGACATACCTACATCCTTCGCTTTATCCACATTCATACATCTCTAATGTAACAATATTATATGATAGTNTACCATCCTGACATACCTACATCCTTCGCTTTATCCACATTCATACATCTCTAATGTAACAATATTATATGATAGTAGTTTAGAAAATTTATTTGTATAGAACAGTAATAGTTTTGCCTCCGACAACCAGCACAAAAAAATATCTGTTTGACNAGTTTAGAAAATTTATTTGTATAGAACAGTAATAGTTTTGCCTCCGACAACCAGCACAAAAAAATATCTGTTTGACGTGACACGTGAAAGGGTTACGTATAGTTGCCCGCGTGAAAAACATGCTCCACTCAAATCCACTCCAGCCACATTAAGTATTTGCCCCTGTGCCTTATTTATGGTCATACTGAAACAAACTCTTATTATAAATTGAACTCTTTTAAAATTAAAAGGTAAATCCGAGGGAATCATTAGTATTCTAGGTATTGAAACAGTTTCTCCAATACCACAGCCAGTTAGAATAGTACCTTCAATGAGATAACTTTTTAAACTTTTTATTTGTAATCGAGTCCCGCTGCCCTCGCCCNGCCAGTTAGAATAGTACCTTCAATGAGATAACTTTTTAAACTTTTTATTTGTAATCGAGTCCCGCTGCCCTCGCCCGCATATAGGTCCGTGCGAACGTGTCTCGATTTTAGAAATTACTTTTTCACAAAACTTTTTATAACTTTTAAAGTATTGGCGATAACTGTTCGCTGTACAGGACATTTCTTATCTTTATTAAAAATTTTCAATTATGAATTAATTAATTTTGATAAAGATTAAGTTCTTCATGCCTAGAAAAGACAGTGAATTTTCCGTTTGTTTTTACCGCGTAATTTAAATTATAAATACACTTATTACAACGTATCTATTAAATATAGATATATGCTACTGCTGAAATTTTTAAGATAATTTAATTTTACACAATTATTTTGTACATGACTTTGTTATATCTCTAAAGGGTTAGGCAGCGTATTCCATGAGAGCGCGCTGGCGGCAACATTTTTTCCGACTTGATTCATTAATACCGTTAATGCTCAGCTTCTATAAGTGATAGGGCAATTTTTAATACACACAAACCTTCCTCGATAAATGCAAATCATAACAGTAAAAACAGCATTCAAATCCGTTCAGTCACTCTCGAGATTAGCGCAGTAACTACANTACTGCTGAAATTTTGTAGATAATTTAATTTTACACAATTATTTTTTACATGACTTTGTTATATCTCTAAAGGGTTAGGCAGCGTATTCCATGAGAGCGCGCTGGCGGCAACATTTTTTCCGACTTGATTCATTAATACCGTTAATGCTCAGCTTCTATAAGTGATAGGGCAATTTTTAATACACACAAACCTTCCTCGATAAATGCAAATCATAACAGTAAAAACAGCATTCAAATCCGTTCAGTCACTCTCGAGATTAGCGCAGTACAGACAGACGCGCGCGCGCCAGGGACTTCCTTTTATACTATGTATTGATGTGAAGAACTTCAGCAAAAACATTCCACCGATAGTATGTGAGGTCACCGCTGAAGTACCATAGTGACACGCAGAACAACCTGCACGATAGTTCAGCGTTTTGCACGTAGTGGCGTTTAGGACACATCATGCGCGTGCCAATATCGCCTTAAAAGACGCCATTCTCCAGGTAGTAGTTCCAAATAGGCCGGCTCTTTAACTCATACCACCCCCGTGTACACGATTGTGGACGTGTTGCAGAAAAGTAGACTCGTGGCCATAACTTGATACCGCAGGCGATCACTACCCAGTGCAGCAGTCAGTTAATTCGCCTGTGTGCGGTCTGATTTGCGGGCACACCCCAAATTCTGACTTATGACTAGCCAACGCCACAAAACCGGCAACAAATATTACATATTTTGCTATTACTTGTGTTGTTTTATAAAAAGAGAAAAAGATTTACTGTAAATTACACATTTTATTTTGTATTTGTCAAAGCGTCACAGTTGTACCTTTCAAACTTAAATACTTACATATAGATGGCATACATTGCTTGAATTGTTTGTATAGTCGGTTCATGACTGGAAGAGACTTTCTTGAAGCCCTGCTAAAGATCTACTTTCAAGCCCATTTCGTATCCTTCTGCCAAAGGGTAAACAAACATTGCCATGTGGCAGTCACATGGCAATGTTTACATGC
>NQII01000278.1:724385-739412 GCA_002778355.1 Clitarchus hookeri | reverse complement strand
GCTAAGAGGCTTAGTTTGACAATGGCTATGAAATGTGGATCATCTCGGCTAGCTTCTACATCAGGTGATCAATGACCAGTTATGTTAAAGTGGAGTGGATATTGTCCGCCAATGGTTTCTCGCCATAGAATTTTTCTTCGAGCGAGATGTCTTCTGTTTTACCAGCGCCTTTGACTTCTTCAACTGTGATGTCTACATCACTATCAGCATCTTCTCCCACCAGTGCAGTGCCATCGTTTCAGATTGGTATGGTTCCATCGACTTCTTCAGCTGTGACACCTACGAAATCTTCAATAGAGCCATCAAACTTTTCGGTTGAGGTACCTTGAACACCACTGCTGGCGTTACCTGCTTCTTTAGCTCCAGCATCTACATCTCCAACAGATCCGTCCGAGTCTTTGCCTGAACCACTACGTCATCATCAGTGTCACTTTTGTGATAAGATATTTACTTTCGGCTACGGTGTATGGTTCCATGAAAGCTTTCATTGTGCCAAGAAACCCTGTCACATGTCATATCTGTGTGACAGGTGCAGTAAGTAGTTCAGCCGTACCGACATTACTTAGACATGCAAAGACATGTAAAGGTGAAGTGCATTTTCATCAGTACCTCGGTACCAGGTTTGCTGCAAGCAGGTCTCTTGTGACTTCGGTACATGTCCTCAAAAGTGTAGTTACCTACATAACCTGCCGTGCACAGTGTGTAGGTGTAATAAATGTCACGATATTTTCGCACAAGGACAACACTAGCGTTAATATCGAGATGCATAAAAAAGTAACTAGGGCCTCGAAAGTGCAACTTGACCGTGAACAGCCTACAACAACACTGCTTGCACGCTCGCTCGGGTGACCTTGCGGGCCGGAGGGGAACCCCGGCGGTGGAGAGCTCCGGAGACTCTCGACGTGAGTGCTTGTCGCTATCAGCGAGCCCGTTATCAGTTGGACGGCGATCGCACAGTCGGGGCGGAGCGGCGCGCGAGAGCACGTGGTTACAGAGCGACGGCGACAAGAGGACACCATAAGACATTCAGCCATGCGCTCCTTACTCCTCCTGTTTCTGGCCACGACGACTGCCACCACTCCAGTGAGTCGTCTTTGGGTTCTTTGTTCTTAGTTTTTATCATGGTCTTGTCGCTCTACTCCGCTTTTCTGCTGAAGTTCAGTCGGTGGAGCCCCGGGTAGAGTCTATTCGCGCTTTCTTGACACGACACTTTCTGAATCAAACCTTTGAGAAATCATCCTGTGTATAACGTGTCCTGTTTCCTAAATATGGCATGCATTACTGGCCTTTTATACTTCTCTTAACATGAGAGTATTTTATTTTTGATTAAATTCGACTTTCACTTATATTCTATCTATAAAATGTAATATTAAATTTATTATTAATATAAATAAAAACAAGGTGAATATAGGCATTTTGGTAATACCTAGTAAGGAAAAGTGCACATGCAAAATATTATTAAACTGAATGCGCATGAATGCGATGCGTTGTCACTTTAGAGTAATATTATATACTAGCGGCTACTCGCGACTTCGTCTGCGTATATATCTTTAGAAATGATAGCCTATTCTGTTGTATGAGTAATAATTATATTTTTTAGGCTTCTATTTACTGTAATATACTCCTATAAACTGTGTTAAACGATTTTTTTTGTTCAGCATAAACATGCAGATTTTGCGATTTAGAAACACTGAGCAAGCTACGTAGAGCTTATCGTGGGAAAAACATGACGTGCNTTAGAGTAATATTATATACTAGCGGCTACTCGCGACTTCGTCTGCGTATATATCTTTAGAAATGATAGCCTATTCTATTGTATGAGTAATAATTATATTTTTTAGGCTTCTATTTACTGTAATATACTCCTATAAACGGTGTTAAACGATTTTTTTTGTTCAGCGTAAACATGCAGATTTTGCGATTTAGAAACACTGAGCAAGCTACGTAGAGCTTATCGTGGGAAAAACATGACGTGCCGAAATGTATTCCTGCTACCTTTAAGGTTTGACCCTGTGATTTGTTGATAGTCATTGAAAATGCAACTTTTAATGGGAACTGGAGACGTTTAAAATTAAATGGTAAGTTATTAGGTATAATTGGGAAGCGTGGTATAAGCACATTGTCTCCCTTGGCTTCTCCAGTTAAGATTGTGGCCTTCANTTATTAGGTATAATTGGGAAGCGTGGTATAAGCACATTGTCTCCCTTGGCTTCTCCAGTTAAGATTGTGGCCTTCATAATATGCCTTCCTAGTTCGGTGACTCGCAACCGAGTACCGTTACATAATCTTGGCGCGTCCAAGTTGCGCATTAACAAAACGGGTATACCTACCTTTAATTCCAGCTTATGGGATGGCACCCCGGATAGCTCCAAAGAGTTAAGGAAATCCACGGGGGGATAGCTCGTAGTGTCATCGGATGACATGACTGTGTCGATGGAGTAGTNTCCAAAGAGTTAAGGAAATCCACGGGGGGATAGCTCGTAGTGTCATCGGATGACATGACTGTGTCGATGGAGTAGTTCACTGATGTTTCGCTAGTTATTTCGTCCAAGATTTTTTTATTTATTTTCGTAACAGTCTCATTTTTTGGTGCCAGTATGGTTCTTTCACACAACCAATTTTCGTCGTTAATGTATTGTTGCAGATTTGGAAAAACTTGAGCAGTAAGCTCGTCTTCCGAATCCACAAAATGACAAAATTGGTTTGTGAAAAAAACCATACCTTCTTGGTAGGTTTTTAGACGGCCTTCACCAGTTTCGAGGAGTTTTTGAGCATATGCATCTGACTCGACATTGCTGAATAACTGGACTCGCAAGTTAGTGGTGAGATAAAGCTTTTCAACTTTGGTCAACAGATATGATGCTTTCAAACATGCGTTAATTTCGTCTGCTGCAGTGCCTCTCTCGATAACAGGTAAAGACTGTCTAAAATCCCCTGGCAGTAACACTACCACACCACCCATCAACTTTCGATTGCTTTGTATGTCTTGTAGGCAGCGGTTGAGCGCCTCGATGGCGCGTTTGTGTGACATAGTGCACTCGTCCCACACGATCAGCTTACATTGTTGCAACAGGGCGCCGTGTGCACTGCTCCTACTGATGTTGCACGTTGGGGTTTCTTCGCTTGCCAGATTAAGAGGTAATTTAAAAACTGAGTGTGCCGTCCGTCCACCGCTCAGTAATGTTGCAGCGATCCCAGAGGAAGCCACAGCTAATGCAACATTATGGTCACTGCGAATTTTTGCTAGAAGCAAATTAAGCAAAAAAGTTTTGCCTGTAACGCCCGGGGCATCAAGAAAAAATAGGCTACCTTCACCACTATCAACTCGTTGTAATATTTGGTTATAAATGTATTTTTGCTCGGGTAGCAGGTGTGGCTCAGTTTCGCTGACCTGAGCATCTAATATCGTGGTATCGTAGCTTAGTTCTTTGATCAAATCAGTCGACAGCTCTCCTCGACGCTGTGGTGTGGGCATACAGAAGTCGTACAACTTCTTTCCGGAAATCGTTATTACTTTGCCCTCGATAAGTCCCAGTGCTTCATTGACACAAAGATAATTGTTGACTTGATCCATCCTTTAAAATCTGCGCAAGATATCCTCTGATAACGCAGTTTTATACTTGTCCCATAGTTGAAGAGGATTGGATAAACCGCAAGTGCATATCAATATGGCAAATAGCTCTCTTATTTGCGGTGGAGAGCAACACAGCACGGCCTCTTCTATTGTGGCATCCCAGTGGTTGTCATCTTCCAACAACCCCAACTTCTCACACGCTTGTCGAAAAGTTTCAAGTTCTTGGCCATCAACTGTTTTTCGATCCAAGAAGTTGGTGGGTCCCCGTATTACATTCAGCAGCATTCGCAAACAGTAACATTCGAAGTTGCTAACGTGCACTGTGTAAATGCGGCCAAGAGCATCTCCTGCCTTCACACCTGGCCAGCCGTCGACAGGTGTTCCTTGTAAACGACGTTTCCATTCTTTTAACGACGCGTTCCATGTATAGTAGTGGGGTACGTCAACATAAAGTAATGTTTTTGCAAATGCGTCATTTTGGCACAGCAGGAAAAACGCAGTTAGTGTCGTCCTAGGTGGTGCGGCCATTCTCTCTCTAAAATTGCTTTCAGTGAAGTAAATCCGCTCACCATTGGGCAGATGTACCACAAGATGAGTGACTGTTGGGTGTCTCTCATGCAGAGGCAGACCCAAGATCCGCCACGCTGCTTCGTTACTACTAACATATCGATCGGCTCGAAATGTTTGCACCTCATCTCTCGGGTTAATATTAACATTCCCTTGCTGTCGGATATATTTGCAAATATATTTTATCGCCTTTACCGTATTGCAGAACTCTACATTTATATGGGAACTAAACATTTTAGAGAAAAGAGGAGAATATGGAACCACCCAGCTATTGTCCACCAATGTTTCCTGTATTCCACCTCGCGTTTTTAGAGTTGTCGTACGTCCGCCATCTTCTGGTGCTCTACGTCTGTACAGAAGATAGCCTTTGTCGTTGGTTTGAGTATCTTTTAAAAGTCGCCCTTGGATACTTTTTGGTACATTTTCCTTCCTTTATGCATGGTGATGAAGGATTTAGTGCACCACAGGGCCGGTAATCATATTTTTGGTCACAGTATCATAGAGCTTTCGATAAGTTTCTGGGTTTGGTATCTCCGCACTTATGACTTCGTCAATTTGGTTAGGACGTAATGTTTCCATCAACCACAGCAGTAAGTGCACATGAGGCAAACCTCGTTTTTGCCACTCGATCGAGTACATGAAGCACTTCATGTCACAAAATATTTTACCCTTTGTAAGTAGAGCAACTAACTTTTGAACTTTTATTTTAAATACTCTGTCTGTTAAGTCATGTCTGTCCATTGAATTTTGGCATGGCATGAGCTCTTTAGTGATTTCTGGTCAGGCGGGGTTACATGTCATTGTAATAAACAGATCAGGCCTCCCGTAGTTACGCACGTATGTGAACGGATCCTGCGTGTATTCATGAAGATATCTCGGGCTATTTACAAATTATGATGGGAGAATCATCATTTGACCCAAGTTATTTGGATCTTAATCCGCATAATTCCTTATCGCGTCTTGTAAATGAATATAGTTTTCTGCTCGCAGTTTCGTTTGGTTCAAGACAATAAACCTTAAGCGCTCACTCTCCAGTTTGACGTACACGTCCAACAAAAACTGAAGAAGTCTACATCCAAGCAATAAATTAAAATTGTTGCGATGTACCATCATATGATACGCATTAAAGTCTTTGCAGGACACTTTTTTGTTTGGTATGGTTAGTTTGGTAACTGGGTTTGTCTGAGGAATGTCAAATCTGTATCCCTCTTGTCCTTTCCAAAAAATTATTGGGTACTCGAGAGCGTCAAAAAATCTATGTGTGTCCGGAACTCTAGTGAGCCAGCCATCGTGCGCCTGAACAACGATGTCCCGAGATGTAGTTTGTTCACTAACTACTACGGCAGCTAATTCATTTGTGGTCGGGGCATTGAATCGTCTTTCGTGTTCACCACGTGGTACACGATCTGGGTGGATCACAACCTTGTAATTATCTCTAGTCACTTTACCTTTAGCCATTTTAAATTAATGCACTAAAATGTTGTGATCATGTAGAACTTGTTGTATTTTTTGAACCGTGTTTCTTTCTACACCTTGTGCGTACNATCACAACCTTGTAATTATCTCTAGTCACTTTACCTTTAGCCATTTTAAATTCATGCACTAAAATGTTGTGATCATGTAGAACTTGTTGTATTTTTTGAACCGTGTTTCTTTCTACACCTTTTGCGTACTCAGAACGCCTATTGACTTCTGCTTCCTTATTGCCCATGAAATAAACTTGCAAAAATGTTGGTTGCATATTGGTAGCAGGAAGCAAAGAGCCAATTGCGTGGTATTCTTGCCCTTGGATTGTGAAAGTCGGGCAAAATCCTGGCATTGAAATAATGTTATCCGCCCAAAAGATGTCATATGGAAGCATGTATTTTATTTCCTTATGTTTTTTTAGAAAACGGCGAGACTCATCTGTTTCATAAGAGAAAAGTTCTTTAAGAGGTTCAACTGGCTCGTCTATTGAAGGAGGGCTACTTTTCCTCCCGAACAACACATGCCTGCTGCTTCCTCTTTCCATTTAAGAGCTACGCAAAATCTGCATTCTTTGTTCATCGCTTCTATTTTTATAAGCTTGTGGCTTTCATAATCAAGAGTCTCGTCATACTCAAATGCAGCTTTATCGAACACCCCCCACGTGTTTCTTGTGAGTATTTGACGTCGCTATTGTGCCCTTTCAGCAACGGCCCGTCTGCGAGATTCAGCCACTTAAACGGTTTCTGTAGCTCTCTGGGACGCCATGTAAGTCGCCTGCTGATGACGCCGAGCTTGGGACTGTTCTGGAATCTCAGAAGCCCGTTGAGATGCCAGATATTCAGCATGTTGTTGACGCCGAGCTTGGGACTGCTCTGGTGTCTCAGCAGTCATGTGTGCTGCCTCACGCACCGCCTGTTCAAGCCTTTGCAGTTCGACTTGTGGAAACGTCTCGTCAATTCTAGCTACTTTCATAGTTCGAGCTTTATTAGAGCTTTGGGAAATATTAGACTTACGCTTTTGCGGCATAATTTTTAGTAGCTACTTTTTCTATACTACCAAAAAATCCAGTATGGTAGCTATTCTTATTTTAAACTTTAAAAATGCAATACCCGCCTATCCAATTAAAATAATAGCTATTAAACAAAACGGACACAACCGTCAACGACGTCTGCCCTCACGCGTCTGCCCGCGTTCGGGTCGCGCACTCGGCGATGAGCGAGTTTTTCCCCCACCTCGCCCGCAGTGCGCCCGACCGCCCTGCGCCCGCCGGACCAAACCATTTTAGCAGCGCGCACTCACTTTATCATCGTCGTAACTTTTAAAATATTTGTCCAAACTACGTAGTGTAAAATACAAAGTTTATCTACTTTAAATATCAGAAGCGATAAAAGGATTAATTTGATAAAGAATTAATTTGTTACTACAAAATGTGCATTGGAAATATAGTATCAAATTTTATTGTATTTATGGTTCACTATTTTATAAATAATGGCTTAAACATAAAAGATAGATACATACTGTCGCGGACTTTTTTGTAGAACTATTTAAGAGAAACATTTCCACCACACATTATATTCGTGTAACTCTTACGGTTTTTACAGCGTACGCCAAAATAACTCGCAGCTGGCAGGATTTTTTCGACTTACTTAACACTAATTCATATATTTTGGCCAATTTACACAATATATCTTTATAAATTATAGCCTATGTGCTATTCTAATGTATGAGCTATATTATTGTAAAGTTTCATTAAAATCCATTCAGTAGTTTTTGCGTGAAAGAGTAACAGACATCCATACATCCATCCTTACAAACTTTCGCGATTATAATATTAGCAGGATAGACTTAGTTAAGATTTGTTGGCTCGATGCGGAGGAATAGTCTGTAAGTAGAACTTTTGCAGGGCTTCAGAAAAGTTGGAAGTAGATATGAATAGACTATATTTAGTTGACCGATTTGGCAACAGGCTAGGCCTTATAGTTTTATGTACACCGAAAACTATCATTCGCTAATTCGTTGCTGCTATCAACATGCTTTCTACATGACGTTTCAGTGCTCTTGTCATACTACTGCCTCCTGCTTTTTAATGGCTCACAGTTAAACGTGGCATTTGTCAAGAACTGCCGTCCAATCACAACAGTAGCAGAAAAGTATAGACTTAAGTTTGATCACAGTGTTAGCAGTGTACTGGAAAAAAAGCACCTNACCACAGTGTTATCCGTGTACTAGAAAAAAAGCACCTGCAGCCACGGAGTTTCAAACAAAAAAAAATATGAAATGCAACTTTCTTGGAAAATACTGCCACCTTAAGAAATTAAAAAAAAAATTTATATTCATCATTATTTAGTACAATGTAATTTTTAATTGTAAGTTTAGGAATAAATAAATAAGCATAAAAACTGGCAAAATTTCTTAACGTGCCAGTATTTATTAGGAAATGTTACGTAAAAACGTGTCGGTTATCTTGAAGATTTATGCATCGAAAAGGAATTTTTTTAACACCGATTCCCTATTTCAACTCTTTGGCTGCAGGCTGTGTGGGCAACGCCTTTGACGTCAAATTAAAAATATGACATATTATTCAATGGCCAATTAGGCTAGTTTATTTTTTTGGTTCCACACACAGTGAATAAAGAATTGACGAAACAGCTACACATTTATGTTTCTAATACTTTCACCGTGCCATTTGGCTAAAGCATGGATACCAGTCTTCAGGTTCATTGCAGTGTTGATTTTTTGTTTGTTTGGAGGAAGGATACACAGTAGGAAGAAAAATAACACACCATAATTTATCAAGCGTACTCAATTAACTGAGAACCAACTATTTATACAAATTCTAAAGGTCATTTTTACACGATATTTGTTTAGGTGTAAATAGGATGGCTTTCCTTTCAGCACTGCAACTGACTGTGTGTACAGCATGCAGAGATCGTTATAACGTAATACAGACAACATAAAAATTTCCATAAAAATACTACGTATGTTGTGTATGGAAGAATAATGCTTATATTTCCAGACAGTGTAAAATATTTTGCTAAAATTTTCATTTTGAAATGTTTAAACGATATTAAATTTAATTGAGCATGTTACCATTAGCACACTTTGCTAGAAAAACGTTTAGCAGGGGGACTCATAATTAATTTGGTTGTAGATAAGAAAATATTGATAATAAATTTTGGAAATATTTATAATAATTTGTTGTATTTACATTCACTTCAACAGCGAAAGTTATAATTCCAAAGATTGGAATCAATGTATACAAAATGAGTTTTAAAATTATGTCGCACAACCGGGNAGCGAAAGTTATAATTCCAAAGATTGGAATCAATGTATACAAAATGAGTTTTAAAATTATGTCGCACAACCGGGTATTCATAGAACATTTAATAAATTTATTGATTTTATAACATATTTTCACCAAAAGAATGGACGTAATGAGAATCTTGTGGAATCAAAGTGTCTGAGAGATAATGAGAAATCACATGTCATCAAGTACATGGTTTCAAACCGTTATCACTGACATTTATCTTATCGATTATGGCTTAACAACGCTAAGATTGAAGTTNCAAGTACATGGTTTCAAACCGTTATCACTGACATTTATCTTATCGATTATGGCTTAACAACGCTAAGATTGAAGTTATTTTTATATCGCAGTACTGCAAAACAGATATAGAGCTAGGAATTTTCGTTGCCCCACAACGTAGATATGCGGGAAAATAAATTTGCACTTTGTACATCTACAACATGTGTCGAAACTCTGCAAGCTACTTTATCCCATGTTTCTCTGGTTCAACCCCATGCAGTAGTAAAACTTCCATCTTTAATTTTTACTAACCAGCACTCAAATAAATATATCTATGAGTTTAGACGACTTATTTAAAAGGTCATAAAATCTTGAGGTGGGGAAGTTTATCGGTTAGCTGAGGATACAAATTTAATGTAGGGACAAAGTAATAAAATTACCTGCTTGATTCGTTTTTAACGCCATGTTTATCCGAAGATAATAAGACTCGACAAAATTCAGGAGCATGGTTCAGTGTATTCGAAATGATAAGATGCCATCCTTATTTAGCCATCCACTTCACCCATTTTTTTTCGTGTAGTTTTACGAAGTTAGTACGGCATGTCAGAATTACAATACATAAACACTATCAAAAAAATTACAAATGCACGTGAACGTCAAATAGACAAAATACAAATAAACTGCAAACACACAAAACGTAACGGAAGAAAATGTCGTTACAGGCTGAGTACACTTTACAGTCGTTCTTAAAATATCCATTAATTTTATTTTCATCCTATCGCCAATTCTTAATATACAATTTCCATAATGCTAATAAGCATAATGTATACATTTTGTAGCTCCCGAAAGTTAACGTCTGTGGCTACAAGGCTATATTATTTCTTGATTGTTATGCCTGCTAGGAGGACCTTAATAAGTAGTCACTTTACCTTGAATAGACTATGCTAGATAGGTTGTCTTCAAAAGTTGTATTAAATCACCTACATCTAGCGATAAAACAAAGCTATTTGACACATACATGTAGTTACATAAACATTTTGACTCACTAGTAGAAATATATTTATTATACGTAAGAAATTAAAAAAAAATATTGCAAAAGTTTGGCAATACAAAAAAANCTCACTAGTAGAAATATATTTATTATACGTAAGAAATTAAAAAAAAATATTGCAAAAGTTTGGCAATACAAAAAAATAATACAATTTGATTAAAAAAAACGACACGCCAGTGAGTGACAGTGAAATTTTAATAAATATTTGAAACNAAAAAAATAATACAATTTGATTAAAAAAAACGACACGCCAGTGAGTGACAGTGAAATTTTAATAAATATTTGAAACAAAGGATTATCAACACACAAACATTCTATTCCCAGAAACTAAATTCGAACTTTGCAGATGAGTTGCGAATTGCGACTAGGTTGAAGCTGCGAATAGAATTTTGGTATACTTGGTATAAGCATTATGTTGTTTCTCTCGTTCTTTCCGCGAACCACTTGTAGTGTTCAAATCATGGTAGGGTTCCACGTGGAATTTTGCGAGGTTTGAGGTGGATTTCCACGGCACTATGTAAATCATGAGACACCACAATTGTGACAAATTTCGTGCAGTGGGAATTGGCAGCGCAGTGTGGCATAGAATGCCTAGACTTGGTGTGTCATTAATCTTCGTGGAACATTATTATCAGCATAGCATATCATACCACGGCATAAATCAACAGGGTATGGCATGTTTTGTCTTGCTACATCATTCCTCTGTATGCCTCGGTATGTTACAAGCAGAGGATGGTATGGCATATCATGCTCGGTGTAGAATGGCATTGCTTGGCTTGCAATGACTTTGCCCGGTGGAGAAAGCCATTGTTTATCATAAAAGTGGCATTGTTTGGCACGATAATGCATGACTCGGGATACAGCGTCATGCTATGGCACAATGTGGTATAGCATTGCAAAACTCGGTGTAATGNATACAGCGTCATGCTATGGCACAATGTGGTATAGCATTGCAAAACTCGGTGTAATGGGGCATGTTTTACTGTAGAGTGAAGCATAGTCTACTCACGGTTACGTAAAACTTTTCTAAAGCCCTGATAAAGTTCTACTTCCAGGAAATTCCACCGCCTCATGCAAACAAAGCTTAGAAAATTACTCCAGAGTGCCAACGCACCGCATTCGTGCGCGCTCAGTGTAATAATATTTTGCATAAGAACTATTTCTTACTAGCCGTTACCAAAACACCTATTTTCTCTCTATCTTTATTCATGCAAGTTACAAATGAAATATTATACTTTATAGATAAAATATACTTAAAATATCAATTTAACCAACAACAAGGTAAGGTAATGTTAACATACGTAAATAATGCTTGTGATACACGATGTATTTAAGAAGCCACTAAGCACGTCATACATGGGATGTTTTTTCAAACATTTGATTTAAAAAGTGTAAAGAAGCCGCGAATAGACTGTAGATATGTTGTCAACTGTTGATAGCAAACTGAATAAAGTTGGCGAGATACAAAGGGCTGAAGCNCTGTAGAGTGAAGTATAGTCTACTCACGGTTACGTAAAACTTTTCTAAAGCCCTGATAAAGTTATACTTCCAGGAAATTCCACCGCCTCATGCAAACAAAGCTTAGAAAATTACTCCAGAGTGCCAACGCACCGCATTCGTGCGCGCTCAGTGTAATAATATTTTGCATAAGAACTATTTCTTACTAGCCGTTACCAAAACACCTATTTTCTCTCTATCTTTATTCATGCAAGTTACAAATGAAATATTATAATTTATAGATAAAATATACTTAAAATATCAATTTAACCAACAACAAGGTAAGGTAATGTTAACATACGTAAATAATGCTTGTGATACACGATGTATTTAAGAAGCCACTAAGCACGTCATAGATGGGATGTTTTTTCAAACATTTGATTTAAAAAGTGTAAAGAAGCCGCGAATAGACTGTAGATATGTTGTCAACTGTTGATAGCAAACTGAATCAAGTTGGCGAGATACAAAGGGCTGAAGGAGGTAGATACCATAAGCATGACCAACATTATCCCTGAGTTTGCAGAGTCCCCCATAATGACTCGTAGCGCTGTGCTAAACGAAATTCACAAAAATGCAGCTTTATAGTGGGGTTCCGCTGTTGCCGACTTTGAAAAGTAACTTCGATTACTTAAGTAACATTAAGGAAAAACTAGAGGTATTAAGAAATTTTAAAAGTATTTTTGCTAGATAACCATTTGGTGACGATTGTCTTATCACTGCGGTAAAGATAAACGAAAGATAGGTTTCGTTTAGAGGAAAAGCATTTAAAAAGACAACAGATAACAGAAAATATCTCGACTTGTAATCAAGTATCACAACCTACTTATTTTGCGTTGCGTTAAGGGCAATGGTGTACGATATCAGTATAATTACCAAGTTTTTGTAACGACTTGTTTTTCAGAGAATTTTTCGAAACTTTTGGCACAGTACATTAATAACAAGTNAATTACCAAGTTTTTGTAACGACTTGTTTTTCAGAGAATTTTTCGAAACTTTTGGCACAGTACATTAATAACAAGTTCGAACACTTAACTTTGTAAAATTCACAACCTGTATTATTTCTGGAGCACTGCAGGAAGATAAAGGATACCTTATTTCTTATATTCCACCATTGCTCTGGGAATAGTAAAGGCAGTGAAAATATCAATGCAAGAAGGAGTTCAAAATTATTATTTATGTTTTTCCGTGCCAAATTTTTTAAATAAACCCTCTGAAAAACAATTTACGAAGAAAATCAGTAAACATATGTATAGCTTTCGTGCACCATTTACCTTACTTGCAGACATCAACCCGTCCTCTCCTAGTTTTGTCTTGATTTCACAGCGAATTTAATATTACTGGATGGGTTGAAATTTTCTAGGAGACGTAATCGTTGCGTGCTTAATTCAATTTGGCAATGCGTTCGGCATGCTGGCCTCCCATCGCTGGGACAGTATGGAATATTTGGCAGATGGAAACAAAATACTGCGAACTCTGCCCAGGGCCGGCAGGGTTATGCGATATCTGCTTTTTAGTATTGTTTCGAAACATCTTGACCATGTCGGTATTGGTGCGATATATCGTTCCCATAGAATATTAAAAATCTACGGAGATTATCGTAAATAGGCCCTACGGCTTATATTGATATCGTAAATACCGCATATCGTCAATATCGCGTATCGATAATATTGCATATTGATAATATCGCATATCACCAATATCACGTTATGTGACATATTACTTTACATGCTGAGAAAAAGGTTTTGTCGCATAAAAGTAAGTTGGTTTGTCGCAATCAAATTACAAATTAATTGTTTACCTAGGAGCTATTAACTGTTTTTTTTTNCATAAAAGTAAGTTGGTTTGTCGCAATCAAATTACAAATTAATTGTTTACCTAGGAGCTATTAACTGTTTTTTTTTTTCGAAATCAAATTACCTTGCTGTTCACAGTTGGTTTGGCCTAACTTGTAAGATTTGGTTGGTGCAAANTTTTTTTTTTCGAAATCAAATTACCTTGCTGTTCACAGTTGGTTTGGCCTAACTTGTAAGATTTGGTTGGTGCAAATAAGGATTTGTATGGCTCTACGTGCATTCACCAGTTTCGCTTATCATAGAAACGTGAAAGCACGACCAAGTACCGGACCCGGAGCTTTTGTACCCGAACGCTGTTTGAACAGCAACTAGCAAATTTGCAGAGAGGCTCCGTGAATTTGATAAAGCATCGTGTTTTTGCGGAAAGTTCTGGAGAATTACATACCAGGATTTTCCTGTAAAGTGAAGGATTTCTTTAAAAATTGCGCCAACCTTGCTTTCGTGCCAGATAACTAAATATGGGGACATTGTATTTATTTTTGATATAATTGTTTNAAAATTGCGCCAACCTTGCTTTCGTGCCAGATAACTAAATATGGGGACATTGTATTTATTTTTGATATAATTGTTTCTAAGTCCAATATGGGAACTTTCTTCTGGTGTTATGCTGTTTATGGTGATATCAAAACGCTCTGAAAATATTACGTCCAGAGCGCTGGCACAATGCTCAACATGAAAATGCAAGTGATTATATGTTTTAAACATAAATACTACTAGATTGTAACGAGCTTAAAATTCTGAACCACAGCAAAATCTGGTAGGNGATTATATGTTTTAAACATAAATACTACTAGATTGTAACGAGCTTAAAATTCTGAACCACAGCAAAATCTGGTAGGTACAGTTTTTTGTGAAAAGCGAGGTCGCTAGACAACTTGGATCAGCTTCATTTATAAAATAACGCTGCCTACAAATAGGAACTCGTTAATATTAAATCAGTGTCAGGTCAAAAAGTGTAGGGAAAAGTTTTCTCCCAGTGACGTGAGCTTAGCCCATTTCACCCAGTTTGCAAAACTGTGTACATATGTCACAGGAACGTTACTTTTGACTAGTATTTAACACAATGAAGTTCAACACACAATAAAGGGGGCCGTGGTGGAGTAGTGGTTATACTACTCGTCTCCCACCTAGGCGAACCGCGCTCGATTACCGGTGGGGTCGCTCCCGGATTTTCGCATGTGGGAATCGTGCCGGAAGATGCCGCTGGTTGGCGGGTTTGTCGGGGATCTCCCGTTTCCCCCGCCCCTTCCTTTAGCCGCTGCTGCGTACTAACCTCACTTCACCCTCATCGGCTCTCAAGACCTCGATGTTAAGAGCCGCCCAAATCTCTCCACTCCACTTTCTCTACTCAACACCCAATGACCTCCAAGGTGGATAATTGTTTCGTTAACCGTGTTACTTTCGAAATATTGCATACCGCCACATAAATATACAGTTCTAGTAGAAATTTTAGTTTCTTTGACACAATTTTTGTGACGTTTCAAAAACTGCC
>NQII01000278.1:562474-724358 GCA_002778355.1 Clitarchus hookeri | reverse complement strand
CCCCCCCCTCCCTGACTTAACTCCCCTGAAACAACTGCCGTTTTAAATTTACGTAATTTTTATATTTTATTTTAATGCTTTCTGTGTTGACCGTGCCGTCGGGAGGTGCATATTATAGGCGAAGATAAAAGATCAATGGGAGAAGGGGAGGAGGGGTATAAATATTACCCTCTTTCACTAAACATATTTCACTTTGAACTTGGACAGACTTGGCGTAAGAAATGGTGCAGCATCGCATCGACATATATGGACACTTTCAACGAATGCGAATGTTTCCTAAAAATGATTATTTTTAAGCAAGCAGATGTAGGATTGAGATACACTTAGCACGCACTACAATAATATCCTGACTGATGAAAACAAAAATTCTTCAGAACGTAAAATATTTTTTTTNATACACTTAGCACGCACTACAATAATATCCTGACTGATGAAAACAAAAATTCTTCAGAACGTAAAATATTTTTTTTCCTTCCTACAAGTAGTAGAAAATGGCAGAATTGCAATTACTGGGGATCGTACACTACTACTTGTCAAGTACTGGAGGNCTTCCTACAAGTAGTAGAAAATGGCAGAATTGCAATTACTGGGGATCGTACACTACTACTTGTCAAGTACTGGAGGATACATGACCCTTCGTTCCCCTCCTGCAGACGCCCATTGGGTTAGCCAACAGCGTAAGGTCAGTAGTGGCGTATATAGTATTTTTGTCCTCAAATTAATGTCAACAACCTCCCTTTTATTCTTTTTTTACCTTAAAATTAAAACTTTGCAATGAAAATAATCCATTCAAAAAATTCAGACCCAGGACGAACANTATTCTTTTTTTACCTTAAAATTAAAACTTTGCAATGAAAATAATCCATTCAAAAAATTCAGACCCAGGACGAACATATTATGTACTACTCCCTCGATGAAAAAAGTACTTACAGTATATTAAGAGATCGCTATATAATCCAAAGCTTGTCCATGTTTAATCCACTTTAATCCTGTATACGTTTAAAAAGCAGATATTTCATTTATTATTTTTAGAGCATTTTTTTCGGTTAAATTTGCAAATCGATCTGGTAGTTATAATCTTATACGTCTCATCGGGAATACAAATAAATTTTTTTTACTATACTTAGTTTCTATATTTTGAACATTTGTAGCTTTATACTTTACATCATGTAGTTTATTAAATTAATATGAATTATTAAAGTTTTTGAGCAAGTTACATTTTGTAATTTTTTATTATACAAACATTTGTAAAGAAAAATAAAACTAACAAATAAAAATATACGTAAAAAGGCTAATGAAATAAATAAAATAACACCAAAAATAAATGATAGCACTTAATATAATACCAAAGGTGTAATATTAAATATTATAATCATATTTTGGCGTTATTTTATATATCACTNTATTCTTTTTTTACCTTAAAATTAAAACTTTGCAATGAAAATAATCCATTCAAAAAATTCAGACCCAGGACGAACAGATTATGTACTACTCCCTCGATGACAAAAGTACTTACAGTATATTAAGAGATCGCTATATAATCCAAAGCTTGTCCATTTTTAATCCACTTTAATCCTGTATACGTTTAAAAAGCAGATATTTCATTTATTATTTTTAGAGCATTTTTTTCGGTTAAATTTGCAAATCGATCTGGTAGTTATAATCTTATACGTCTCATCGGGAATACAAATAAATTTTTTTTACTATACTTAGTTTCTATATTTTGAACATTTGTAGCTTTATACTTTACATCATGTAGTTTATTAAATTAATATGAATTATTAAAGTTTTTGAGCAAGTTACATTTTGTAATTTTTTATTATACAAACATTGGTAAAGAAAAAATAAAACTAACAAATAAAAATATACGTAAAAAGGCTAATGAAATAAATAAAATAACACCAAAAATAAATTATAGCACTTAATATAATACCAAAGGTGTAATATTAAATATTATAATCATATTTTGGCGTTATTTTATATATCACTNTATAGCACTTAATATAATACCAAAGGTGTAATATTAAATATTATAATCATATTTTGGCGTTATTTTATATATCACTGAAAGAGTAATATTATATAACACCATAAGTAGACGTGTTACGAGCTGAACCACTAACTAAAAATTTTCAAACCTCACTTTTAGCATACATTTACAAGATCAAGACTGAGTTATTAGACAAAATATAATAACTCTATCGGTTGGCTCAAGGGAAACATGAAAGAAAAATATAATATTGAAACAAAAAAATTACTTGGGTCAACTCGATAATAAATTGGATGCCCTTATATCTTAATAAAATAAAAATTTATTTTATAGAATTATATAATCAAGAAAACTCAGTACCGTGCACTGTAGTACCATTTTTCAACTCCTTTGGTCATTTAAAAGTAAAAAAAACACAGATTTTTCATTTAGAAGCTTTAGCCCAGTTTTATAAATATTTCAAATATATTTCAGGTGGATAGATTTTAAAATCACCATTCAAAATTAATAACATTTTCTTACCATAACTTGTATTATCAACTTGAAGATATGATGCATTATATTTTCTGTTAATCCCAAATTCATTCTGTTTTTGTAACTCAACCGAGTTATTNCAAATTCATTCTGTTTTTGTAACTCAACCGAGTTATTCAACTTCTTGACTTAACGTCCATTATTTAAACAGAGAATAAATATAAGAACTATTAAATCGTAAAAATTAAAAATGAAACTACTAGAAAAACTTAAACTCCAACACTTAAAACAGGAGAGCTGATTGAGAATAAAAAAAGTAATCTTTTTAGTTCTGATAATAACTGTATGAATGTATATCAAACAAGGAAAGCTGACGTGTTACAATTGATAAAGATTATGTCGATCCTGGTAAAACTATTATATGCCCCAACCTAATTTTTGTTTAGTAAACGTTGTTGAAGCAAACGGAGCAGAAGTAATTTTTTTCACCCAAACGCGATTCTTTATCGAACATCATTTATATTGCTTGTTTTGTAAAACTTTGCTAACTTCATGTCTAGATTCGAAATCTTTACGATATTTGTAAGCAATATCATGGTGTTTACAAACCTCTTCTAATTTATTTATTCTTTTGTCTCCTCCTTCCAAACGATTTGAAACTCTTACTGGATATGGAATTCCACTTGTGTTGTTAGCAACAAAATTAGAAAATGTATTATTCAATATATTAAAAAAGTTTTACTTTTTCATTGTAATTTATTTCCAGCATTTTCTTCAACATGAATAACTAATAATCGATACATCANCAAAAAGTTTTACTTTTTCATTGTAATTTATTTCCAGCATTTTCTTCAACATGAATAACTAATAATCGATACATCAATTGTCTCATATCATTCATCCACACATTTTCTTTTGATAAATCAGTGTAATTTTGATGTTCTTCGTGACTATGTTCATTCAGGTGTATTTGGCTTGGATCTTGAATATGATCTTATGCTATATTTTCACAATTTGATTAAATAATATTAATATATTTCCAACTTCTATTTGAATTAACTTGTTTATCAGGAGTGTATNATTTTCACAATTTGATTAAATAATATTAATATATTTCCAACTTCTATTTGAATTAACTTGTTTATCAGGAGTGTATCTATGGAAAGCAGCATTCTTCGATTTAAAAAATTCGATTGTAATTACCATAACCTTCATCAGTATATTTATTTTCAAGATCTTTGTGTTTATTTTCGGTAACATATTAGAAAGTCCTGTTAATTTACATTCCTTATTTTGACCAATAGTTTGTAATTTTCGATATTAATTTGGTGTCGCCAATACAAAGGTTCATTTATCTCCTCTTAACCCGTATTTTTCATCTATAATATTAATACTTTCAGTTATTTCTTTACCAAGGNAAAGGTTCATTTATCTCCTCTTAACCCGTATTTTTCATCTATAATATTAATACTTTCAGTTATTTCTTTACCAAGGTGAACGGTTTCGATATTCCTGGAACTAACTCTTCATGATAACCTTTATCATCGCCATCTTTTTAAACAGTTATTTTTCAAATTACGTTTCTTCTTGTGATGGTGGTTAATATATTAATTCTTCACTGCAACAGGAAGTAATGTTGTTATTAAATTTTAATTTTCTTTACTTACTTACTCTACCTTTTTATCAATATATTGTAATTAGTGGTTTTAAGGTAAATACTTATTTTCATTTCTTTCATAATCAGCTTCGTGTGTTTTCTATAATTTCTATATTTTTCAATTGGTAATTTAACTCGAATTTTTTGTTTTGTTGGATNATCAGCTTCGTGTGTTTTCTATAATTTCTATATTTTTCAATTGGTAATTTAACTCGAATTTTTTGTTTTGTTGGATATTTTATTTTCCCGTCTAAACGCCATATTTTTTATATATAAACGAGCGATAAAGGCATTGAGATTTTGAAGGGAAAAATTTTCCATGGACAGATCAGACTAGTAGGATAGAAGGAATTCGAATTAATACACTAACAGAATTGAATTCTACAATACCATTGGTGATGTGTATTCTTTCCCTAATGATGCCTATGTTTATGAATAATTTTGACTTGCAAAAAGTGATAAAGGTGGTAATTATGCATACAGATAGCATTGATGTTTGTTCTAACTTCTNGATAATTTTGACTTGCAAAAAGTGATAAAGGTGGTAATTATGCATACAGATAGCATTGATGTTTGTTCTAACTTCTTCCCTTTTCAGTTTTCTAGAGTAAAGATATCAAAGCATGGACAAATATTTGAATGTGTTGATAACCCTGGATTAACTTCATCAAAGATGAAAGCATTATTAATCTCGCCGTTCCTTCAATCCGGCGCTGCTCCATATGTTAAGAGGCACCCAAATCTCTTCACTCACTCACTCTCTATTGTNCGCCGTTCCTTCAATCCGGCGCTGCTCCATATGTTAAGAGGCACCCAAATCTCTTCACTCACTCACTCTCTATTGTTAATGTTTCAATTATTAGTTATTGATGGCACAGTTGTGTAATTTTTTATTCGTTCCACATTTTTATTTGCTTAAACCGATATGGAAAGTTAATTAATAAAAATGTTATGAAATTATAAATTAAATATTTATTTTTCCAACACATAAAGGCTTAAAAGAGATGAAAAATGAACAACTATGAATGTTATAAATATATATTAATATAATTTCTACGCCGAGAGATTAGTGTACAATATGTTGGAGCTGGGTCTGTATTTTTTAATCAATTATTTTAATTGAAAAGTTTTCATTTTAAGATAAATAAAAGAATAAAATGGAGGTTGTCGACAATGACTTGAGCAAAGCAAAAATTTGTTTCGATAATCACATTTTGTTCTTTGTTGTGTTAAAATGATGACTTTTCAATGAAGATGAACGACTAAAAAATCTGGGCCAGAATCAATATATTATTTACTACTGTCAGTGACAGGACAGCACCTCATAGCCTATATGGGTGGGCAATTGGCCAGGTATGTATTAAGGAGGTCGCCTCCCTGGAACTTGAACTGCGTTGCTATATTAAAAAAACGCGTTGTTAAACGAAACTATTGAACTTATCGCCAATATGTTAACCTATGTAACGGAAACACACCCCANTAAAAAAACGCGTTGTTAAACGAAACTATTGAACTTATCGCCAATATGTTAACCTATGTAACGGAAACACACCCCAAATAAAGACAGAATACTACTTTCAAAATATAACGCATGCTGTAGAAGTTATTTTGGAGCCCTCCAACATTGTCAAAAATGGCTTTTTCAGACTGCTGTATCTTGAAACATATTACCTTAACATGAGCGAACCTACAACAGGAACCTGCATTGCACCTTGTTACACACTTTCCACCATTAAAATAACAGGGCAACCTCTTAAAACCTCATTGGGAGGCGAGCGCACTGGACACTACAGCTTCCCCAGCGCTGCTATATACCCATCCATTTCCAACCCCTGTCGTCCTTCAAGACGACGTCGTTAAGAGTCCTCCCAAACCTCTCCACTCTACTCCACCCTGGTTTCTTGCTTTACTTTGTTCTTTGTGTTTACAGCTGAAGATGGACTTGAGTAAATTGGTCCCCATCGATTTACTCCCCGCAAATGTTACGTGGAGTGGCGTACATCATCCAAGTAAGTAGCAAGCAAATACTCATAGTTCATCTCTATGAACTTAGTTTATTATAAACTAAGATANGTACATCATCCAAGTAAGTAGCAAGCAAATACTCATAGTTCATCTCTATGAACTTAGTTTATTATAAACTAAGATATGTGGCAAGTTTGTCTGAACTTGCAAAAGCGTTAACTTATGTTCGACATAGTAAGGCATGGATGCATGAACATTTATAAAATATAAGTTCAAGAAAGTCATGTAAAAAAAAGTCATCTATTTTTAGCCAAGTGCATAAATAGGAAGAATTAAGGGCACTGTGGCTGATAAAATTCATTGAATTCAACTTTGGCACTCAGTTTTCAAATTGTAAACATTTATTGAAATGCAATTTGCATTAATAAACATGTTTACACTGATTTTTAACAGTCTTATGTCGAGATTACAATTTTACTATTTTTGAACCACACAAATAGGTATAAATAATTTACATAATTTTCACTGAAAAAAAATGTTATACGCTACATCTATATAATTACGAAATAATAACAAAAAAGGTTTTGAAATTTTCTTTTTTACTGTGTATTGAATATAAGTAAATCTTTTCATGTTTTGATAGCTGTCCTTAAACAGTTTTAGCCATATTTAAATAATAATTATTTATATTTTCCTATGTTTGGTGTTTTTGGTAAATGGTTTCATGTTTTTTCCCCTATATTTCAGAAACAATTTCTAAAATGGTTATTTTGAAATGCGATTTTGCAAAATAATGNTTTTTTTTCCCCTATATTTCAGAAACAATTTCTAAAATGGTTATTTTGAAATGCGATTTTGCAAAATAATGGGAAAAATTTTATATGCTGGAAATAAAATTACATATTATGTATTACATATACTGTATGCATACAGATTTTACATGGTTTTACGCAAGTATAAAGCAAAGGAACTACTTAGACAAACTAGTCTGTTTTAAGAAAATATCTTCAAGTGGTGCTCATTAATGGTTTGAGCTCCTAACAAAGCACTNTTAGACAAACTAGTCTGTTTTAAGAAAATATCTTCAAGTGGTGCTCATTAATGGTTTGAGCTCCTAACAAAGCACTTGGGTGCACAACTGAAATAATTATCGGTGTCTACCATTAAAGCAAAGTTCACCTTAAAAATGCTTAAGCATATATTATTATTTTTTCATCACGCAATTGGAAGCACGTGATTTCTTTGGTTGTGGGTCAGATCACCGAAGTACTGTTCTGGTCATTAGTCCATAAAGCTAACCTTACTATTAAACCAAAAAAAACGTAGTGATAATAATACATAGGCGATTGGTTCCATGGCATATACAAGATTTTCGTACTCATAATAGAGAATAATGACATTCGCGTGTGTTATATTACACACTTTTCTGCTAGTNACCGATTTCGTTCTACAAAAAAAAACGTAGTGATAATAATACATAGGCGATTGGTTCCATGACATATACAAGATTTTCGTACTCATAATAGAGAATAATGACATTCGCGTGTGTTATATTACACACTTTTCTGCTAGTGAATTATTATATTCCTTATATTGAATTACAATAGATAAAAATAAAACTGGAATTTAAATAAAAGGTTTGTATAAGACAGATGTTTTTGTCAGAACATATTTCCAGTTTGATCAAGTGTTCTAAAATAACTATGCAGCTTAGCATATGCAGCTTATGTGTTTCAAACGCTTTGATATTTACTATCACATTCATGCAATAACTAATTTAAGAGGTGACAAATTACAATGTCAATTCAAATACAGCACTATTAGATGCGTGGTTCCCGGCTTTTAAGTGGAATAAAAAAATACTTCAATAAGGAGTAGCTTTCCATACTGTGGTAATAGTCATGTTTCCAGAGCTATCCTTTAGAGGTAGTAGTCACAGATATGCTCATTGCATTCTACTTATATTTACATTTAGCTGCTAGTACACTTAAGCGTTTTCAATTTGAAGAAAATACAGTATATATATATATATATATATATATATTTGAATCACTCTTGTTTGTTAGTTAATCGCATACAAGGTTTATGGGCGTGCGACGGAAGAGCGTTTTATTTTGACATATATTTGAGATAGTGCTTCTTTTTAATTTTTGACCTCAAAATAACGCAAAGTTTATTCTGGGGGAAAAAAATTAGAAATGAGATGACTACTCGTGTCTCATAGTTCTACCTGTTTTTATTTTGCGTCATTTCCGAAAACCTGTTAAACAGACGCACCGATTCGACGCCAAATCCATTAACTCAAAGGCGTGTCTCCTTAGTTTTAACCCGAAACTGGTAATTCATTCCAGTTATATTTACCGTGAGTGCTATCTCGGCACCAGACAGTCTGCCAAAGTAGATCAGCTGCAATAACACTATAGTGCAGTGCTACAGTTACTGAAAAGCCACGGCACTTATTTGTTGTTTCGTTCTGATGTTTGACGACCATATTTCACAGATTTCACGCAAGTACGTCTGTTAATAATTTATTTTTGTTTCTAAAACCCCTTACATGTTTAGAATAATACAGTATGATAAGGATTACGTCAGTTCAATATATTCAGTTCAGTCAGTTTAATGAGATTCCTCCATCACTCTTCCGCGAGGAGGATGAATATTATCGGAATAGCTGTCGCAAGCGTTTCGTTTATAGGAGTGATCTGCGATCCTTCTAGGAGCAGTGCCTGTGTTGTGGCGAGTGCCTTAGCATAGTAAGTATTATGCACAGGAAAATCTGCGTCATTACTAGGGAATTCTTAAGGAAGGAAAATACATTGTAAAACCTACCCCTAGTTCACCTGCCCAGGCTGAAAGCCATGGCACCACAAATGCGAGCCAGACACGTAAGGCCTACCGCGTGGTGAGAACACGCCATGTGAGTATGTAAGTGAAAGAAAGTAGACAAAAATCTTCTTGAGGTCTGTGTTTCGGGCAGCAGTACCAACCAAGAGTCAACAGATTTAAAGAAATGCCATTACTTATTTATGTTGCGCTAGTAACTGATAATAGAGACGTGAAACCATGCCTACTAGCAAATTTGCGAAGTTTGATGTTGAAAGATAAAAATAAAGTAAATTCTTAGTTCTCAGATAATATATACACTCCATCCTAGATTTACTGGTCTTAAGACGTTAAAATAATTTAAATTTTTTTATTCAAGTTTTTACTCTCTCAAAGCTTAGTGCATGACTAAATAGATTGCCTGAAGATTTTTTTGACTTTTACCATGTAGGACTAGAGGAGTAATTTCTAGTAGTCTAAAGTTAATATTTTCTGAAATATAGCGCAGCGATAATAAGAAAGAGACAAATAAAGATAATGAATACCTCTACCTTGAAGTGCGAGGGCTATTCCGAAAATTTGTGGACTGGCAACACTGAGCCGATACTATGGATGCGATTCTGTGACTATCGCCCTTGAGTATAACACGTGGCGTGCTTTGTGTATATGAATAAAGCGATGTACCAATAATGTACCAATAATAACCATACAAGAGAGCGCCATTGTTTTGCAAGTACATCTGAGTGGTGTAATTCGTAAAAAAAAAAACCCAAACTTCTTCATGAAGAATTATTTATTTTCGTAATAATGTTACGCCACACGTAGCAGACGACAGGGAGCTTTAGAAAAAAATTGTTTGAAAGACTCTTAGCTAGTCTATCTTCAATACAGTCAAGACCTCGCAGCCTGCGTTTTATGAGTTTTCCCAACACTTAGAGCGTTAAGAGAAGGGAAGTTTAGCGCAGACCAAGAAATGAAAGCTGCCACATCCACTATTTTACACCGTCTCTCAGAAAGTGGTCTGCACAACGTGTTTGAAGAGCTAGTGCATTCCTAACGGCATGTAGAGTGTGAATGGTAGACTTATGGTATGGTGTTTGGGCTTAACGTCTCGTCGACAGCGATGTCATTAGAGACGAAGCAAGTTGTTCAGAGAAGCAAGAAGGGGAAAGGAAACTGCCATGTACTGTAGTAAGGAACCACCCCGGCATTCACCTGGAGTGATTTCGGGAAGCAATGAAAAGTCGCCATCAGGATGGCCGGGCCGGCATTCGAACCCCGGTCCTCCCAAATGCGAATCCAATGTTTAACCACTGCGCAACCTCGCTTGGTGTGTAGAGTGTGAAGGTTGCTAGTTCAAAAATGACACCTACTACGTCAAACATCCTACTGACTCAGGCTCCTAGTAGCGACTTCAGTCCACGATTTTTCGGAACAGCCCCCGTAGTTTCCGGCGAATACGTTAGTATATATAGAGAGAAATCTGTAAAGTACGTGGAGTGCATACGGATGCTGTTCTTCCGGCAGACGTTTCGAGGGACTCTCGGATCATCGGTGGGGAGGTGGCGGTGCCACACTCATTTCCGTACCAGGTGGCGCTGCTTGTCAGCAGTAGCGCGGGCACCGCCTTCTGCGGCGGCTCCTTCATCGACGAGCTGTGGATCCTTTCCGCTGCGCACTGCTTCGATTCGTGAGTACATTCGCTCTCTTCCCCCTCCCCTTATCCTTCTCTATCTCTCTTAAACTACTTCACATTTCAACCATCCCCACAGTTCTGTTGTATAGTCTCATATGGGAAAGGTGCATACAATTCTAAAAGGAGGAGAACCAAGGGGTATATAAGGAGTCCATTTAATATCAAAAAGAGTCCTTACTACCTCACAATTATACCATTAACACAATTTATGATGAGGTTCGAGAGATTAAGGGTAGGGTTTGCTTTTAGTAAAGAGACTGAAGGTCTAAGTGAAGACAAGGACTTACGGAGGGCACTGGGCCCGTTCTCTCGCCCTGGTACGAAGGCATCCCCAAATCGCCGTTCTCGTATTTCCGTTCTTGGGAGACCATTGTCGACTGTGTCCACTGCCTTCCACCTCGATGACCATCAAATTTCACGTTCACGCCCGCCTTCTCCGATATGCTTGATTCCTATTGACTGTCGAGGCCGCGGTGATGTAGTGGCGAACCTGGTTTGATTCCTGGCGGGGTCGCTCCAGGATTTTCGAAAGTGGGAATGGTGCCGGACGATGCCTCTGGTCAAAGGTTTTCTCGGGGATCTTTGATTTCCTCGTCCTTTCATTCTTGCGCTGCTCCATACCTCAACTCGCCGCCCAAATCTCTTTANCTCGGGGATCTTTGATTTCCTCGTCCTTTCATTCTTGCGCTGCTCCATACCTCAACTCGCCGCCCAAATCTCTTTATTCACTCACACCCTATTGGGTGTCCCTTTTTGCCTGGGCGAGGTTACTGACGTTAGATGTTGTTAAATTGCTGCACTACATTGTGCCATCATGACCCTATTATTCCGTGTTATTTTTTTAGACGCAGTTAAGCTTTGTTTGCATGAGGCGGAGGATTATAGCAGAAGTAGAACTTAAGCAGGGTTTTAGAAAAGTTCGAAGTAATCGTGAATGAACNGCATGAGGCGGAGGATTATAGCAGAAGTAGAACTTAAGCAGGGTTTTAGAAAAGTTCGAAGTAATCGTGAATGAACTATAGTTACCCAGCCGGGAGAGGAAAGCGAACAGCTGTGGCGGGAGGTAACCACTCGCTCACTGCAACCCGTTGTTCATGAAATAAACATTTGAAAATTACGCTGCCCGTAACCGTGTGTTGAGCGTAAAGTCCAAGTGTAAGTTTGTGTTTTAACCCTCCTGGTTGTGCACAAAGCCTAGAGCCGACGGGACCTCCCGATTGTAGCGGATTCCAAAACACTTGGTAGCGGACTGGGTGATCAAAAATGTTTGCGTCATACTCGAATCGTTATATTTTTGACAAGTGCGACGTCTTCGAGTGTAAGGCCACGAAGACTCCGTCGGATGTTAAATAATGTTGCACCGAAAAAATACGTGTATACAAAAGTGCTCTTATCGATTGTGACTTAGGTGGAGGGGAACCCATCTAAGAGTATGTGTGTTTTTATATTTTACATACTTGACAGCTTCCGTGGTGTAATGGATAGAGTTATTAACTTCCACCTGAGAAATTCGAGTTTAATTCCCTTCCAGATGGTTGCCGAATCCAACACACCTCCTTCCTGCGAAAGGCAACGATAAACCACAACCACACTATCATCCTGCACGTTCACCCCACACGGCTTCCTTTGCAACAGCGAAGCCTGTGAACTTAGAACCGATCCTTGTCACAAATTAATTGTAAGTCACTATTGTCCTTAAACGATTGCGTAATTTAATTTCAGAGATAACTAAGTTCAACGTCTGACTGATTTTATTATACAACTGTCAAAAAGTACTGCAAAACACCAAGCGCGAAGTAGCTGTGGGGATACTCGAACTGCTATCGCGTTCCTTCTCCGCCAGTCTGATGGGTGTGCATTAGGGTGGGTCATTTTTTTTATTTCTCGATATTGTAAAAGGCACAGCGATTGAAAGGTGCTAAATGGTGTTGGTAATCCATACGGAAAATTTTATTACGTNCTCGATATTGTAAAAGGCACAGCGATTGAAAGGTGCTAAATGGTGTTGGTAATCCATACGGAAAATTTTATTACGTTCTATTGAGTTTTATTGCCTCCGAATTGTAATTAAAGTTACATAAGTGATTAACATCGAATTGAATGAAAAATATACTTTGTTTTACTTTTACTAATACTAAGCAGGAAGGTTCTGGAGAGGAGTGGGAGGGGGCAATATATGCGACAAATGACACACAATTTGAGACAATAACAACCAGTGTCGCCCGTCGCTAACTAGAGTGTGGTTANCAACCAGTGTCGCCCGTCGCTAACTAGAGTGTGGTTGTTTGTTTTGTGTTTTCTCGTGCATTTTAACCATGAATTGTACTCGTATCAATTGGAAATGTGCGTTGTTCTGTGATATATGTGATTTAAAAGACAATTTGTTACCAATGTATAAAGAAATCATGAAGTGTTATGAGAAGACCCGACACAAGATAATACACGAGAGGGAATCTAAAAAAGAACCCACTTATAAAGAAATATAGACTGTTGTAGTTGCAAAACTTATAGAAATGTGGACTAAAGCTTCTATTCTTACAGTAAAACAAAAACGAGTGAAAGCAATGCTAAAGGCATATCATTTAAAGTGAAAAAACAATCTCAAGTCTCACCCAAAAATACCGCAAAACAAGTTGGAAGAGTTTCGTCTTGGAAGTAAAACTTTGTTTGATATTTCGGCTTGCAAGTGTCGGGATATTTATAAATGTACCTGCCCTAAGCAGAAAAAAATACCTGTAAGAGAACAAAGCTTCATAGTTGACCAACGAACGACTAGAAAAATGTTGATAGGGGGCATAGATGTTGTCACAACAAGCCTAATTACAAAATCACTGAAAAGAAAGCTATTGCGACAAAAATCTCTGAGTAAACGACAAAAAGTAGCCGAAAAATGTACGGAGGAGCTCTGCCGCACATCAGAATGCAGCCAGTCTGATTGTAAAGACCAAACCCAACTTCAGTCGCAACCTTCAAGTGCTAAACCGGATAGTAATTCCAATTTCCCAGTTGATTATGGTTTACTGTCAAAAACATGCGATAGATATGGAGTGTCGGATAGGGCAGAGGCAGCCATCGCATCGGCAGTTCTTCAAGCGTCTAATTCTCAAGTTATAGACAAAAGTAAGCTGCGTCGAGAACGGAAAAAAAATAGAAAAGGTATAGTTGCACAACAAAGAGTTTTACAAATACCTGCATTGTACTTCGACGGACGAAAGGACAAAACTTTGATTATATCTGGAAAAAGTGGGAAAAAATACAGGCAAAGCATAATTGAAGAGCATATATCTTTGATTAAGGAACCTGAATCGAAGTTCTTGGGTTACATCGCACCTACTTCTGGCAGTGCGAAAAACATAGAACAAGCAATTGCCGACTTTTTCTTGAAAGCAGATATATCTATAGGATCTTTGATGGCAATTGGGTGTGATGGAACCAATGTGAATGTAAGCAAATACGGCGGTATTTTAAGGTTACTTGAAAAAAGATTGGGTAAACCTTTGCAGTGGATTATATGCTTGTAACATATGAATGAACTACCATTCAGACATCTATTTCAACACATTGATGGTAGTACATCCGGACCGCAGACATTTTCAGGGACTATTGGGAAAGAACTCGAAAACTGCGAAAAAAAGACCAGTAATTCAGTTTCAACCTATTCCCACGGACTTACCAGAGCTTTCTGCTAAAGATATTAGTACCGACCAGAAATATTTGTACAGAATAGTCGAAGCGGTTTCAACAGGTATATTTCCTAATGATTTAGGGAACAAATCACCAGGCAAAATGTCCCATGCCCGATGGCTAACGCGTGCCAACAGAATTCTCCGTCTGTATGTTTCGGTGGACGCTCCCTCTGAAAACCTAACTACCCTTGCAACCTATATTGTCAAGGCTTACGCTCCGGTATGGTTTTCTGTCAAATCCCACCCCAGCTGTAAAGATGGAGCACGAAACTTATTCAAACTCATCGAGCAAACCCGATATTTATCAGCAACTTTGAAAGTAGTTGTCGACCTAGTCTTCAAAGAAATAGCTATTTCGCACACCCGGAAAATGTATTGCTTGCAATGCTGACCGACCCCCAACCGCTCATTCGTGAATTAGCAGCCCGTCGACTTCTGAAAGCCAGAAGGACCACATAAAATAGCTTGCGACTGTTTCAGCTACCGAAATTGAACTCTCTAGTTAGCGACGGGCGACACTGGTTGTTATTGTCTCAAATTGCGTATCATTTGTCACGTCTAACGCCCCCCTCCCACTCCTCTCCAGAACCTTCCTGCTTAGTATTAGTAAAACAAAGTATATTTTTCATTCAATTCGATGTTAATCACTTGTATAAAGTATTTGTATATTATAATTTTTTTATTGAGAAAAAACCTTGAAAAACAATTTTTTTTTAAATCTTTAATCACAATCCGGAGGCAATAAAACTCAATAGAACGTAATAAAATTTTACGTATGGGTTACCAATACCATTTAGCACCTTTCAATCGCTGTGCCCTTTACAATATCGAGAAATAAAAAAAAATGACCCACCCTAGTGTGCATGGTACAGAGAACGGCAAATGCGTGATGCGGGTCGATCGAAACTGAATACGATTTTTCCATACGGGCTGAGCCACCAGTGCTTGAATGTGCGCGTGCATCTTGGATTCGTCGCTGTGAAGCACACTCACTAATCAAACACCCTTTTTAGACAGTAATACATTTGAATATAAATAACATTAAATTATCCCCGTTTTTTAGGCTAGTTTCCTGGTAGCTGTCATTGCTAGAGTCCCGAGAATTTAGGGAATTCTTTCGGAGTCAGGATAGATTTAAAACGCTNCAATTTTTTTTAAAATCTTTAATCACAATCCGGAGGCAATAAAACTCAATAGAACGTAATAAAATTTTACGTATGGGTTACCAATACCATTTAGCACCTTTCAATCGCTGTGCCCTTTACAATATCGAGAAATAAAAAAAAAATGACCCACCCTAGTGTGCATGGTACAGAGAACGGCAAATGCGTGATGCGGGTCGATCGAAACTGAAGACGATTTTTCCATACGGGCTGAGTCACCAGTGCTTGAATGTGCGCGTGCATCTTGGATTCGTCGCTGTGAAGCACACTCACTAATCAAACACCCTTTTTAGACAGTAATACATTTGAATATAAATAACATTAAATTATCCCCGTTTTTTAGGCTAGCTTCCTGGTAGCTGTCATTGCTAGAGTCCCGAGAATTTAGGGAATTCTTTCGGAGTCAGGATAGATTTAAAACGCTTCTTGTTTTGTCCAAGCATAACGACAGAGCCGCTTTTGTTTACATACGCCCGGTGTAACTATGAACCAGTAAAAAACAGAAATAAACATTTGCACCGAATCATGAACAATCGTACTGTGGCAGCAGCAAACAGACAAACGACGTTCACTGGAACACCTGGAAGACTGTGAAGTCAAACATGATAGTAATCAAGCCATTAAATGTTCGGTGGTTCTAGTAATCGCTCCCTTTACTCATGACTGCGCTGCTGTTACTCATGACTGGGCTGCCCTGGTGTACTGGTCAGACTACTCGTCGCCCACCAGGGAGCACTGGGTTCGATTACCGACGAGGTAACTCACATCTCCACATGCTGAGAACGTGGCGGACGTTGCTGTTGGCTGGCGGTTGTTTTTCCTCGGGGCATTCTCGTTTCCCCCGCCTTTGCATGCCGCTGCTGCTCCATTTTCAATTCACTCCATTCTCACCGACGTTCAAGACCTCGCTGCTCTAACTGTGTTGTAGAGTGTTTGAAACCCAGGGAATTTGTTTACGAAACTATTAGTATCTGTACTATTTTTAATTTAGTTTATACAAGATGCCAACATAAAATTTTTATAATTCCACTTAGTTGTTTTACAGAGCAGATGTCATGTGAATTGTTAACATTAAAAAATATGCAGTATGTCGTTTACACATGAAACTTGTTTCCCTGCATTGATGCATGCAATACTGTATCGGATGCAGTCTGTTCAGATTAAAATACCATCATTCAAAGGTAAATGTTTTTCTTTTCAAAGGTTGTTTTCAAAAGTGCTTCTTAGTGAGGATATTAGCAGCTGGAGTGACGTGATTCCAGGCAAACGCACGAAGTGTTTGTGATCCTGGGCGCCCAGAGCATCATAGAAGTGGAGTCGTCGTGGGTTGTGGTGAAGGCGGAGGAGGTCTATGTACATCCACTGTGGGACGAGAACGCCCTGGCGAACGACATCGCTCTCCTGCGGCTGGCCACCAAGGTTGCGAGGAACGACGGTGGGTGCACCCAGAGTCAGGGACCGGATACTTTTCCCGAATGCGTTCCGAGAACACACGCCAATTTGAGTTACTTCACTCCGTCTGTTGTTGTTTCATTCGAAATATCGAGGTTCGTGTTCCATTCCCGGCATCAGCAGCTCGTGGTGGAATATTGCAAGGTAAGCTGTGTTTTGCCCTGTATTACATCTAAAAGTTTGCCAGTTTACATCATCGGCCACTTAAACGCAGTAGTGCGGCAGACGTCACAGCACGTGTGTAATGGGTGCTTCGCCGCTCTCTCGTGAGTGGCCGCAGTGAATTCAGTGGTTTCTCCCGGCTTCACTATGGTTACTGGTTCCTGCTACGTGCGCCGAGTTTGTGCAGTACTGAGCAAACACCAGCTTACCTTGCAACACTTCACCACACGCCACTGCCCGGCATCAACCATCGGGACCGTTTTAAGATGTCGGTACAGAGTAAATAAGAATTCAGGGGCGAAATAACCGCTTATTCCGCGAACTCCAGCTGCACACACCNAAGATGTCGGTACAGAGTAAATAAGAATTCAGGGGCGAAATAACCGCTTATTCCGCGAACTCCAGCTGCACACACCTCCACAATGGTGTCTCTCTCCAGCAACATGTCGGAACGTCGTGCGCCAATAAGCGTCTGGTAACTTACTTGCCAGCCAGTGGTCCAGCCAATAGGGCATCTTTCGCAGTGCGTGNTCGTGCGCCAATAAGCGTCTGGTAACTTACTTGCCAGCCAGTGGTCCAGCCAATAGGGCATCTTTCGCAGTGCGTGGTGGCCAATCAGACACAAGGCCCGTTACCAGGCCCTCGCACAACCAATCAGAGAGTGGGTACGTCCACATCAAAGAAACCGCCACGTTATTTCGTGGACAGAGTGGAGTGGAGAGATTTGGGCGGCTCTTAACATCGAGGTCTTGAGGGACGATGAGGGTGAAGTGTATTGATCAGCACCGTAATGCAATGGCGAGGGAAACGGGAGATTCCCGAGAAAACCCATTGACCAACGATTCCCACATGCGATAATCCGGGAGCGACCACGCAGGGAATCGAACACGGTTCACCTAGGTGGGAGGTGAGCAGTCTGACCACCACACCACTGCGGCTCCACGCCCCCACGCCATTTCGTCTCTGTGTATTTATTTATTCTGTGATGTTGGTTTGTCTCGCTTACCTTCATAATGCGGAAGGTAGTAACATACTAACATGATATTATTTTGCTTAATCGCCTTCTTCACATCGCCTTTGGTCAGCGTTTCGTTGCTAGGGATCCCAACCAGCCCTAGGGCTGTAAAATTTACCATTATTACCGGTTTTTAACAAGATAAGGTAGTTTTTTTCTTTTATTTGTAAAATTAATTCTTGGAAAATTAGTTGCCAAAGATATTTTTATAATACTACAAAAACTGATTTCGAACTTCAAAAAGCAAGTGTTGTAGAGTTCAAGATAATTATAAACATTAAGGTAAATAAATAAGTTTTCATGTTTTATAACATAATTTCTTCTAAATATACCCTATTCCTGCAGTAGAGTTACAAAATAAACCATTGGCAATTAGTTTCCAAAAATTTGGCTGTAACAAGAAAAGAAAATTTTTACTGTGCTCTTTAGACAACTTTTTGACAGCAATTAAATCTTTAAGTGATCAAGGTTGATGCCGAAGGAGAAATGGCTAAGGCTTGAGTATAAAGATATCTGTGGAATCAAGCGAAAGTTTATGTGTCTGTATATATGATGTAGGCGCGCGAATTCGCTCATTGATTGTGCGATACTTTGGAAGTACGCATTTTGTCTGATTGGCTACTGCGTGCTGCAAAAGATTCCATATTGGCTGGGCTGCCACCTGGCAAGTAGGTTTCGAGGCGCTGATTGGAGAACGGCGTTGCACCATTTTGCTGGCCAGTGACGCAATTTTGCCGGTGTGTGCGTCTGGAGTTGGTGGTGTTAAGAGGCTGTTTCTTTTCTGCATTCTTAAATACTCTGTGCACGAGCCTTACGAATTGGCGATCACGTTCACTGAGAATCGCAGAGATCATGATTACCTACTTTAACACTTTTGAAATCAACCCAGGAAGCGAATCGGGAAAAATACATAATAACAACATGTTAACATCTTATTAAAATTGTAATTTTTAAATAAGTGGCTAATTAATTATACATTTTTGTACATATTAGTAGACGATTTGGCGTAATAGTAATACATTTATGTTTTTAAGAATTTCACTTTCATCCACACTCGACTTTCTTGTGTATGGTTGTCGACAGCGCCGGATCCTAAAGGCTTCAATTCAACTGTACGCAATTTTAAAATAGTAATATAGGCTATATTTTACTAAAATAGAAAAAAAAAATTCCGTATTGTTATAGCAAGTTACGCATATTTTTTTGTTCTTTCATGTCAATATGTGCATAAAAATTTCCGCACGTATTTACTGTATTCATTCTAAAAGCATGATTCTGTAATCGTAAAGCAGTTACACATATTATATTAGTAATTTTGATAAATGCATCGTACCTTTGATTGGAAACAAACCTTTTAGAAACGAAATAAATAAGTATTTCCCAGAAAAATCAGACTACGTGGAAAATAATAAGAAGTGGGGTAAAACTTCAGACCCTTAAGTCTTCCTTTGGATCTCCCACTGGTCATCAGGAGCATGGTAACATTAATATCTACATATTATGTTGGGCGGATATGTAAAGGTTAGAAGTCAGAAAATATTCAGAGCTCCTTAGAGTGATAAGATAATCATGTACTAACTATGTCTAGCTGGTTACAGTACTGTTTTGTCTGTTTCCATCACGTAAATGTTTCTGATCCCTCTTGTTTTTTTTATTTCAGTCTATATTAGCCCCATTAGACTTCCTTCTGAGGCCCAGTTGTCTATGAGCTTTGCCTCCCAGATGGCCACGCTGAGCGGCTGGGGGAAAACATCATATGGTAAGCCAAAGTCTAAAGTCAATGACGATATTTGTGTTAGTCCACTGAATATAAACTAAATACTACACAAGAAAAGGAGCACAAAGAGATTTTCTGCGAAATTTATAACTAAGTTTCCTTGGCTAGGTTAGGACCATAATCTCTTCCATTATCCTGTGGTGACTTCGTACCACTAGTCAAGTAAACTACACTAGCCATCACTGACTTTATTTCCCATCTCCCATAGTACACCTGTAGCCAATCAGGGTGAAGCAGAGGCCCGTCGCGGTGTATCGGCGACGAGTCCGTTGCGCGAAATTCTGGCGTTGCTTTTGTCGGTGATAGCTGACGACGCAGAAGATGAAGAACAAGTGTTTGTACTCTTGAAGAACAAGAGCAACTATTTGTGTACATCAGAATAATTCTCTTTCGTCTTAACCCAGTAAGGGCTATACTTAAGTTTTTATGGAGCTAAATAAATAAAAAACGTTTACCATACTCGCTGCATGCTGCTGCGTATTTTTCATCACTCATCGAGTATATAGGTTGTTTTTCTTCCACCCACGTAACACATATGATAGTGACAGTGGTAATATTTTCGCATGTACTTCTAACACATTCGTGAGGTCTAGAAATGTAATATTACCATTTGAAACCATCTCAGATGGTGTCCGTTGCTGACAGATCTACGCTCAGTCGTGTAACTGCTATAGTTCTTCGCCGCCTATCGCATCGGCACAGATCGCATCGCAACACGACGCTGTACTGTGGAACAAACTTTAGGCATATAAGGAATAAAGAGGGTAGAATGCTCATTCTACCTGCGCAGTAACCACTCTCCGTGTTCCAATATTTTCATGGTTTTTTTTTTCAGTCAATAGCACTATTAAAAAGAACGTGGATGGGATTTGAGGTTGGAAATTTTTTTTGTGTAAATGAGTGCTCTGATATGTAGTTTTAACGTAATTAGAATATATTCTAGTTTTTCAAAGTATTTTATTCTCATAAAATGGCATATATGTTGAAAATTAAAATGTGAACAAACACGTTCATAACTGTTCACCATGTGGCTTTGACAGTTGTGCTGGCGATCGGTAAGTCGATGTTGAGCACATGCGCAGAAGATGAAAATCGGCTACGTCATATTTTTAGTCTATACTCTTAAGCCCCTGTCACACTGTTAATTTTTTCTATCAAACTACTTCCAGTAAGTTCGGTCAAATAAAGTTGGCCAGTTATGTCAATGAAATGCCGCCACTTTGTCTGAAATAGTTAGATAGATTCAGTTTCCATCAAGCATTTGACGATTAAACCGGTTCAGAAATTTTATTCATGTTTTGACTGTCTCAGTCAATCAGAATCGTGCACGACAAAAATGGACGCCAGGAGACTTTAACGAACGATTTGCTGGAAACGAATTAGGTTAACTTGAGATAATTAATTTAAGTAGAAACTTTCTGGGCGTGAATGTTATTTTAAGAGAATATTGCACATAATATTGCGAACTCAAAGACATTCAATTTTATTGTGCAGGAAACTTTGACGTGTGATGGGTACAGGGGATAGGCAGTGCGCTGTATTCACACCGAGTTGCTATAGTTAGCCAGGGCAGGCAGGTGACAACGAAACTTGCGGGGAAAAACCGAACTTAAGAGAAACAGGGNCCCGTTACCAGGCCCTCGCACAACCAATCAGAGAGTGGGTACGTCCACATCAAAGAAACCGCCACGTTATTTCGTGTACAGGGTGGAGTGGAGAGATTTGGGCGGCTCTTAACATCGAGGTCTTGAGGGACGATGAGGGTGAAGTGTATTGATCAGCACCGTAATGCAATGGCGAGGGAAACGGGGGATTCCCGTGAAAACCCACTGACCAGCGGCATCGTCTGGCACGATTCCCACATGCGATAATCCAGGAGTGACCACGCAGGGAATCGAACACGGTTCGCCTAGGTGGGAGGTGAGCAGTCTGACCACCACACCACTGCGGCTCCACGCCCCCACGCCATTTCGTCTCTGTGTATTTATTTATTCTGTGATGTTGGTTTGTCTCGCTTACCTTCATAATGCGGAAGGTAGTAACAAACTAACGTGATATTATTTTGCTTAATCGCCTTCTTCACATCGCCTTTCGTCAGCGTTTCGTTGCTAGGGATCCCAACCAGCCCTAGAGCTGCAAACTTTACCATTATTACCGGTTTTTAACAAGATAATGTAGTTTTTTTCTTTTATTTGTAAAATTAATTCTTGGAAAATTAGTTGCCAAAGATATTTTTATAATACTACGAAAACTGATTTCGAACTTCAAAAAGCAAGTGTTGTCGAGTTCAAGATCATTATAAACATTAAGGTAAATAAATAAGTTTTCATGTTTTATAAAATAATTTCTTCTAAATATACCCTATTCCTGCAGTAGAGTTACGAGATAAACCATTGGCAATTAGTTTCCAAAAATTTGGCTGTAACAAGAAAAGAAAATTTTTACTGTGCTCTTTAGACAACTTTTTGACAGCAATTAAATCTTTAAGTGATCAAGGTTGATGCCGAAGGAGAAATGGCTAAGGCTTGAGTATAAAGATATCTGTGGAATCAAGCGAAAGTTTATGTGTCTGTATATATGATGTAGGCGCGCGAATTCGCTCATTGGTTGCGCGATACTTTGGAAGTACGCCTTTTGTCTGATTGGCTACTGCGTGCTGCAAAAGATTCCATATTGGCTGGGCTGCCACCTGGCAAGTAGGTTTCGAGGCGCTGATTGGAGAACGGCGTTGCACCATTTTGCTGGCCAGTGACGCAATTTTGCCGGTGTGTGCGTCTGGAGTTGGTGGTGTTAAGAGGCTGTTTCGTTTCTGCATTCTTAAATACTCTGTGCACGAGCCTTACGAATTGGCGATCACGTTCACTGAGGATAGCAGAGATCATGATTACCTACTTTAACACTTTTGAAATCAACCCAGGAAGCGAATCGGGAAAAATTCATAATAACAGCATGTTAACATCTTATTAAAATTGTAATTTTTAAATAAGTGGCTAATTAATTAGACATTTTTGTACATATTAGTAGACGATTTGGCGTAATAGTAATACATTCATGTTTTTAAGAATTTCACTTTCATCCACACTCGACTTTCTTGTGTATGGTTGTCGACAGCGCCGGATCCTAAAGGCTTCAATTCAACAGTACGCAATTTTAAAATAGTAATATAGGCTATATTTTACTAAAACAGAAAAAAAATTTCCGTATTGTTATAGCAAGTTACGCATATTTTTTTTGTTCTTTCATGTCAACATGTGCATAAAAATTTCCGCACGTATTTACTGTATTCATTCTAAAAACATGATTGTGTAATCGTAAAGTAGTTACACATATTATATTAGTAATTTTGATAAATGCATCGTACCTTTGATTGGAAACAAACCTTTTAGAAACGAAATAAATAAGTATTTCCCAGAAAAATCAGACTACGTGGAAAATAATAAGAAGTGGGGTAAAACTTCAGACCCTTAAGTCTTCCTTTGGATCTCCCACTGGTCATCAGGAGCATGGTAACATTAATATCTACATATTATGTTGGGCGGATATGTAAAGGTTAGAAGTCAGAAAATATTCAGAGCTCCTTAGAGTGATAAGATAATCATGTACTAACTATGTCTAGCTGGTTACAGTACTGTTTTGTCTGTTTCCATCACATAAATGTTTCTGATCCCTCTTGGTTTTTTTTTTATTTCAGTTTATATTAGCCCCATTAGACTTCCTTCTGAGGCCCAGTTGTCTATGAGCTTTGCCTCCCAGATGGCCACGCTGAGCGGCTGGGGGAAAACATCATATGGTAAGCCAAAGTCTAAAGTCAATGACGATATTTGTGTTAGTCCACTGAATATAAACTAAATACTACACAAGAAAAGGAGCACAAAGAGATTTTCTGCGAAATTTATAACTAAGTTTCCTTGGCTAGGTTAGGACCATAATCTCTTCCATTATCCTGTGGTGACTTCGTACCACTAGTCAAGTAAACTACAGTAGCCATCACTGACTTTATTTCCCATCTCCCATAGTACACCTGTAGCCAATCAGGATGAAGCAGAGGCCCGTCGCGGTGTATCGGCGACGAGTCCGTTGCGCGAAATTCTGGCGTTGCTTTTGTCGGTGATAGCTGACGACGCAGAAGATGAAGAACAAGTTTTTGTACTCTTGAAGAACAAGAGCAACTATTTGTGTACATTTTGAAGATGACAAGAGCGTTTACTCCCAGGTATAAAATCGTCTATTAACATCAGAATAATTATCTTTCGTCTTAACCCAGTAAGGGCTATACTTAAGTTTTTATGGAGCTAAATAATTAAAAAACGTTTACCATACTCGCTGCATGCTGCTGCGTATTTTTCATCACTCATCGAGTATATAGGTTGTTTTTCTTCTACCCACGTAAAACATATGATAGTGACAGTGGTAATATTTTCGCATGTACTTCTAACACATTCGTGATAAACATGTAATATTACCATTTGAAACCATCTCAGATGGTGTCCGTTGCTGACAGATCTACGCTCAGTCGTGAAACTGTCGCCGCCTATCGCATCGGCACGGATCGCATCGCAACACGACGCTGTACTGTGGAACAAACTTTAGGCATATAAGGAATAACGAGGGTAGAATGCTCATTCTAGCTGCGCAGTAACCACTCTCCGTGTTCCAATATTTTCATGGTTTTTTTTTTTCAGTCAATAGCACTATTAAAAAGAACGTGGATGGGATTTGAGGTTAGAACATTTTTTTGTGTAAATAAGTTCTCTGAGATGTAGTTTTAACGTAATTAGAATATATTCTAGTTTTTCAAAGTATTTTATTCTCATAAAATGGCGTATATGTTGAAAATTAAAATGTGAACAAACACGTTCATAACTGTTCACCATGTGGCTTTGACAGTTGTGCTGGCGATCGGTAAGTCGATGTTGAGCACATGCGCAGAAGATGAAAATCGGCTACGTCATCTTTTTAGTCTATACTCTTAAGCCCCTGTCACACTGTTAATTTTTTCCATCAAACTACTTCCAGTAAGTTCGGTCAAATAAAGTTGGCCAGTTATGATGTCAATGAAATGCCGCCACTTTGTCTGAAATAGTTAGATAGATTCAGTTTCCATCAAGCACTTGACGATTAAACCGGTTCAGAAATTTCATTCATGTTTTGACTGTCTCAGTCAATCAGAATCGTGCACGACAAAAATGGACGCCAGGAGACTTTAACGAACGATTTGCTGGAAACGAATTAGGTTAACTTGAGATAATTAATTTAAGTAGAAACTTTCTGGGCGTGAATGTTATTTTAGGAGAATATTGCACATAATATTGCGAACTCAAAGGCATTAAATTTTATTGTGCAGGAAACTTTGACGTGTGATGGGTACAGGGGATAGGCAGTGCGCTGTATTCACACCCAGTTGCTATAGTTAGCCAGGGCAGGCAGGTGACAACGAAACTTGCGGGGAAAAACCGAACTTAAGAGAAACAGGGTAAGTTCCGAAAAATAGCTGATATAAGCCCTCGGCGAAAGAATCAAGGGAACCCCCTACGAGATTAGTGCAGACACAGCTCCCAGAAATCCCCGGGACGACTGCCGCACCCCTCCCTCCACCCTAGTTTGAGCGCGCGAGCAGCTGAGGAGACACGAAATCTTACACAAAAAACGTGTGTGGTACATGGGGGAATTCCCGATTTCTCTCGCGACAAACTGCTGACAGACAACTTGAATATAGCGGGAGATGGGTTAAATTTGGTAGCAGCCAAGATTCGGGATCAGACAGTCGTGGTCAGTCGTTCGAGGTGAGTCGTAATCAGTTGTTCACGATTAGTAGTTCAGCAGCGATGCGAGGCGAAGAAGGCAGTTAGGGCGAGAGGCAGTCGTATCACCAGGCCGGTGTTCGGGCCGGGCCTAGGCAGTAATGTACAATCAGTTGTGCGCAGTCAGTTGTACAACCGAGATGGGAGTTGTTCGGCGGCACAGCCGCGAGACGAGATAGATGCAGCCGAAACGGGAGAAGACGAAACGGGAGTAATCAGTCGTGTGACGAGAACAATGCCGAGAATATGAGTAAATTCCCGGAGACGAGTGGCAGCCCCAGTCCGAGAGGTGCCATTCCTCTAGAAGGCATAGTCGTGCGCCGGATGGCGACGAGGCAAGCAGTCAGTCAGTCAGTCAGTCAGTAAGTCAATAGTGACATCATCGAGGAGAGAACGGAGGAACAGCCGAAACTTCATGTGTAAATTCCTGAGACAAACCCATTAGAAGTGCCGAGAACTTATGAGTTAACTTCCGAAACTTAGTGGCAGTTTCCGAGGTGGGGAAGTCTGAAACGCGAGCCACCGCAGATGAGGAGACGCGCTCTCCTACAAATAACGTCAGTCGAGGTCACCGAGAAAGTACAAAGTCCCGGAAATCAGTCCCGGACTTCCGAGAGAGTCAGTCAAAGCCTCAGGAAGAAGCCAACTTAGTACAGCAAGCCAACGAGAGCCAGTCCAAGGGCCTGACAACGGGGCCACCCAACTCACCATACCTCAGCTACCAACGAAGACAACTCACCAAATCCGCAGTCACAGATAAGTAGAAGGACGTCTCCCTTCAACAACCTTCCCCGACGCATAGTATTCAGCCCACCAGCCCTTCAGGCTTACGANTAAGTAGAAGGACGTCTCCCTTCAACAACCTTCCCCGACGCATAGTATTCAGCCCACCAGCCCTTCAGGCTTACGAATTGCAGGGGGGCTCAGTCTCGCCAGTGTGTGTAAATACCTATGAGACCTTCAGACCAATAAATTACTGGTGTGTTNATTGCAGGGGGGCTCAGTCTCGCCAGTGTGTGTAAATACCTATGAGACCTTCAGACCAATAAATTACTGGTGTGTTAAATAACGGAGATTACGAGTATTGGTTTACTCCTAATGCAACAACCTCAGGTGCCCTTAGTCTGCACCTAAATAATTTAACTATATAAACTACTAACCACCAACCTGTATAACTCAGGTGGCCTAGTAGCGACAACTTCTCTGACAAATAAAACTTCCATTTAGTAAAGAAGCGAAAATGAACAACAACATTCCTTACATTTCTTCCTATAATGAAGTGCATGGAAAAACAAAAGCTATATCTCGCTATGAAAATAATTTTTAAATAATAATTCATATCAGATTCTCTCATTTAAAATTTTTGACAGTGTGGCACATTTTTAAACACATTCAAGATTATTTGATAAAATTTGTTGGAAGGAAAAATTTGATGGCCGTATTTTGTCTTCAAATCTTCTGGTAAAAATAATTGAAGCGTAAATTTGAGTGTGACAGAAGCTTTAGGGCCCATCTACAATTGACTGCATTACTACGTTAACGTGTTCGTATTCCAATACCAACTTGAATTACCTCGTACTCGCGCATTCATATTCACGATATACAACTGCGATGTACAAAGAATAGATTTCACAATCTGTCACCAGATTCCTGTACATAGAGCAAGTAGAACGTTACTGTTTGGATATTGAACCAATGAAATTCGCTGCACATATATTTATCATAATTTATAAATTATAATATTGATTGAGTACATTTATCAAAGTAACGTAAAATGAAAGGAAGTTTTGCTTGATGTCATTTATATTGATATTACAGATAGTCTGATGCGTAATTTATTAATTATTAGTAGCATTTTAGTTCAAGTAAAGTATCATCATCATATTAAAGCCCCCTTTTTGTGTTTATACGGTTTTAATTCTTGTCCACAGAAATGTAAGAAAAAAATTTCTTCTTAGGACACCTTTTAGGAAGAAATTTAAAAACCGGTTTATTTTTTGTCCTAGGATACGGATTGTCTTAACTCACGGGGGATTAGGACAGCGCNGAAGAAATTTAAAAACCGGTTTATTTTTTGTCCTAGGATACGGATTGTCTTAACTCACGGGGGATTAGGACAGCGCCGTGGCGCCAAAGTATCACGTGCATCAGTCAGCGTATCCCTGTCTTAGGAGACAGCTTGAGGCAGCGTAATTGTATACGAGTCCTTAGAAAAAGGAGCGAACGCTTGCGCTAGGTTACTCGGCTCGCCGCACGAGGGCGCCACAGGCTAATGTAAGCGACAACAGAGCCGCCTCCTGTCCGGCCAGGAAAACAGATCATAAACGGGGAGAAAATCTCTAACGGCCTCGTTTCTTGTATAGTGTTCATTGTATTTGTAATACATCGCACGATTAAAGGCTGAGATTCATAGTCACGGCAACTGTTGATTAACCTACTCGTACCTATGGTATAATCTGTTCACGGTAAACTGCGCACTTTTGAAATCCCTGCTTAAGATTCATGCTGTCCACGTTGTGCACGTTGTGTATTCTTCCCCCTTATGCAAAATTAACATGGTCATGGGCCTCATCACTTTATTCATGCGTCGGTCAATTGANATTCATAGTCACGGCAACTGTTGATTAACCTACTCGTACCTATGGTATAATCTGTTCACGGTAAACTGCGCACTTTTGAAATCCCTGCTTAAGATTCATGCTGTCCACGTTGTGCACGTTGTGTATTCTTCCCCCTTATGCAAAATTAACATGGTCATGGGCNGAATAAATTTAAAAACCGGTTTATTTTTTGTCCTAGGATACGGATTGTCTTAACTCACGGGGGATTAGGACAGCGCTGTGGCGCCAAAGTATCACGTGCATCAGTCAGCGTATCCTTGTCTTAGGAGACAGCTTGAGGCAGCGTAATTGTATACGAGTCCTTAGAAAAAGGAGCGAACGCTTGCGCTAGGTTACTCGGCTCGCCGCACGAGGGCGCCACAGGCTAATGTAAGCGACAACAGAGCCGCCTCCTGTCCGGCCAGGAAAACAGATCATAAACGGGGAGAAAATCTCTAACGGCCTCGTTTCTTGTATAGTGTTCATTGTATTTGTAATACATCGCACGATTAAAGGCTGAGACTCATAGTCACGGCAACTGTTGATTAACCTACTCGTACCTATGGTATAATCTGTTCACGGTAAACTGCGCACTTTTGAAATCCCTTCTTAAGATTCATGCTGTCCACGTTGTGCACGTTGTGTATTCTTCCCCCTTATGCAAAATTAACATGGTCATGGGCNTCTTAAGATTCATGCTGTCCACGTTGTGCACGTTGTGTATTCTTCCCCCTTATGCAAAATTAACATGGTCATGGGCCTCATCACTTTATTCATGCGTCGGTCAATTGAAACTGTAAAATTATTAGAAAAGTAAATATTTTACAAATTTACTCATTTTTACACTTCGATGCATTACAAAAACAGAAAGCGAAAGAAATAATTTAAGTTATCACAAAGGATTACCTAAAACATTTTATTCGACGTTAAGATCTGGAACTATTTTCCTTTCATTGTTACCAACTTTACTGGGCGTATGTCACTCAGTGCGCTTGTTAAAATATATGCAGGTAGGCGCAGTGACTTTTTTCTAAGGTTGATTTTAAAAGTGCTCACTTTATCGTGAACAGCCTTTAGACAACTATCTAAATAACGAACATGAAGGACATTTTCGACCTGTACTGTACACTACGAGGTCCAATATCCGATGATCTTTCCTGTGGGTGACTGGTTCGTAAACCGTGCTGCTGTTCTAAGTTATGGATGGTCCAAATTATTAAGCATGTGTGCGAACATAATGCCTACAGCTCACTGGGCGTGAAAATGAAACTAGTACTGTGTTGGCTTAGATACAATACGAATTAAAATAATTATATATATGTGTGTGTATATATATATATTTGGAACACCTGAAACCACAAATTAAAGCCGTTCTGAAAGGGTTAAAAATGGGCTATGAATCACGATGTAAGAGCCCATCGCTGAAAAAATTTCCAATTGGACTGTGGAACTGTTGACGGTAAGATCTCCTCGCAACATAGGCGTGACGCCTTGGTGAACACAAACAACGAGGACCACTATAAGGGTAAGGAAACTGAATATAGTGCATTCGCGGTTACTTCTAACTTTTCTGAAGCCTTGCTATTCTTCCACCTCGTGCTCACATAGCTTAACTAAGTCTTTGGAAATCACACCAAAGGAACAGCGTAGTGAGTCCACCGTATTTTTGTGCACCCAGTTTAATAATATTTTGCATAAGAACTATTTCTTATTAGGCATTATCAACACACTTATATTCTCTCTGTTGTTATCCATATTAATGTAATAAATTTATAGATAAAATATAAGTAACAGTTCAATTTAATCTAAGATAAGATGCTTTTATGTTAACAGATGTATAAAACGCTTGTGATACGTGACATATATATTGAGGAAACAACCAAACACGTCGTACATGGGGTGATTTTTCAAATGTTTGACTCAGAAATTGCGAAGAAACTCTGAATAGGTATAAATAGCAGTAGAATGAGAAAGGGAAGTTGAGCGCAATGGCGTCTGGCGTAGAAGTGTCGAAGCTGGCCGCCGCCATTTTGAATTACCCATTTTTCTTTTTACCCTTAAAATTTCCCGTTTTTCCATCAAAGAAGCAGCGATCCCCCCAGTCGCAAAAACGATCCCCCGAAAGGCACTTTTCGATCCATCGGAAGGATTTGGGAGGTTCGTTAGTTTTATATTCATAGGGAATGCCAAATCGATACATGGGATCCAGGATCGGAGCCGGAGCCAACCGTCAGTCGTCTTGGTTTTGTCAGACATCATAGCCGCCATATTGGATCTACGTGACCTTGACCTTGAATCTGTGCCTCTGAATGACCCCGCGACCTTGAATTACCCCGTGACCTTAAATGACCTTGAACCCAAAAAAATTCCAAAAAAAATAATTGAAAATTCTTAAACATTTATAAAATATTATTTCAAAATATACTCTAAAAAATAAAAACATTAAAATGTTATACATTTGGGCTTAGAGGAGACGAGGGACTGCACCGACCAGCCACCATGTTATGACGTCACCAAACCGCCATGTTAGACCTAGGTGACCTTGACATTGACCCATGACCTAGACCGTATAACCATGACATTAGGTGACATTGAAAACAAAACCCCGAGAAAAATGGTAAAAATGGAATAAATTCATGTAAGTCAGCGAGCACATTACATTACTGACTACGGCCGCCATCTTGGATACAGGCGACCTTGACATGGTGACATTTGACCTTCAACCCATAAAATCGTCAACAATTAAAAAAAATTCCTAAGAATTTATAAAAATTAGCAAGAAAAATTATTAGAAAATATTTTAAAAATTATTTACATTTCCGGAGGTCATCTACAGCACCATATCCAGCAGACGACTGACCCCTCTACACTAAATCACATTGTATTACCATTCCCCTCCCATTTCCAATGATTCTCATTGGTTAATTGCTCACCTTCGTTTGATCCCCTTCCAATATATTTAATTGCCCAATCAACCCATCCCACCCTTACCAATTACTCACATTCGTTCGGCCAATTAGATGCGTTCGCTCAATCCCTCCTATTCCCCTCTCACCAAGAACGCCCCTCGCCTTTGCTCATTCCGTCAAATGCAGCCATATTGGTGGTTTTTCGTTTGTCATTTGTTTACATTTTCAACATCTAGGTGGCACTGATGACTCCGACGAACATGTCAGATCTGGGTGACCTTCACCTTGACATCACAAATGTGATTCTAATAACACAATGGACCTTGGATAACCTTGAACCCAAAATAAATTCTAAAAACTTTTATAAAATCCTAAAAATTACAAAAAAAAAAAAAAAAAAAAAAAAAAAAAAAATTTAAACTTGTTTTCCATCAATAATTCAATCAATCTCGCGATATTTACATCAATCAGCACCGCGAACAGCACCATAATCAGCACCACAATCAGCACCGCAATCAGCAATCCACACACCAACCCACACCCTAATCCACATCAATCATCACCAATTCTCCTCAATCGTCCTCTACAATCCTCCTCAACAATCCTCCTCCGTAACCTCCTCCGCAATCCTCACCGATCCTCACCAATCCTTTTCACCAATCCTTTTCACCAATCCTCCTTCCAATCATCCTCACCAATCCTCCTCTACAATCCTCCTCCGGAATCCTCACCAATCCACACATCAATCCATACAAATCCACACCAATGCACACCAATCCTTGGCAATTTGCTCCACAATCGCTCCACATGCTACACAATCCTCTTCACAATCCGCTCCACACGCTTCGCAATCCGCTACGCAATCCGCTCCGCAATCCTCCTCCGCAATCCTCCTCCGCAATCCGTAGCGACCCATGCCAATTCTTCGATCAATCCCAATTCTTCGATCAATCCCAATCCTTCGATCAATCCCAATTCTTCGACCAATCCCAATCCTTCGATTGATCCCAATCCTTCGATCGATCCCAATCCATCGATTGATCATTAGATCAATCTTTCGGTTTGTCCCCCATCCATATGTATATAAATTACATTCGTTCGCCAACTGTCTCCAAATTTGTACATGTCGACAGAATTAATGTTTTGTATGCAGCCAACTATCCATGCATTTTTATACTAAAGCCTTTATTATTATTCTATATGCAGATATTTCCGTTAATAGTCGAGTGCTCAAAGCACCACTTTAAAGTTGTAAGGGAAAAAGGATACAAATAACAAAAATAAAATAAAAACATTATTTTATTACAATAATTTATTTTTATTTTTTAATTACGATTTCAGAAGAAATCATGCGATATATCCCGGATACTTCATTTTACTAATGATTGAAGACATCTCGTTAATGTGCGTGAGATCCCCACGTTTTTGGAGGTCTATCAAGTATATGAGTATATCAACAAATTTATTCGAGTCTTCGGGAAATAGGTAGCCAGTATTCTCGGCGTCTTCTGCCTTCTTCATGTCGCTTGTTGCAGCAAATATGTTGGAGGAGCGTGCCAGTGCATAATCACTATCATCGTCTTCAGCACTATCACTGTCTTCATGTTAATTTTCATTAATGCTCTCTTCATGGTCATCTTCACCTCCTGTTTAGTATTCTATATTAAATTTGCTTTTCTTTGAACCAGGAGTTGTATGCTCATCAGTATTTAGAGCCGACGACAGTTTATTTTTAAGTTCGTCGACTTCGCGTGGAAGTCTTGCAAGTTTACATTCCACACAGACCGACTCTACTGCACTGATTCCGTCTTTGGTATTAACTGTCTCATTATAATCACCTGTCGAATCGGTAACCATCGATGCAGCAAGAGGTATTGCCGGTAACACTTGCTGACTCCCAGTAAACGAATGCTTGCATATCTCAGTAAGTTCTTTCAATATATCACCTTACACAAAATGCATGGGACCAATGTCGTAATGCTCTATCGCGCGAAAAGAACTTTTCGAACAGGCCGTTCTCTCATGCCGACGGGCATTTTGACCATAGGTGAAAACTCTATCGTAGAGTCGGCACTGGCGACAACCTGTTAGCGATGATACAGTTCGTGGTTCCATGATCGTTGAGGTCAAAGGCAGGCCTTCGTATTCACAATTCATCTTCGTGGTATGACGAGAGAACGCTTCCAAATAGATGTTCATCTCATGGTGTCAGAACGTCAGCTGACATTTTTTTCTAAATAAATGCGTTTCTTTTTACAGTAAAGAGCCTAGTTTGTGCCCACAAAAGGACTTTCACCATAAAATGTATATGAAAAAAAATATGGGAGCGCTTTGAGAAAACTCGCATACTCGTTTGCCCCAGAAGAAGACATGCAGATATTTATGTAACAATAATATATTCCAATATGCTTGTTGGCATATGTATATATAAATATTTAAAATAATTTTATATTTAGATATATATACATAATTATGTTTAAAATTAATTGAAAATAATTTTTATTTGCATACTGATATACATAATAATTTATAAAATAAATTACAAATAATGTTATATTTCTACATTCTATTTATATTTAAATGTTTTTAGATTTGATAATTTTTCTGTAATTTTTTGAAATTTTTTGGTTCCAAGGTTATTCAAGGTCATGGGCACGGGCTCAAGGCCAAAGGTTGAGGTCAAAGGTCACCCAGATCCAATATGGAGGTTTGGTGACCGGAATGACAGAGCATGATGTTGGCTCCGGCTCCGGACTCCCAGCCCCTTGCCACCGAACGCAGATAACCATATTGCTGATTTGGTTCAATTCAATAAACACAATATGTAATTTGCAGCGCGCAGTTGGCTGTAATTTATTCAATTAGTGAAACTGTTTGACTGAAACAACCAGTGGTTTTCCACCGATTATAAATAGAGCCATTTTCACTTATTCGATTAATTAAATTTAGCTGCGAATCAGAGGTTTTCCACTGATTCTAATTTAGAGCGAAATAATAAATGACAGCGTCTCAAGTGTATAGACGACTGTGAAGCTTAGCCTTTTGACAAATCAATCCGCGAAATGCTCGGAGCTCCAGCAAGGAATCCAGTGAATCAGGGCTCACTAATACTTCACGCTCATGTAGCAAAGAGACAAAGCCGATGACCGTTCGAGGCCAAATTCCTGGCATATCTTGAAATTTCTGAACCCCGAAATGTTAGACAAGTGGTTTGGAGCCCACCGTCATCAGAAATTTCCGTCATATTTATTCTCTGTTAATACCCTAAAGTATCACAAGACGGTCGGATATGATTGTGCCGACATTCATAGCACAGTTGGATGCACCTCCGCTTAAGGCGCAAGGGGCTCCGGGTCCGAGTCCCGTGCAACGTATGGACGTGTTTTTGTAAATATGTACGGGTCAACCTCTGTGTGTTTGTCACTAAGCTTTGTCACAACTATCAATTTATTTATTGTCAATGAACGTGTGGGACGAAATAATGGTGGTAAGATTCACGGACTCCAAAACTTATGATTCGGGTTCAAAACTCGCTGCAGAATAAAATATTTTTATATATTTTTAATATTCAGTGAAACATCCGCACGAAGAAAATTGAAGATTGCTTTCGTAACATCTATTTTGTTAGATTGAAATGAAAAAATAAATAAATAAACTGCAAATTTACTGAGGGGTCCATGAATTTACAGAAATGTCCGTTATTGAAAAAACGTGTTCATAATTTTACGTAAACTTGTGGAGAATTTTTCACCAGCACTTTCCCGTAAAATGACAGGGGAAATGTTTAACTGTGTATTTTTTTGTTACAGTGCAGTCTTGTTTTTTTTCTCCCTCCTCAGGCTCTGACATCAGTACAGTACTCCGCTACACGAAGGGGCTCATAATGTCCAACTCCGACTGCGGGAGCTACTTTGCGCTTCACGACTCCAACATCTGCTTGTCCGGCTCAGGCAACGTCGGCGGGTGTAACGTAAGATGTACACGCTCTTGTCAGTAGAGACCATATAGTTTCGCTTTGTAAATACGCACTATGCTAAACGTCATACCAACCACAGAGGCACCAGGCACACAGGGTAGGAAATGGTGGCGTGGCGTCTCAGCGTACTCAACCGTTGACAGGTGAAATATGTCCCCTCATATCCGTAAAGTATGCAACGAGAGTAAACTAAGAATATAAGGCTGTTCAAGGTTAGTCGAGTACTTTTAAAATCAACCGTCGAAAAAGGTCACTGCTCCTACCTGTGTATAATTTAATGGGCACACTGACTGAAAAGAGCCCAGTAAAGTTGGTAACGATGAAAGTAAAGTAGTCCCATGGTTTAACGTTGAATTAAACTGACTAGGCCTATATACTTCCGAAAACATGTAAAAATAAAAACTGCTACGGATCTAATGGTTTGAGACATGCAAATTCGTAGGGTTATCTTGTGACAGGATATACTTCACTAGTTCATACATACCTGAGTACAGTCAGTGATTTCATTTGCTTCTTACCAGCGATCGAATTAATTTATCTGTCTGACTTACCGGAGGCTGGTTACTCCATCGTTGACCTTTCTATTATTGGTTCAAGAGTATTTCGGGATCAGCCAAACAAATAATCAGCCAGTGGCAGAAGTTGAACAAAATTACAATAACTTGTAGTATAGTATGCCGTTAAATACTGAAAGGGACTTCCTCGTGTCAGTTTAATTCACCCTGATTTAATTAACTGTTATTTGTGATATGTACCGTAGCAGAGTTTTTATTCATGTCACAGAAAACCCCGTAGATGATAAAAAAATATCACAGACAAAAAAATGTATTAAAACGAGCCATTTTTAGCTCCAGTCTAGTTAAAACCAACACATAGAGAACTGCGTTTTTATAACTTAGTGAGTTATAACGACCGAAACTAAACAAAAAAAACATACGAGTAATCAAACAAGCGAACGAGGGCGGAATATATAGGAGGACGAATATATAGGCTATTTACGGTTAATTAAGCACTTCTGAAATCAAGCTTTGGAAAATGTCACTACCCCTACATGCATAAGCTGAGGAAAAGTAATACCAGGTCTAGTTGCATTAAAGAGTGGTAAGTAAGAATTTTTTAACAATAAAATAATATTCTCATACTTTCTATTTTTTAAAGCGCATAAATTTAAGAATAAGCAAATTTTTTTAAATATTTACTTTACAAATAATGTTATACTTCCACTTGACCGACGTATGAATAAAGTGTTCTGGCTCATGGCAATATAAATTTTATATATGATGGAAGACTACACAATGTGCATAGAAGTTAGAAGTATATCTTAAGCAGGACATTCAAAAGTGATCACTTTACCGTGAACAGCCTGTGCGCAAATTCACCAGTTGCCATATAAATTCTCGCACCCTATAAAAATATTTCACTAGACATTAGAGTTGCTAAATAAACACATAGATAGACGATATGCAAATAATTAAAGTCTCGTGCGATGTTGCATACACAAGCGTCATATGAGGGCACTGCCGTCGCTCTTCGTGTAGTATATAAGAACAGCCACAAGAACAGCGAATATGATGAGACATGCACGAAACATTCCAGGTGTCTTAAAAGAGTGATTGCTATGACGAGAAGACGTACAGGACAGTCATACGAACGACTGACTGAGTTTGGGATAGGCCAGTAAATGCAATTTAAGGGTTAGTTCACAATTAAAAAAACTTTACACATAGCATAAGACATAACAGTAAAACGTCCACACAACCAGAAATCTTGTGCGAAATTGATTCACAATTAAGTACATATGTAAAGGGCTTTTCACGGTAAAGTGAGCACTTTTGAGGCCCTAGTTAGTTTTTCCTATCAGCCATTTTTTATACTTCTGCCACCTTTTTTATAATAAATATTGCCATGTAATTAATAAACACAGTGTATGAACACTGAAGAGACAAAAAAACTGGTACACCTGCCTAATACCGTGTAGGGCCCCCGCGAGCACGCAGAAGTGCCGCAAACGACGTGACATGGACTAGACTAATGTCTAAAGGTATGCAGGAGGCAATTCACACCATGAATCCTGCAGGGCTGTCAACAAATCCATAGGAGTGCGAGGTGGTGGAGATCTCTTCTGAACAGCACGTTGCAAGGCATCCCAAATATGCTCAATAATGTTCATGGCTGGTGATTTAGGTGGCCAATAGGAGTGTCTAAAGTCATAAGATGTTCCTGGAGCCACTCGGTAGCAACTCTCGACGTGTGGGTTGTCGCATTGTCCTGCTGGAATTGTCTGCGTCCGTCGGAATGCACAATGGACATGAATGGGTGCAGGTGATCGGACAGGATGCTTACGTATCTGTCACCTGTCAGAGTCATATCTAGACGTATCAGGGGTCCCATTTCACGCCAACTTCACACACCCCATACCATATCAGAGCCTCCACCATCTTGAACAGTCCCCTGTTGACATGTAGGGTCCATGGATTCATGAGGCTGTCTCCATACCCGTACACGTCCATCCGCCCGATACAATTGGAAACGAGACTCGTCAGACAAGGCAGCGTGTTTCCAGTCATCAACAGTCCAATGGTGGTGTTAGCGGGCTCAGGCGCGGTGTAAAGCTTTGTGTCTTGCAGTCAACAACGGTACACGAGTGGGCCTTGGGCTCCGAAAGCCCATATCAATTATGGTCCGTTGAATAGTTTGCACGCTGGCAATTGTTGATGCCCCAGCATTGAAATCTGCACCAATTTGAGAAAGGTTTGCACGTCTGTCAGGTTTTATGATTCTCCTNCAGTACACGAGTGGGCCTTGGGCTCCGAAAGCCCATATCAATTATGGTCCGTTGAATAGTTTGCACGCTGGCACTTGTTGATGCCCCAGCATTGAAATCTGCACCAATTTGAGAAAGGTTTGCACGTCTGTCAGGTTTTATGATTCTCCTCAGTCGTCGTTTGTCCCGTTCGTTCACGATCTTTTTTCGGCCACAGCGATGTCAAAGATTGATGTTTTACAGGATTCCCGATATTCACGGCACACTCGTGAAATGGTCGTACGCGAAAAACCAAATTGTATCGCTACCTCGGAGATGTTATGTCCCATCTCTCATGCACCAACTATAACACAGCGTTTAAACTCACTTAAATCTTGATAATCTGCCATTGTAGCAGCAGTAACCGATCTATCAATTTTGCCAGACGCTTGTTGTGTTACATCAGCACTGCCGACCGCATCGCGTTACTCTGATTGGTTCCATACCTCTGTTATTTGCATACTCACGCCTATACCAGTTTTTTTTTGGCTCTCCAGTGTATATCACCGAACTCAAATGTTAACGTCAAAGGCTACAACAAAATATATTTATTGGCTGTTATTTAAAATTAAAGGGCTTCAGAAAGTGCTCCTTTTACCGTGAATAGCCTATTTTATTTTTAGTCAATGAAATTTTGCAATGGGTCTGGCGTCGGTTGGCAGTGTTGGTAAATAATGTTTTATGATTTTGTCATTTGAAACAAAAAGTTGACTTTACTAACAGACTGAAAACGAGCCGTGATTTAAAATAATTCGCATTTTTGCTTTTATTTAAAATTGCGGTCGTTATGATGAGGATAGCCGTTAAAAATGTCTGCTGATACACTGTTGCCTGTTCTTCCCTCTAAATTTATGTAATGTGATATTTCTTTGTTTGCCGATGAAAATGTTATACTCTGCTAGGATTGGCTGTTTTCTCATGCGCCGCTGCATGAGAAATGAAATATAATCATTTACTTTGTGCTCTGTGTTAGAACCTCTCATGCACGCGACCTGTTATGCGCATTTGTGAATCAATAGGTTCGAAAACATGGCGGTCATTTCTTGTGCATACGACTTATGTTGTATGGTTACTGTTACGCTTTCAATTGTGAGCCAAGGTTAACAATCAGATCTGTAGAGAATAATTTACATGTAAAAACTTGTTTTGGACGATCCGAACGGACATCAGAAGAGAGGACCATCCGATTAACAGACAGGCACGAACAGAGTCAGTACCGTCCTTGTCCACCATCCAGCGACATGTGGCAACTTCACTACAGTGCCGTATTTCTACAGGAAGCATTTCCGGACGGAGAACGAAGGCGAACGTGTGATTCCAACTAAGTTTTCTTGCTCTGACATTGAAACCCAATATTGTCGACTCCGTTTTCAGTGGAGTCATAAGCATAAGACAGTGTGTAATATTACAGATTGGTGACATATTGTTTTCAGCTGCGGATCACACTTTGCTTTGGGAATATATGACGACCTCTGCAGTACCGCAGGTGGGCACTGCAATCCCTGCCTCGTACGGCCAAATTGCGATGATGGCGGAATGCAGTTGCAAGGCGAAAACTGGAGGACCCCGAGAGAATCCATCGAATTGGCTACTGTGGGTGCACTTATGAAAAATATTCACTTATTCGCTATTTATCTTGGATTAGCTTAAACTGCAAAAACACTCATTAAGGCGGTCCCCTACCTGGCACTGTGAAAGCGTTGAGGAAAGTGTGAAAAAAGGCTTATTTTGACGAAATCATTAAACTGGCCTTTTCTAGGTTTACCTGCGAAAAGAAAGTACATTCGAGACGGTGACGAAATGGTACTTTAAAAACACCACGCACATTAGAAACATTATTTTCATACCATCTAACATAGCCACAAACGGCGTTTTTAGACTGCTGTATCTCGAAATATATGAACCGGATACATACGAAACTACGACAGAGGCTTCCATTGGACTTTGCTACAGAGTCGTGTTCAATCAAATTACAGGGTCAGAGTTTAAAGTCACGTTCAGACCAGTCGGCGACGGGAAGACTGCACGTGAGTTGAGAGCCTTGCACGTAGAAGCGATACCCGTTTTCATACGCAAGTCGGTGTCGCCTGTAGCGCTTCGTCGATTTTTGTCTCACTCACTCAAACATACCCCTCACTAGGCGAACGCCTTAAACTAGTATTCTATGTCAGGTTAAAATTCGAAAACAAGTATTCACTTACTATATTAGGTTAGTTTAGGCGGTCCTGTTAGGTTGGGATACGACGCTGAAAAAATGAAGGGGGAGAAAGCGCATGCGCAGAAATGATAGTCGCCTACAATCGTGTGCGCAGTAACTACTGCTACGACAGTTCGCATACTCTCGTACAGCTATAAGTGACAAGATAATACTGCCTATCACTTTCTATATTTGTTATTCCTATCAGTGAGTGAAATTTTATGCCAATATCAGTTATGATTAAAGTTCTTATCACATACGTTACACTACCTGCAGTCAATTAATCTTCACTTATCAGATACACGTATACGATTAAAATGTCAACTGTCATACCAAATGTCCGCCACTCACGCGCCAAATCCCACTTTCTTACAGTCCAGCCTGTCAGACTCGGTCTCTGCTCTCCCGATGGTCGCACACTGTACTCGCTGGTCACTGCGCCACTGCCCATCTACCTGATGGTCACACACACTCGCACTAATGACCATTTAATAATACCGACACAGGGGCACGCCGCGGCTTATATAGCTGAGAATGCCTGGCCCAGAAGGTTCTTCGCACCTGGAGTCACGCCGAGGGAGATGATGACCAGAAAATTCGCGCAGTGCCTCCCAGCCATTCCTCATTTCAGAGACGGGGGTGACGCCAGTCCCGTTAGCGTTATCGTGGGTCACGTGGTGGGTTCTACCACCCCCCCCCCCTCCATCACCGGGGAACCGGGGATGTAATTACGGGAGGACTGCACTATGCACGCCCGAGGGGGAAGGGTGAGTGAGTGGAGTGAAGAGATTTTGACGGCTCTTAACGTCGAGGTCTTGAGATCCGATTGAGGTAAAGTGAAGTGAGTATGGAGCGGTGAAAACGGGAGATCTCCGAGAAAACCTGCCGACCAGCGGCATTGTCTGGCGTGATTCCCACATTCGAAAATCCGGGAGCTGCCCCGCCGGGAATCTAACATAGTTCGCCTATGTGGGAGGCGTGTAGTCTATATACTACATCACCGCGGCCCCCGTGGGGAAGGGGAAGAGCACGGATCGAAGCGGTCGCACGCAACATCACGTTTCCCACGCTCTCCGTTCGGAAAGAAGAAGGCAAATGAATTAATTGACCACTACAACAAGTGCTCCCTTTTTTCTCTGATTCAAGTGTATGCAGTTACAGGTGGATTTCAGAAAATGATGTTGAAACTAGCGGGGGGACCAACTAGAACGGGGAATTTAGAGATAGTGTGTATGTGTGTGTTGCAGGGGGACAGCGGTGGCCCTCTGGTGATAGAGGAGGCGGACGGCAAGAGGACGCAGATCGGCATCGTGTCCTTCGGCTACAAAATGTGCGCGGATAGCTACCCCACCGCCTTCACCCGGCTGACCACCTACTCCGCCTGGATTTCTTCCGTCACTGGTATCGCCGTCAGGAGCGACGCCGTAGTAGCCCGACTTTCACTCGTACTCCTGCTGCTCACCTTCGTCCTCGTACTTCGCCGACACTAGCAACCTCAGGACTGGCAACTACAGCGCGCTAAACCGTAGAGTGAATATGGGGTTGAGCTTTCCATCTCGCTGCGCGGAACATGTCTCCGTGTCCCAACACTTCCTGCCCCTACGACTAACGTAAACGACGTGGATAGAATTTGAGGTTAGGACACTGTTTAGTAAACCTTTTCTCTGAGATGCTTCTATCTCCCTCTAACTAATTTTTAATGCGGTTTGTTTAAATTGAAATTGGTGTAATTATTTTATTTGTATACAAATGCTCGTATTTTGAAAATTAAGATATAGACAAACACGTTCATCACTGTTGACCCGTGACTTTGACGGTTGTGTTGGTTTGGGGTAGGTCAACGTTGGGTACATGAGCAGAAGAAGAAGAATCGGTCTACCTCATATTTAGTCTATTCGTCGAACAGTCTTACGAGAGAGTTCATTGTTTAGGAATTCAACTGCCTGGCTGGTGCATGAACTTAAAAAAGTCAGCACGTATATCTTCCAAGTTTGTATACAGGAGACTGCTGTGAAATTCGCTAAAATTTGACATGAATAAAATTACAAGAGTCATCGTTCGAAGTCCGCACAGTCGCACGCAGCACAACGAAAAGACTGCGTGCAGTTTCAGTGCCTTACGCGTAGATGCGATGGATTACATAATGTGCTTGTCGGTTCCTCTTACGTGGAAAACAGTTTCGTGCGTTCAAGAAGGGCAAAGCCTACAAGATAACCTCCAACACTCGACATTTTTTTTCACGGTTTATTTAAAGACACCCCTACAAATGTGCATGGGTCCCAATTACTTCCCTACGGTGAAAGTTTGAAATCTTAAGGTTTAAGAAGTTTTCAATTGTTTTTAATTTGGTGTAAAGGGCAATTTAGTAACTATGCAATGAGGTTATTTTGTAAGATGCCCTCTTTACGTAAGACTATGAGCCGCATTCCGTCACAGAAATGATACTGTTGTGTGTATCTCGAACTTCAGACCTCTCGACCCCGACAAACTGACTCCAACGCCCTTAGAGCGCGACATTTATGATGGTATGTGGGGCTTAACGTCTCGTCTACAGCGATGTAATAAGAGAAACAATATATTGTTAGTTGGAGAAGCAGAAGTGGGGAAGTAATCAGCCACGGCGTTTATCCAACTAAAGAACCTGCACAGTTTATTATTTCAGCTCATTGTGCATTCCTTCCTCAGCCACATTTACAGTGATATTGCTGTACATCAAATAACTTACAGCCAGGCGTTGCTCTTTCTTACTGTGGTATTGCCACGAAAGTAAATTGTTCCCTCCTACGCCAGTTCTCTATTAATGTGAACAATAAAAAAGAAGAAGAAAATTTGACTTACCACCCACTTAAACACTGCAATTTTAATAAGGCGCTAAAATATGGAAGCCACTATACGGAATTCGGTGTCAACATTCCTCTAAGTAGTACAGTCGTCATTTATGTTATATGAAGTTTCCAGCAGGGGTTTTATGTTTTCAATGTTTGATTTCAAAAGTGCTTAAAAAACCCGCTGACCAGGCTCTCGAAAAGCGTTGCAGGGTTGACGGGTACTTACTTACAAGAAATCGCACGGAATAGCATTACTATTTGGGAGCCATCCAGCGTAGCTTAAAAAAAGTATTTTCAGAATGCTGTATTTTAAATATATAGTGATAGTATACCTACGAAACTAGCATAAAGCCCTGTAGCGAACGTTGATATAAATTTATCGCCAATAAAATTACAGTGTTACCGTTATAAGTCGCATAGTTACACGTAGCACGGTGAAAATACTGCACGCCAGTTAATTGTGTTCAAGGGGCGATAAGTAGATACCCAGAAATTTGGCGGATTCAGTTGAGGACAAGCTAGACTTCAAGCATATGTACGTTTGACTTTCCTTTCTAATAAGAACGCTGTTTCTGGGACACGCCCTGAACGAATTTAAGCCAATAACTGGCCTGTGAGGAAAGAAAGGACAAATCCCGTGCTACCTGGTCTGAGGTAAAAACTGGAGTATCAGCCAATCAACAACTAACTGAGGCTCCAGTACACAAAGGATTGTACAGCATAGCTTGTTGCTAAATGAATCCGCGAAATTTCCGGGTCTCTAGCGATAAGGTATTTGATGCGCGTAGCGTAACGCTTATCGACTCCCATGCTTCTTTGTCCCGAAAGCTCAAAGTACAGTAACTCCAGTTAGGAGGGCGTCTTAATTTACTGAGAACCATGTGTGGGTCTCCCGCTAATCATCTCCTAGTACCTAACATACCGGAAGCTGGTCGGACCAATAGGAAACAGTACACGACACGGCAGACGCGATCAAACATACTATAGGCTGTTCGCGGTAAAATTAGCACTTTTGAAAGCCCTGCTTAAGATATACTTGTATGCACATTGTGTATTCTTCAGCCATATGTACAATTAAAGTTATGGTGAGCCTAATCACTTTATTCGTGCGTCGGTCAAGGACACCTTTAAGTAAATTTATTACAAACGTTTTCATTGTTACACTAATACGCATTAAAAATCCAATGGTAAAATAAAATGCTCCAGTATTGACAAATATTTAGTTAACACTTGTAATTTAAAGGTTAAGAAATGGAAATACTTTCTCTCCGTCGTTACCACCTTTACTGGGCGTGTGACAGTCAGTGTGCCCGTTAAATACACGCAGGTAGGGGCAGAGACCTTTTTGAAAGGTTGATTTCAAAAGTGCTCACTTTAGCGTAAACAGCCTTTGCCACAGAATACTTAACATAAGTAAAACGGCTGGTTATACTGAGAACTACAGCCGTACACGTCAGCAAAATGACGTCACCGGCCAGCAACATATCGGAACGCCATTCACCAATCAGCACCTGGTAACTTATTTGCCAGCCAGCAGCCCAGCCAATTGGGAATCTTTCGCGGCACGCAGTAGCCAATGAGTATGGGCCATTCACGATTGTTTAAGTAAGCACTCTTGAAATCAACCTTTGAAAAATGTGAATTTCCCTTCCTGCATACATTTTAACGGTTACACTGACTGGCATGCGCCCAGTAAAGTTGGTAACGATGCAAAAATTGTACTTCCATGATTAACCATTGAATTATACGTGTTAGGTTAAAATTTATGAATACCGAATTTACTTCTTTTACTTTCTGCCTTTTAAATGCTTATAACTGTACAAATTATCAAATGTGTTACAAATATTTACTTTTCAAATAATTTCGCAGTTTCACTTGGCTGGCGCATGAATAAAGTGGTAAGGCCCAAGGCAATGTTAACTTCACATATGTTGGAAGAATACACAATGTGAGTACAAGTAGATCTTAAGCAGGGCTTTCAAAAGGCATCCTTTTACCGTGAACAGCATTTAGGCACGCGTTACACTTGTCTGTTCTATGGGCACTTCGGCATCCGAGACGACGCATTCGTCCATCCCGGTGGAGCATTCCTCTGCGCATGGCCAACCGGATTAGCACACTGCCTTCAACCTTGTAGTTTTCTTCAAAGCCCATTGGCAAAACAATGAGTTTTATAAAATAAGTAAATTTACTGTCAGAGATGTACACAGCGAGGGATCACAGCCTTACGCGGCCAGTGTCTTCAGTACAGGTTGTATGAATTGTAGACGTCACTACAGTTCTGGCGCAGGTGAAAATACGGAGGCAATCCCGCCGGGAATCGAACCCGGTTCGCCTTAGTGGGAGACGAGCCCCTCCCACCCCATCCACTAAACTACCGCGGCCCCTTCCTCGAATTAATGATCACAGCTTTCGAGTACCCGTAACCATTATTCGGCAGCCCTAATATTGAGCTCTTTTAACTTGTTAAGGATTATTCCCCAGTGCAGTTCGAACTATGCTTGGCGAACTCGCCATTCCATTAGCTAGCATCCAGCCAATAATGAATGTTGTTCGAAATAGTAAGTTTCCGGTACTGTGTGAACCAATAGTAAAATTTTATAGAACTAATGACCCTGTACTAATGGATAGAGACCTCTAAATTAGCTTTTCTTTTCTGCAGCAGACTAAACTCCATGGCGTTATGTGCTCTACTGACGTCCTTCAATGAAAGAGAGTATTTGCGATACGACGTGAAATACTCTTTTTAAACAATAGTAACAGTTCAACGGCAAAGTGACCAATCGCCTGTAACACAGTTACACATGCCCGTGACCTCATATAGAAGCAATCGACCAATGAAATCACGGGCCGTTCTCAGATACTTATAGGGCAATGACGTCTAGCTTGTCGCAAAATAATAACGCGAATTATGCAGGTTTCTACTGATGGATAGGGGTGACTCTCTTCTCGATTGTATTCATTTCCATTACTAACTTCCATTGTATTTCCTCCCANAGGCCCGTGACCTCATATAGAAGCAATCGACCAATGAAATCACGGGCCGTTCTCAGATACTTATAGGGCAATGACGTCTAGCTTGTCGCAAAATAATAACGCGAATTATGCAGGTCTCTACTGATGGATAGGGGTGACTCTCTTCTCGATTGTATTCATTTCCATTACTAACTTCCATTGTATTTCCTCCCAAATATTCTCAAAGTATTAAAATGACGTAATTTCAATGCATTCCATTCTTATCTGTTGCTTATTTTTAATTATTTTAACTATGAAATGTATAAAAAATAGCAGACTTTGTTGGAGGTTCCTGTCCACGACGCAAAGCTAAGTTTTACGTTTCTTTACGTGTACATACTTCAATCCTCCTCCTGCGTCAAATTCCAGTTGCGTTGTCATAATTTGCGATATTTCGTTGTATAAACATGCGAACCTAGCGCCGTAACACAGGCTCTGCTCGTGAACGGACTCGTTGCAAGCCGCTTGCGATAACTGTCGACATTGGACTAGTTCTCACGGTAAAATAGACAATGTGCGTCCGTTTGATGTCTGCGGACGCTGACCTGACACCAGAATGAAGCAACAAACAGTGCGGCGCTTCGGAAAAAATATCAGTGGACGGTGGCGCCAAGGTCAAGTAGCGGCGGAGCAGCTGAACTACTTGATCTGCGTAGCTGGCGCTGAGAAGGCACTCACCCTTAGTTGTAAAAGCCCATGTCGCAGTGTCAAAACTTTTCATCAAACTACCTTCAATAATTTTGGTCAAATAAAACTGTCATATCTACCCCAATAGACTTAGCAATAGTGACCAATAAATAGAATAGAAATAAGATTATGGAAATAATTAATTTATATAATGTCTATCAGGACATGAATGCTTTTGGAAGTTGGAAGTGGACAGTGAACCATAAAAAAATGAAAGGTGATTATTTTCATCGCGCAGCAAATATGCATGATAAATACATTTGAAATTTAGTTTAGAAGTGTAAATATATCAAATAGTTCTGTATACTCATTCCTTTAATGGGCTGCATGGTAACACAACAGCATTACTCCGCTTTTAAAATAATGTTTCCATAAAAATCAGACTAATTCTAGCAAATGAAAAACTTTGACAAATTTACATATTTTCAAACACATTCATGATTATTTGACCAAATTTGCTTAACGGCATAATTTCGTGGCTGTATTTCGTCTTCAGATTTATTGCCAAATATAATTGATGGAAAAAATTTGACTGTGACAGGGGCTTACAGGGTTTTGTTCATTGAACACGCAGTCGATATCGTCGAAACTTGATGTTTGTGGAGTAAAGAGAGTAACTTATATTGTAAAATTAACAGTGTTCTATCGCTATTGGATTCGGTGGGTGACACGTGATCTCCTTAACCCCTTAACACATTATCCCTAGTATACTCATTCACGACTCACTCGTTGCAGACTAGGTAAAATCATGGTCGGTGCTGTACCGTGTCAGAAGCTAGCACCAATATGGGCGTTACCTTTCTGTGGGCGATGCTATTTGTTTCTGCTGACACGCCAACTGTTTTGTAATTTATTGCTTCTTGTGCCATTGATATACTGAAACATTTCCATAGGTTCCCGAGTGTCAGTTACAACAAAAGATTCGCAGGTACTATTCACACCAAAAATTTCCTCTTTTGCAACACCTAAAAATTAACGTGTATGCTAAGGGGTTAAACTGATCTCTAGAAGGAAAGGAAATGACAGTAAAGTCTTCGGTAATTTATAGTAACGCTTATTTTTCCATGATATAGTGATGACATAATGTGCAAACAAGGCAAAGATTTCTTTTTACCGAAAATATTAAATGTAACTTTTACTCGATCTATGACAAAATAAACAATTAAAGTGAATTCATAATGTGATTGTTTTATTACTAGAGATTAAGTAGTTTTACTTCCCTATTCATTGACAACCTCCTAGGTTGTGGTTGCGAAGGTGTTTGTTTTCGAAGATTTTCAGGATTTGAATACCGTGTAAACCAGGGATTTATTTACCCAATTTCGGTGTAAGTGTATGTTGGATCAGTTTGGAAGTCGTTCTCGATTAGTCTTCAAACATAAAAGCTGATGCGTTAACATGCCTTATCAAGTTAATCAGCAGGCCGGCATTATTTCTTGCCTAGATTAATTGCTGCGAAATCAGAGGACTTACAGAATTCTTTTTCAGCCCATACTGACATGTGCGTTGCACTACAGTTTGTGAACTAGAGAGCCACTGATACACTTGGCATTGTGTAAAGCCCGTTATAGGCTGTTCGTCGTTAATTGAGTACTTTTGTTATACCTCCATGGGACCTATTTACTGTCCATTTTTGTATCCTTCGGCTAAATATGAAATTAATATTATCATGACCCCGCTCACTTTATTCATGCACCTATAAAAAGAAACTATGAAATTGTTAGGGTCGTAAATAAGTTACTACTGTGGCAATTATTACCCTAATGCCTATGAAATGAATTTAGTTTTCTGAAATTTAAACGTTGCACTTTTAATGCACAGTTGCATGGCAATAATTTTTCTACACCGTTGCCAATTTTACTGGGAACATGTAAGTGAGTGTCTGTTGAAATATATTCAGTTAGAAGCAAGGCATTCTTCAAAGGTTGATTTCAAAAGTACTCAGTTAATCGGTAACCAGTGATATCAAATTATAAGTACTTAGTTAACCGGCAAATAACTATACGAACTATACATAATTCTCAGCTAATTTCAGTAGGGCCATGAGAATAGTAACTTGTATATTCAAGTGGCGCTGCAAGAATTCAGTCGGCAATTAGCATGTCAACAGCGGTAATTCCGTTAAGTAATTGACATATAGAACCAAACCACTCTTTTTGATCGCAGTTATTATACCTGCGCATGCACAGTGCGCACGAATAGCTGCCAGAACTGCTGTTGCAAAGAAAGAAAGTTCCCTATTTGTAGTTTTGACAGTGAACACAGCTGATGGTCGAAGTAAACGAAACTGTAATTATAAGGAGCAAGTAATTTTATTTTGTTTCCGATAATTCGCCTTTTTTAAATTTTTGTTAGCTCCGTACATTCTTCGGGTGTTTTTCTTTTACGATAGTCAATATAAATATTACATTTTGAGCTGAAAATTACCCGGACTTTAAATACAGAATTTTCTGTATGAGTTGGTAACTATTAAGTCACAGAACATAGTTAAATAAAGAAAAAAAATCCGAAAGTTACACGTACATAATATAGCATATGGGTTAGCGTTAAATATTTTAACAAAAATTAGAGGAATGGTAAAAATGAATGTGTAAGGTGTATATGAATTTGCATGATGAATCAGTGGAATAAATACTTTTAATGTGCATTCACAACTACAGTGAGTCTGTAATTACACTATCGTGAAATTACAAATACCATATCCATGTAAATGGTTTTGTCATGGAAAACAATTTGCTAACTATTAAAGGCTAATAATAATTTGACACAACTCCGTATATGGATAGTAGTGAATACATTGTACATTCCACTGTATTGTTTTTGAAGGCATTTCTGCTCTGGCGCAGAGAAAAAGGTTTACATTTCTAGGTGTAAAACTACATTGATGCGGATAAAGACACTGCTGCCGCATATATTTGAGTAAGATTACACTTTTTTTAACAGAGTTAACTTAACGATATTTTGAAATCGTTATTAGTATTATTAACTTGTTATATCGTCATTTAATTTATGAGCTCGTGTGTTGCAATTCTTTAATTTTTTGTTGTACACTGTACTTACGTCGGGCGTACTTATTTAAACCAGTGAATAACGTACTGCTTGTTAGTTGATGTCAGCATTAACCATTCACAAATGAGAGGCGCAGAAACTTAAACAAACCATTTCTCACACAGAAGACACTCAAGACACTGGCTGCAGATAACTTGTGTACAGCGCAAATCATCCTTCATGTGCAGCACGTCCTCGACCGTTGATGCACGAACTGAGCGCATTGATTTAATCTTGCTAATGCTAACTGTAATGTACACAAAACAAAATAATTAATGCAGCTAATTTAGTTATTACGCTTTTGAAGACATTAAAACGAAGCACTGCATTAACTTACTATATCCTACCATCACCACAATCATCTCAACGGGTGTGTGCGATATAATGTATGAAGTAATGAGGTAGTACTTGAGTTACATGAGTTAGTTTCAAAATATTTAAGTAACCGTGAGTCATATATAACAGGACAGCATTGTTAATTTAATTCTGCAGTAAGGTTGAGAATAAGAGGAAAAATACCATGTGTTGTAATAATTACACAAAGAGGGTTTGTATAAAATTAAAATACACTACGACAGCAGCCTGCACAGTTACCACTGCAATAACTTCATTCATAATATCGGCCATATGGGCGCAAGGGTAAATATTTGAGGACAGGCATCAGTACAGACAAAGTCAGGCAAACGTAACTCACTTTGACTTGAATCCTGGATTGCTCGCATAATGAAAAGTAGCTGCTGCTGGAAGTCGATGTCTCGCCGAATGCACTAGCTGAAAGTCGAAGCTCACCTCTTGCAATTGTGGACCCTCTAGCGTACATGTTAGCAGTTTATTTCAGAATACGAATTCTGTGTCTCAAGGCAAGTTCTGTACGCTTCAGATTGACTTTATCAAGTTTCAATAGATGTGTGCATTGCTACTGTAGAAGAGTCACGTGGTGGCTGCAACTTACGTCACTACTGGAAGGACAAGGCCAGCTGAGGGGGACAGGAAAGGTGTTGGAAAGCATCTATGTAGGTACGTCTTCAGTGGTAAAATATGATACAACAGAACCTTCATTTTGCGTTCTCTTCAGTTACGTTTACCTTAAATACGCTAATTTATTCAGGTCACATAATTTTCCCTATGTTACACTATTTACACTGCAATTACATAAGCGACAGTCATTATGCTCTCAAGGCAAAGATTGTGATTTCGAAACTCCGTAAGGTAAACTGGGCCCTCGTATTTTTGACAAACTGGCAGATTGCTGGGGTTGTATGCGATTATTCCGCTTTTGAATTATTACCTTGTGAAGTTTAAAAATTCATTCCTGTTATCCTTCTCCTGCCCGTGGATGTGTTCGCGTTGTGGAAGGTTTAGCACAACGTACACGAGCGTTTGCATTCAGTATTTGTTTCGAATGGGATGTAATACCATTAAGGAAAACTCTAATCGAACTTCCATACTTTAGGACGCAATCAGACCTACTACCCGCGCTGATTAACACTTTCGGTGTTGTATGTCGATGAGAAGAGATAAAATGGCATGCAGGTCGGGGACATAAAAGGGCTAAAAGGTCAACAGTCCACGGTTTTACACAAAAATTTAGTAATCGAATGATTGAATAGTAAAAATAAAAATTATGCAGAAAAAATTTTAACAACGATCTACTGGATCTATAAGTGAGAATAATTGTTTTCACAAAAATATCTGCTATTAAATTGCGTGGGCATGTTCTAAAACTGTCTCATGTTTGAAATTTAACACATTAATTGGTTTTTTTTTGAGTTTGTGGTTTAAATTGTAAATCTTTTAAGGAATAAAAATAACATTTTGTTTACAAAACAGTAATAAGTATATCAGGGGGTCTTGATTTGCTATACTAATTTTGTTTTATACTCAGCCTATTATAGGGTAGCCAGATGCACTGCTTTACCCGGAACAACTCCGGTTTTGTGCGTACTGTTCCACGTACTGTTCTTGCATGTTACAGCAAGCTAAATGTTCCGTTTTAACCTTATGCATAACCTAACCAAATAATATAAAGGCAATGTACTTGTAGACAAACAAATTATCACTGTGCCATTCTCAATCAAGTGTCTAGAAAAGTCTTTAGAATATTTTGACTCTATTCACTTCATGTGATTTCATGTGTGTCCGTTATGCATGTTAATGACTTTTTATAATTTAGGGTGTGTGAATAAGGCAATGTTTGCAACACGTATTCTTATTCTACTCCCCGAATATCTGGCAACACAACTATTTACAAAGCTTTTTAGCTCTGAGATACCAACTAAAGTAAATTTTAAATTGATATAGAATTTACCATGGGAAAACCTACAGAGTTCGAAGAACTCACTAGTGGATTTTTTTTTCCAATGTGTCAAAGGTAAAATATTGTACAGTCCTGAACTGATTCTATGTAAATACCTTCCTGTGTATGCACTAACACGACAACCGATCACCCTCGCTGCGAGTTGTAATTTCTGAGTTCCAAGGGCCCACCCCCTCCCCCTGTTACTACCGAGGACAGGATACGAGCAGGACCGGCGAGGTTCGTAGTGGGTAGCGCGGTCGTAAATGCTGTGATTGCTCGTGCCAAGCCCGGCGCCATGCGGGAACATCCCCTTCAAGGGAAAAGGTCACGGGAATGTCGCGAGAGGTCGACGGGCGAATGTAGAGCAGGGCGGACGATGTCACGCACCTAGTGTCGCGTGGTATGTGAGCCGGTCGCGGGACCATCGCGCAACTGGACCTTGTTCCACTTTTGTTTGATGCAATCTTCCTACCACGCCATTACAAAATAACTTTTGCTATAGGCCGTTCGCTGTTGTGGTCTATTCGCGGGTTTTTTACACTTTTTCAATCAAACCTTTGGAGAAATCACGCCATGTATGGTGTGTTTGATTGTTTCCTGTATATGTTATATATCACAAACGTTTTTTGTGTTGACATAAAATACCTTATTTTTGGTTAAATTGGACTTTTAATCATTTTATCTATAAATTATAATATTTAATTTATAATTGATATGAATAAAAAAGGGAGAAAATAGGTGTGTAGGTATGCAAAATGTTATGACACTGAGTGCACTTGAATGCGGTGCGCTGTCCCTTTCGTGTAGTTTTATAGATTTGGTTAAGCTTTGTTTGCACGAGGTGGAGGAATGTCCTGGAAGTAAAACTTTACTAAGGCTTCAGAAAAGTGTGATGTAATCGGGAATCGACTATAATTGAGCTTTTTTTTTAAAATTCTACTTATGGTATGCTCTCCTCATTATGTATTCTTCGCCATATGTAACGTTTACATTTCCATGGGCATAATTACTTTATTAATGCCCCAGTGAAGTTAAAACGTCAATTAGTTAGGAACCTAAACGTGGTACTCATACGCTATTTCGTACTCTAACGTGTATAAAGCAGAAAAAAACACTAACTTTATTTGCCATAAATTTAAACAATACACTAGCAATACGTCAAGTCTTGAAACTATTCTTCTTAAGGCTCTCGCCTACCTGGAGCTTTTCTTCTGCGTTTGAGGTCGAGAAACGCGGGAGCTATACGGACGACACTGCCACGCGCTTCGAGTGTGCCATCGCCACTAAGCGCAATGCTCCGAACTGGCGTGCAGTGTTCTCGTCGCACTGCGTGTACCTGTGGTACTCCAGCAGCGACTCTATTGTTTTACTGGTGGAGTGTCTGTAGGAAGGTTCAATGTAGGGCCCTTGAGTAGTTTTGTATTTATCTGATGCATATAGTTAAAGATACAGCGCTTTGAAAAAGAAGTTTTTAGCAGTTTCGGAGTAGTCTGAAATGTTGTTTCTAACGTGCGTGATATTTTGAAAGTACTCAACAGCCCTCGTCTGAAGTGTGTGTTCCTTTCATATATCAGCATATTGGACGCACGTTTAAGAGTTTCAAACACACTGCAGCGCAGTTCAAGCGCCAGGTAGGCGGGAGCCTTAATTCGGCGCCAACGTAACTGGAAGCCGGCATCACATTGTGTACGGTAGCATCTGCCAAGTTGAGACTATTTTTTTTTCAAAGGTTGATCCCAAAAGTGCTTACTTCACCGTGGACAGCCTATACTCATTTTTCATGATAAATTTTAATGCTTTTAAATTAAAAATTAGCTGCGTCTGTGGCCAAAGTGCCGACTTAAGTACAATTAGTGTGATTGGCTGTACAACGGCTTAAGGACGACGGGTTACAGGTTCGAGTACTAGATAAGATATGGATAGATACTTGAAAAATTCTTTTTATTATATGAAGGGTGATTAGAATTCAAACACGCGTTTAAATGAATTGCTTTTCTCACTGAACAACAGTTGATTTAACACGTCCTATGCGGTTTTGTACCGATACGAAAGAATAAACCATTGACTGGTAAAATCACGCCAACCAAGCCTGAAAGAAAAAAATGGATTCCGACTGTGGCAGAAGAAAATCGACAAATAATGACACCGACTCAAACATAAACAAGACTGCGAAGTTCAGTACGCTCTCAGCGAATTTTGTACTTCCCTTGTCATGTTTGAAAACTGATCTACGCCCAATTTGTTACGAATGCTTCACTCGGTCTGGGAAACTGTGTAGTTACTATTGAAAAAAGAGCAGATCCTTTCACATAATAAGTCATTCAATAAATTAAGCACAATAAAAATATTTTAAAAAATTCGTCGCTGTGCCTTTAGGCGAAGTTACGTCAGAATTCTTGACAAAGTATGAAGATACAAGTAAATTATTTTTTTATCACTGGCGTATTCAGGAAGAGGGATGGACTCAGCCTCCCTTCACAGGCTTTAGGGTTTCAAGGCTATCATTAAAATTGTATGCATATATACTTGTGTGAATATCTGTGTAAACATTAGCATTGTTTATCATTTTTTCTTTTCGTAAACGAAACCTTGCTGAATCACTTGTGTTGGCGTACTTAAGATAATCTTCCGCAACCCCTTCCCCTAAAAATCATTCTGAGTAAGGCCAATAAGCATGCTTTTATACGTGTGATGGTAGCCATATCTGTCAGAGTTATGTAATATTATTAAGTTTTAAATTGAATCTAATACTAAAGTAAATTACATCCAGTCTGGGTAGTCACTAGCAAACAATTTTATTTTGAAATTTAAAGAGGAGATATATAACTCATTGTGGTAGTGTTAGTCATATTCATAATTTCAATTTATTCTCTGACAAGGCATGGTGTCTTACTCAGATGATTACATCTTTTACTGTTATTCGTTTACCATTTGGAATGAATCGGAATGACATATTGGCTGCCTTCTTAAAATGAATACAGAAGCAATACCAGAGCAATAAGTCAAACCATAGTAGTTAGTCTCTTAAGATACTGGGGTAAACCAAATTAATAAAAATTATTTTATTAAAAATCATGTATGTGGCGGAAAATTTTCAAAATCTAATCGCTTTCCAGATAGTTTTAATCAGACGTAATGTACTTAACCCAACGTTTTTCCTATTGTTGAAAATAGTTTTAAACTCGTCCGAAGCAATGCAGTTCACTGCCTCCAGCGATTTTCGTTTCACCTCTTCCACGTCCTGAAAACGCCTAACTCTCAGGTTTATTTTCATTCTTGGGAACAAAACGAAGCCGAGGGCACCAGGTCTGGTGAATATGGTGGATGATTAAGCGTCGTCATTTTGTTTGTGGCCAAATTCTTCACCTAGGTCTGACGCCTGGCACACTGCAACCGATGAAACAGATCTGCTCGTAAAGTAGCATCTCAATACGTCAGGGGCAATCTTACTTCGCTCCTCCGACTAACGCGCGGTAGGGTGTTAGTTCCGACGTTTGCCGCTAGGTATCTGCAGTAGAAACTGGCCTGGTTCAGTCTGCCATGCGTCGACGTTAAGGAAATATCATGTGTGCAATCAAGGGACTGTCTCCTCCATCACAACAACGCCCATGCAACCACGGCGTTGAGTGTCAAAAAGTTTTCGGCCAAAAACAACATGAAAACGGTTTCTTCCCCACCCTATTCGCCAGACCTGGTCCCCAGAGACTTCTTTTTGTTCCCAAGAATGAAGAGAAACCTGACAGGGAGGTGTTTTCAGAACGTAGAAGAGGTGAAACGAAAACCGCTGTAGGCATTACAGAGTATTACTTCGGACAAGTTTAAAAACTGTTTCCAACAATGGGACAAATGTTTTGGGATAAGTGCATTACATTTGATGGGCACTATTTTGAAGACGGTTAATTTTTAAAATATTCTGTCACATACATGATGTTTAATCAACTTAATATCGTTACATTTTATCCACACTTGTTTAATAGAATAATTGTGCCGTAACATAACCACATTTTCAAGAATTGATCTCAAACACAAGTAATACATAAATCAAAGATAGCGTCCATCTCTCCCTCTTAATTTGTCGTATGTTATTAAAACGCTGTAAATGGCAGGTAATTTCTCCCACAGATCGTGTGACCAATCAAGTAAAAATAAACTGGAAATTCCCTGTTATAATAGGGTCATTTAATACTAATGATAAATAATGGACGAGGACGATGTCTTTAGAGCATGAGAACATTAACCACAAAAAATAACATGTACATTATTAATTTCAGTTTAGTTAATTTCCTAAAGCTTCATTACAAACGGACAGGCTACGGCCAGTTTACACAATTTTCTGATGCACCTGTGCTTGGCGACCATTTTAATTTCACATTTAATTTTATCTCCAATACTGTTTTTAGAAAATTAATATTATTGGTAGGCTGAAATAATTTGGCAGACGTAAGATAACATATTTTAAAGTAATGAGTGTATTCGATATGCCACACGTCTGATAAGCCTGTGTCTGAAATGTTTAAAAACATGGGCTGTGTCGGGGATACGGCCGTTTGTTTTGCGTGAATACGTCTACGTTTTTACGTTCCCGGCACCGCTTCACTCGATCATATGGGGTTTCATGGGTATCACTGGATTACTCTTTAGATGCTATTTCTAACCGTATACTACTTTTGTATTTCGAGTTGGCTTTTTGACGAGTATTAGCTGACATTGTGTTAAGTTTTCAATTTTTTTACTCTAAACTCATACAATTTCACCATAACCACGCCACACAAATGTTTTATACACTCAATCGATTTATCTCGGCAAGAAATGTTTATTAAAACTTAAAACAAAAGTTATACTACGCGGAAATTATGAGACGCGGCGAAGCGAACTCAAAATGGCGGTGCCCCACCCCCACCGCGCGCGACGCTTCGCAGTCCTCACTCAACGTAACAAATTCTTTGATCCTTTGACAATCGAGTGGTGTAATTATTTTAGATGTATACGATAGATTTGGAGCTGCAATACCAATCTGTATCCCCCGATTTTGTTATCATTATATTTTCTGGATTGCTCACTATGTTTGCATATTTAAAGACGTATTCGCCTCAAAAAGTGTATATAAGGGCAATTTAAAAAAAAAATGCTACACTAGAAAGGAAGGTTTGGTAATTCTAACAAAGCCTAAACTACAACTGAAACCGAAACGTAGTCTAATTTATACTGTTATTTATCATATTTTAAGCTAGAGCAATTTCACATGACAATCTCGCATACTTATTCAGCTAATCTTTAGTCGTTCTCCCTCAAGATAAATTGCCATGTAATCAGGAGTTTCTTTTATTTAGACTCTGAAAATAATTAGTAAAAATATAAACATTGGCTTGGAATTTGTACAATAGTTGTCATAAAAATGTGTGCATAGTGTAAACATTTATTCGGTAGCCAAGAAATCTGGTAAATAGGCACATCGAGGGAGGATATGCGAGCGACTTAAGTGTGATCCCGCATGGTCATATATCGTGCGAAGGCGCTGCTTTCGCACTGTGTGTCGTGTGTAGAAGATCACATAGGATCCGCCACGCACAGTACTCACCAGGCGTGATTAATGAGCGATTGTGGAGCCGAGAAGATGTACGAGACAACCTTGTGATAAACTGATGTAGTTTCAGAGATGTTGGAAAGTAGAGTCGCGAGGAAGACGTGCGGTGTACGGCGTGCCAAATGGCGAGTNGTGATAAACTGATGTAGTTTCAGAGATGTTGGAAAGTAGAGTCGCGAGGAAGACGTGCGGTGTACGGCGTGCCAAATGGCGAGTTAGTTCGGCCATTAGTACTTCGCAGGCGGATTATGTTGGCAGCAATGGACACTTGATGCACCCACACATGACGTACCAGTTATGGACGATCCCGAAAGATCACCTGGAGGGGAAATCATTTAATTGTCAGACGTGAACGAGCAGAGCCAGCATCTTGACAAAGCTANATCCGCCACGCACAGTACTCACCAGGCGTGATTAATGAGCGATTGTGGAGCCGAGAAGATGTACGAGACAACCTTGCGATAAACTGATGTAGTTTCAGAGATGTTGGAAAGTAGAGTCGCGAGGAAGACGTGCGGTGTACGGCGTGCCAAATGGCGAGTTAGTTCGGCCATTAGTACTTCGCAGGCGGATTATGTTGGCAACAATGGACACTTGATGCACCCACACATGACGTACCAGTTATGGACGATTCCGAAAGATCACCTGGAGGGGAAATCATTTAATTGTCAGACGTGAACGAGCAGAGCCAGCATCTTGACAAAGCTANTCCGAAAGATCACCTGGAGGGGAAATCATTTAATTGTCAGACGTGAACGAGCAGAGCCAGCATCTTGACAAAGCTATGGCTTCCCTGGGAGTTGTTTGTGTCATGTTTAAACATTTGCGAGGTCGCGACGTGCACCGTATTCGTCGCTCATTTACCATTTGTGGGACCATACTAGGCTGGGGGTAGATTAATATCTATTTCGTTGAGTTTGAGATTTGGAGTATAAGTAGGGAAATCTATCCATGAATAACCTACTGTGTTTGTTTGATTCCACTCCCGATCGTATTGACTCATGTATCCTGGCATGAAGTGTGTGCTATAGTACGAGGAAGGGGGGGGGGAGGATTGCCAGAATGTAATGACATAGTAATCATCTCTTTCTTTTGCCAGTAACATCATACTAACAATACGAAGAGGAATAGTTCTGAAAGATACTATCATTGTCCTATAAAGTATTTTAAATTTAACTTACTTATGAAAAAACATTTTCTTTATTAACATTAATTGACAAGTAAAACTGCGTATTTGAATGTCAAAACATTAGTATAAGGAAAAATTCAATCAAAATAAATTAGTTCAATTGTTTTATTGTCTTTTGAAATATGCTGCGTATCTTCTGCAGAATCACTTCTCACAGAGATACGTATGTTTAATGAAACTTGATTTCAACGCTCGTGCGTGTGTCAGATTTTAAGTGAGGCCTGCAAAACACAAGAATACGATACTTATACGAACAAAAATTATGTCTGTGAAACACTTTATTTACAGTTATTTTTACAACATGTAAATTAATTCAATGTCACTACATGTAGAAATTATCGTTAGGTTAACTTTGTAATATAGTCATCGCTGAAAGTGTGTGTCTTTTTTTGGCCGTGTAGATCGCTGGGAAACTGTGGTAAAGACTGTTCAGATACAATACAAAATCAAGTTGGTCGTTATTGACGAACAGTCCTTTCACCGCCCTTTTCACAGATACCAGACTCACAAATAAGAGTACGTAACAATTTACATAAACATACAATAACCTGTATATAAAACTGCCATTCTCTGGGCGTAGCCAGGTTTGTCATATGATGAATGTGTTATCAATTAAATAATAAATTTAATATCTTTCTAGTATATTTACAGTACTAGACAAAATTGAGCTTTGACTTTCACAAAATAAATGTTACATCCTACATTGCATTAACCAACCAGTTACAACGAAAATTATCACAATAAACCATTATTGTCTTAATGTCACGGTAATAAATAAAGGAATTAACTTAATACCATCAGCAACATTTGCAGAATAAATACCTGATATCTTAAATAAGAACAGATTTCAATCAAAGCAGTCCATTGCATAATTCTTTTTACCCTCACACTCCCATGGCCATACAAGTTATCAGTTCTCACCTGGAAGTGAGAATACTTGCATTTCACTGTTCTCAAGTCACGAGTATTCTCGCCGTCCCTCTGTTTATATGCATGCACACACTGCATTGGTGCAGTGCCTCCAAACACTTGCCACCTTCATAACCAAACCGCCAGTGCCGACTTCTCTGCATCTCAACTCACTTCCAGCTCCTCTGGGAATCATTTAAGACCTCCTCAATATGTCAATAATTTCCCTAAAATCCCTTGTCTATGATTCGGGTTTTTACGAACAATAATGGCATGAGTGACATACCTGCTACCATTAAGAGCATTAGGTATTGTTTCTTAGTACAGATCACAACGTGTGGTCAAGGAGCCAATTAAATTAAAGTCATATACATGTATTTTGTTAAAAATAATCAACAACGTATTTTAAATAACAGCAAATTAATAAAAACTAAGTGTTATTTCTGAAATTTGTGTATTTTAATATGATAAACAATGGAGAAAAATTCATTTATCTATTTAAATAACACCCCAAGAATAAAATACGTCAATAGAATAAATTTCGACATTTTAATTTCTTTTAAAACTATTCTGTATAGCTTGTGAAAGATTATTTGTTAACCATATGTGCATTATTATCTTACTTTCCTTGGAAAGATAGGCTTATGCAGTCATGCAAATGTCTTTCTGATATATGTATGTGTGTGTATATATATATATATCTCCACCCCCTAACAACTTTTGGACCCGCAAGCCTCATTTTACCAAATTCGGTACACATATGGTATTTAGTATAGATATCTGAATTCTATAGTGTTCTACTATGCCGCGTGATTCCTTTTTTTTAAGGGCCGTCATTTTAGTATTTAGGGCACTATTTCATATCTCGGGAATCATTCAACTAATTAAAACCAAATATCGTATTTTGACAGTTTATCATATAAATAGATAATTTAGAAAGATGTATTTGTATTAGTCGGCCATTTTGTAAGATAGCACGACATTAAAAATTAAGATTTTACATAATATCTCGGAAACAATTTAGTATATTCCCGCCAAATGTCGTATGTAACTAATAATACGGCAGGCTATATTACCGTATGCGATTTAAATTAATAAGTCACTTATTTTCAACGTAGTGGCCATATAAATATTTTTATGTTAATATGATATTATACCTTTGACCAATTTCAACCACATTTCGTATGCGAAAATGTCAACTAGAAGTATCAAATATTCGAATGCATTTTCTCTTTTGTCTGCAATTTTATAAGATAACGAAAATAATCTAGTTTTTGTTTCATATTTCTAGAAACAATAAACAGATTCCTACCAAATTCNTCACTTATTTTCAACGTAGTGGCCATATAAATATTTTTATGTTAATATGATATTATACCTTTGACCAATTTCAACCAAATTTCGTATGCGAAAATGTCAACTAGAAGTATCAAATATTCGAATACATTTTCTCTTTTGTCTGCAATTTTATAAGATAACGAAAATAATCTAGTTTTTGTTTCATATTTCTAGAAACAATAAACAGATTCCTACCAAATTTGACAAACAAGAATTCTGCAGTACTCCATGTAAACTGGCATCTTTTAAAAAGGACAAACACAATATTTAAAATGGCGGCCATGTTAATATTTTTGGTTGCTATACTATGTATCCGAAACCATGTATTCAAGTTTAACCAAACTTTGTATGCTTGCAGTGGCCTATATTACAGCAATAAAGTGGTTCTTCACAGATCCTATTTTTTTCAACCATTTTTTTTAAATTGATCTATTTTTATGCCATATCTCGGAAAACAATTAGCCGATCCACAGCAAATTTCGGCAAAGAAGTATTACTAATATAGACGATGTAAACGGATGTGTTTTGAGTGGGGCAGACACTTATTTTCAAAATGATGGAAATATATATTTTATTTTTACAAAAATGTTTTTTATATCAGTCTTACATGGAGGCCTACTTGATCAAGTTTTCTCGCATACATATATAGAGGAAAGTAGGCTTATTAGTTATACTTGTAACTTCCTGTGGTTATAGTGAAACAATGTTAGCGGTCAACTCACAAGAACCACGACCAACACGACTCTCTCGGGCATTTTCAATAACGCCATTCATATCGAGATTGACATATCCCTTCCATACCTTTCTGAGATCTATCTCGGAAAGGAAACGTTCTACACTTTTCTTATTGTGTCGTTCGTCTGGTGGTGGTGGTTGCAAGGTAAGCTCCATCCGGAACAAGTTTGCAGCACTGTGCTTACCCTTCGAGTCTAATGGTAATGATATAGTGTTATTAACAAGACAATTAAAATATACTTAGTCCATCAACAAACATAAGTAAAAAAATCAATGGTAAGAAGCCACCACAAGCAAAACAAACAAAACGACAAAGAACCAGGAAGCAACAGAAATCGTAGCAGTGATGAAAAATCAACTGAGTTATTAAACTGGACAACATGTGTGGACGGTGCCGGAGAACATAAAGTATCGCTTCGCTACGGACGTTTCCATTACATGAAGGAATTTCTGCGTGAGAAGCTGTAGTAACTTTACGTGTACTCTAATTTTTCCATGCAATGGGTTAGTATTTCCCATCCTATAGTGTGTGCTTAGTGCAAAGGCTGACACAGTGTAGATATACTTGCCACTGTAGTTGAATACTATTGTCACTTTTTGCCAGATATTCTGCTTGGCCAGCTGTAATAACTTTTGCCCGTTAGGCTATTATGTCAGCAGTCATCGGTTCACCAACCCTTACTTCTTATTTTGTTATTTTATGGCGCTATATCCACCGAATAAATATTGCGTTATTTGTTTAAACGGGTAAATGCACTGTGTTAAAAATAAAAATTCTAAAAGCCTACATACATTTGGTGTTTTTGAGTGCTCCTGAACAGCAACGAGGTATTAATAAGAGAACACTTTATTGAGGAATTGGGAGTGGCAGCGAGGGCCTGCGTTAAGGAACCATCCCTACATTCGCCTGCAGTGAGCTTGGAAAAGCTTGGAAAACCTAATTAGCATAACCGGACCAGGAATCGAGTGCAGATTCTCCCAAATGCGAGTAGTGTCGTTATCAACTGCGCCACCTCGTTGCTGTGCAAATGCATACAACCTTAGGGTTTCCAAATCATAGCAGACTTGTCAGTTACGTATCATCGTGCTTCACAAAATAACTGGAGATGTAGTTGCAACCTTATACATTAGATGTAAGACCTGTTCTGTCTTCATTACAGATGTGATTCGCATAGGCAATTGATTTGCGTCGATCAAAACAAGTTCACGTGCGTTCACACATGAGCCAAGGTACTATTCTGGTTTCAACCTTCGAGACATGCAGAAAGGGAAGAATTAATTTAAACTATGAGAAAACGGATCCTCAGATCTCTCGCAAATGAGTGCCCAGTTAATATGTGTGTGTGTTACGAACACTATAGTATATAACTGTTGCTAGATTTACCATTGTCCACGCATGCCTAAAAAGTGCCCTTCATACAGTCTTGCTTGTACCCATGAGCAATAAAACTCTCAGATACGAATAATCACGTCCATAAAATAATGTGATTCATCTGTAGTTGCAAGCATATCCACAGCTTGTATGTGCATAAGCTGATTTCATGTGCTGTCTGTTCTTCCTGCGTTGATCGCAGCAAAAACATAGTCTAGCAGTGTATTCTTGCAATATCCAAAAAAAAAAAAATTTAAAAATATCTGGGCAGCCACTGCTAACTTTGGTCCGAATTTGTTTCCAAATATGTTCACGGCACTTTCATAACTACAAAATTACCATGCTGCATCTTCCAGCGCTGCAATTGTATTTTGACAATACATAAAATTATATTGGCAACAAATAATATTTCACAAGTTACGAAGTATGTTTTAAAAAAATGGATTGTAGAAATCTTTCATTTTGGCGTATTTTCTTCTTGGAGTAGCGGGCATATAGATAAATACTGTTTTCTTTACTGTCCGCCATATTGAAAATTAAACATTTCTATAATAACGATTTTTTAAATTAATTTTAAGTTATTTAAAATATGTAATTTTTATAATAAATTACACGTCAATGAGTAGTTTCACTTGCTGCTGGGCCACACGTAGTAATTTGCACTAGAGCAGCAATGCTTGCTGCTAAAAAATGTAGCAGCTATGCCACTTATTTTATTATTGCGCTAAAAACTTGAAGCATGCTTCAAATTTCGGGAAAATTATTGATACATTGAGGAGGTCTGAAACTATGTCTACACCAATTTCCAGCTTTAAACTACTTTTTTACAGGACTGCAATATTCTGTCCTTAATTAACTACACCTAAAACTATAGATTTTCCTTGTAAGAAAATTCTAGGAAAATAGTTAACTAAAATATAATAGTGGAAAATTCCTGATACACATCGAATGGGGTTTTATCATTATAGTAAACTTTATTTGCAGTGCTTTAGGTTGATAGTTTCCTACGAATTAACATAAGGCAATGAAATAATTGCATACAATTAGAACAAAAATGTATTTAAAAGAGCGAACATCCCAAATGTAGTTCGTGGCTTATTGAACTGTATCGAAAGCGCTGCTTATTTTCTTACTTCTGGCCATTTTTTAACCTTCTGCAGCTTGTAAAATTTAACATATATCTCTACTATTCAATCGCCATTCAACTGACACTGCCAATTGCCATAAAAACAAGTATGTTACTTATATAACAAGTGTAATTCTACAACATAAAATACAAAAGCCCAAATCAGTGGATATAATTTGAAATTGTACAGTTTTTATGTTATTATACAGAATTATTTTGAACGATTCACTACCAACATTTTTGTTAGTACTAGGTTAGTAGTTTACATTGGAATATATACAGATATGGGCAGAGATTAAAAAATTCCAGTCATTTATGAGCTTCTATACATGATTTATGCTTTGAGGTGTGACGTCACGAACACACACAAACCAAATATGCAAGACAACAATATTGGACAGCTCTGTATGAACAACACAAGCGAGAATATGGATTATTACAAGAGGTGCCTTTACTGTAAATTTTTAGCAGTAATTTCAAGTAAATTGTTTAATTTATTGACATAATTTTTGCTTTGAGCACATTTTATTCTTTACTTCAACCATTGTGCTGGAAAAAAAGTACCTATTATATATCATGCCAGAATCATCGTTAGATCAGTTAAATACACTTCTAAATTAAAATGCTTATATTTATTAGTTGGAGGCAATAAACACAGCTAACTTTCTGGCAGAAACGCTCTGTCCGGTAATGGTCTCTAGCGTATTTGGTAGAATGTTCTCGCTGGTCCTCTTCCCGGAAGAGCGGCAACACCGTGCCACGAAGAGCGGCAACGCCGAACTGGCTAGTGTAGCAAAGCTGCCTGCTGCCGCGAGCGCCCGTAGCGGCCGGCGGACGAACTGCCGTCCGCTCTTGGCATTCACCGCGTGCCTTATGATCTTTAACATGACGCATCAAGGCCAACAGTGAACACGAGGAGCGAGACATGGCAACACGATGGCAGCCGGCCTTCCTCTCAGGGCGCCGACGGCACCTTCTCCTTCGCACCCGTCGTCTACGGCGATCAACCCCAGCGTTTCTATGGTAGGCTGTCATCATGGAGTTATGAACAAAATAGCGGCTGTGAACCGACTGCGAATACTCTTGTAGGGCACAAGAATAAAGATTTGGCATGCTTGTTAGTTCAAATATAAAAATATAATTCATTTACACAAATAACTTTCATAAAACTATAAAACAATTAAAACATATAAAAGAATATTAGATTTTTAAAAAAATAATTTTAAAATTCTATAAAACTTTGATTTTAAAAAATTTGGTTATATTTCAAAATTTTAAAATTTCTAATTAATTTGTATTTAATTTTTTTGTTTAACAATTTTTTTAAATAATTTTTTTTACAAAACTAAGTAATTAAAATTTTTACGTTTACAAAGTACTACTATAAGTCACATTCACAATTTACTATATTTACTATATAGATTATATCAGTTTAAGTATTTTATTAGTCATTGATAACAATAAAGGTTTCAATAGATATTGCCATAAAACAATACAAATTAAATGTTACAAAAACAAAATGAATAAACATAAGATAATAAACTCCAAAGCTTGCACATAGACTTTACATGATATCATTTTCATTTAAATCTTAAAATTCACTTAAATGGTAGAAGAGATACANATATCATTTTCATTTAAATCTTAAAATTCACTTAAATGGTAACTAACAATACTCAAACCAATTATTTAGTAGAATGTAAGATAAGTTTACAATTGCAGCTGGTATATTGTTAGACGCAATATATATTAATTGCTGTAATTGGGTAATTTCTCTGAGTTTCTGTCAACCTGGAATAGGGCAGACCTAGAATATTTCTACTTGTAGTAACATATGAATGGGAATTTTTCTCTGTACCAAAATAATTAGATTACATTTAACACACAACACACATTCAAAAATATTAAGAATTAAATTTCATAATATACAAGTTTACCATGTTTACAACCAATATTAAGTCTTCACTACTTGATAGTTAAAATATAACATTAGTTTCGTATTTTCCGCAGCAGCGTGTTATAGCATTTTCGCTAGTTTACTTTAGTGTTACGAAGTATCTATTTTACATATTATCGTCTATAATATTATAATTATTTTTACTGAGTTATAACCTAGGGTATTTTAAGTTAGATTAACCTGTCGGAAACATATTCATAGAATTTTTTAGGTTAGTTTAGATGTGCCTCAGGGGTTGGGATACTGCGTAGGTCACTTTATGGAGGATTATATAACATTATTTCATATCATTAAGCTACAGATAGATTATTAAAACACTATGCTTTTTGCGAGTCGTCTATGCTGAGAATCATGTGGTTTCAAAATGCAACAAAAATAAGATACTTAATATTCCCTTTTCTAGCACATCCATATACGCATGCGCAGCATTGTCGAACACGTCGCTCCTGAATGTTAAAATTTTTCGTTACTGCAATTAAAAATGCAGACATGTTCGATAGTTATCATATATTTATTGTGTCTGCTGTACACAGCAGTAAATTATCACAACCACAATTATGAGACCTACACCTTCTTTTATAGTTGACGCCATGGCCAAACTGTTGGCTACGTTTCTTTTTACTGCTTATAACACCCAGCACCATAATGTTTTTCATTAAATTATTAAAATTCAAATGAAATTTCTGACGTTATTCTAAAAGACGCACAACCAGCATTTGAAAAAAAAAATGCTGGTGATGTAACGACTTTGAATACATACTCACAGGTAAGAAGGCAGACGTGAGAAAGTGTCTCGTGCAGCGAACTCCAGCAGCACAAGGCAGTCAAATGGCGCCACTGGCCAGCAGCATGTCACAATGTCGTTTGCCAATCAGCACCTGGTAACTTACTAAAGGCTGTTCACGGAAAAATGAGCACTCCTAAAAGCCCTTCTTAATTTATACTTGTACGCACACTGTGTATTCCACAACCATACGTAAAACTAATATTGCCATTGGCCTCATCACTTTATTCACGCGTTTGTCAAGTAAAACTGTGAAATTGGTATATGATAAGTTAATATTATACAAAACTGCAAATTCTTACACTTATTTGCAAAAAAAAACAGGAAGAAAAAGCAACCATTCCAGTATTCACAAATGTTTCCCTAACATTTCTAATTCAACGTCAAGGCCTGGAACTACTTTCTCTCCGGCATTGCCAATCTTAATGAACTCATGTCAGATATTGTACCGTTGAAGCATATGCAGGTAGGCACAGTGACATTTTTCAAAGTTTGATTTCAAAAGTGCTCAAATAATCGTGAACAGCTTTATAGTAAGGTTTATTCTAGTGAGGTTGGGAAACTCAATGCTTTTAGTTTGGCATATAAAAGTTTTCGCCACCAGGGTACACTGGTGTCGCATGTGCACCGGATTTCTCCGTTTTGTGTGTAAGTAAATGGGATAATTGCAGTTTTCATAAAATAAATATAATTGTGTAAAATCTCCATACTTATAAAGTACTGGAACCTACCTAAAGAATAAATTTTGATATACTAACACGAGAGAGTAAATATAACTAAATATGTTCACATGTTATTTAACATTATGTTGTAAACTGGCTTTCGTAAAACGTTGGCTTACACAATTACTTTATTTAAATATGACAACTGAATCTAAAAAAAAACAGTGTACTGGTTAAAAACGTCATTTTTAAGGCTTACCTGCGCAGTTTCCTTAAGAGAAAAGGATAAAAGTACAAAGTATCTTTGATGACGGCTATATTTATTTCACTCCTTATTTCGTAACGTTTATCCATTGAAATAAGCTTACTTATGAAGGTTCAGTGCCAAACGCAGTTGTATTTTTTACTGTTTGCTCTTGTAAACAACATTGGAGGGCATGAATAATAGTTACGAAATAAAGTTAATATTCAATATTTTTGCTGGGGTAAGTTTGTATCACAATTTGAGGCAAACACGAATTTTAACGCACAAATGAATACCGTTTCTCCATTTATCGCCAGCTTAAAAGCAACTACTTCGGAACAGCAGCGCACCTTGTGGCAGAAAATTTCCTTATGCCAAACTCTCCCATAAATAATCTCGTTTTGTTCCCAATCTGAGTGGAATGAACCTTACCTATAGACAAACGGCAGCGTGGCCAATACAGAACCTCCCGCATTATGCAGTATAGCTAAACAGAAATGCCCGTGCCAGATAAACAACGCCATTTCCCTTCTGTGTACTTAGCTATTCTGTAGCCCAGTGACGAAGTCTTCTGCAGCTACCGCGGACGCCATTTCTCCTTCCTGTAACAAATAACATGTTAAATTTCGGACTTTGTGTCACACAGCAATGAACAGAAAGACTTGAATCGCACGGGAACTCCAAATCATAGTAAATTCGGAGCCACTTGACAACATACTCAGTGGGTTGCGCGCGGACTATTACTGTTCTGAACTCCTCGTCTCATGATTGCGTTATCTTGGACCGTAGAGGACCTTGTTAGAGTCCTGAAAAGTTCCTTCGTGTCGACTGGTGTGTTGTCGTTAAGTGTTTCTGAGTTCTTCTAGTGTGACTCTGATTCAACTCGTAATATTCCAAGAACCAAACATGTCACATTAATTATATATAATAAATTAATACCTTGGAAGCGTTTACTAGAGATTTTTGTTTTATGCATGCGCATGTCACCAAAATTGACTTACCAATTTTCCATCCACCTTTCAAAGTCACGTTGTCAACACTGATGAATATACTGGTTAACATGTGTATTTTCAACATATCTGCCTTTTAAATTAATAAAATACTTTGACCAACTGGAATATAATCTAAATAATTTAAAACTAGGTTAGATGAAGTGTAAAAACCTCTNTTAATAAAATACTTTGACCAACTGGAATATAATCTAAATAATTTAAAACTAGGTTAGATTAAGTGTAAAAACCTCTCAAAGCATTTACATAAACAATATTATATAACATAAAATCATATCCACGCTGTTTTTGATATTGCTTTGACTGAAAATAATTCCACTGTTAAAACAAGGTGAATGGTTACTACGCAACTCTCATTCTCACTCTATTCTGTATTGCATCTACGCATGTAACACGCATATAGCTGATTCGCAGTTACATAGCATTTTTTAAAAATTAAACTTTAGAAAACGAATTTCTTGTCCCTTACTGCATACATTTCATACACTGAGTGTTGCCAGACGTACCAGANTACTGCATACATTTCATACACTGAGTGTTGCCAGACGTACCAGAATTCTGGTATTTGCATCAGACTTTCTATCTTGGTACCAGGTACCAGATTTTTCTCTTTCTGGTACGCATATATATCAGATTTTTCTTGGTCACAAACATTTGCTAAACTTTACTGATTTAGCGAAAGTTTCTGTTAATTTAAATTATTTTCTAAACTAAAATAAAAATAATTATACATCATAACTTTTCAAGAGTATGTTATGTTATACTGTAGTTGCAGTTTATAGCAATACATAGTGTTAAATAAAATAACATAGTCATAAAACGTTTTAAAATAATTTACTTAATTTTTAGTCTCTGACTAAATGTATTCAAAGTGAATTAAAAATCTTGTTTTGTATAATGAATACTGGCAAGTAATCTTTGAGCGCCCTAAAAATAATACGTATATGTGAAATCTAACCAATAACAATTCAATATCATAAAATAACAATTTTAACTGTAGTTTTAAAATAACACAAATTTGATCTGGAACGTATATTTACTATAATTTAATTGCAGTAACTGTGCCCTGGTGGGTGGAAGAGAGGGGGTGTGTTGAAAAAAAGGGTGGGGGGGAGTGAGGAGGCTCCTTTTTATTAGAGTACCAGAATTTAATGGGAAATACCAAAATTTTACAGCGTATGGTACTAAAATTTCGTTTTTCCTATCTGGCAATATTGAGGTAACATTAAAGGAACTGCTACGCCATTTTAATTATGTGTACTTAAATATTTTGTTGCATCGTAAAGAGAACCGTGTAACCCCCGGGGCGACTACGCAGGGTGATTTTGTGGTGCTTTGCCGTCGCCTTTTGCAGTGTGGGTGTGAGAAAAACCCACCAAAAATATTTTGATTCCAAAAAATGTATGCTGTTTATATAAAGCTAATCCCTAAGGTGAGAGGCAACAATTAATTATCTCAGTATGTGCACTAATAAGCACTAAAAATATTATTTTCTTAGGGCATTAAAATAATTACTTTGTTTAAAATAAATTAATATATTCAAAGGAGAAATACATATGCTTTACTGTGCAAATAAACAATACTTCTGCACCTAAAGGCCTATTTTATTATATTTTTATTTACACTAGCAAAAAGTAGTTTAAAGCAATTTCTTGAAAAATGATAATGCTTTGCCCAAAACACAAGCCTAAAAAGCGCCAAGTCAGATTGATTTTAGAAGTTGGTAGCCATGAAACTGTCTCCTGCCAGATACGCAGAGAAAATACGTTGTTTGACGTGAACCGCCCAGGGGTCCTCACGGAGTGAAAATTTAGTGTTGTTTGGGTGAAGAAACTCCAGATTTATTGTAAACCCGTTGTTCTTGGCTGTATACGTCGAAGGTTAAAAATAGAACTCAAGTTTTGTTTTTGGTAGGTGCCACTAGAAATGAGAATCTTCAATTTCTGAATTTTCAGAGCTAGGTTAGGTGGATTTTCATATTTTTTTTGTTTTATTGAAAAAAAAACTATATAATATTAAATCTTAAGTTTGGTCCCACACTCCGTTAAAAGAAAAAAACTGATAATATTTTATTATGTTAATATACATTTTTAAGTACGTATTTTTACAATGTTATTGTATGTTCTTAAGAGGTATATTACTTGGTGTGTATCCAGTGCATTATAACGCAATATTGTGACTGCGAGAGTGAAGTTGCAAAATTTTGTATACCTATTTTAGGTCATTTTTTTTGTTATTCGCACAGAACATTAAACACAAAAATTCTTCATGTTATATCATAAACACAAATGCCCTTACTTNTTTTTTTTGTTATTCGCACAGAACATTAAACACAAAAATTCTTCATGTTATATCATAAACACAAATGCCCTTACTTGTTTAGTAAACTATTCCAAGCTCTTCAGAAAGTGTCCACCCAACTATTTGTCATATTGTTAAAACCTTTGATACAGTTTTTTTTCATTCAGTTGAAAAACCTTCATTTTTTTACGTACGAAGTTTCGCATCCTCACCAACGACTGGCTATCGGAAAACAACCACTAAAAACATAGTAAAACATTCAGTTAATACAGCCTTATACTTCGTATAGTTTAAAGCCAGAATTTTTGAAGCAATGAAATATGTATTACGTAAAACAGATAATACGAATGTTACCAGTTGAAATACGAAGTTTTGGTAAATCTGGTAAAAATGGTTATAAATACGGTAACGCAAATATTCCAACTAACNACCAGTTGAAATACGAAGTTTTGGTAAATCTGGTAAAAATGGTTATAAATACGGTAACGCAAATATTCCAACTAACCATGAATCAGGTTGACCTATACCATTCACACGCCTTCACTGGTTGATCACGATAGTTCTACTTAATTATTAAAACTCTGGGATGCAATTTAGTGAAACTTCTGGTACAGTCATNACTGGTTGATCACGATAGTTCTACTTAATTATTAAAACTCTGGGATGCAATTTAGTGAAACTTCTGGTACAGTCATATTGTATAGCCTTGTTCCATTTATTACTGCACGTCTCAAGAGGCCTCGTCCTTGACGAAATACAACACTACACAACAAATATTTAGAGTTTTTTTTTATCGATTTTTAACCCGGATTACAACACATAGAGTTTTGTGGGCTTTCTTATTTTAATTTGAAATTACNTTTTTTTTTATCGATTTTTAACCCGGATTACAACACATAGAGTTTTGTGGGCTTTCTTATTTTAATTTGAAATTACAAGTCATATATAGCAAGCAAAAAATTCCCTTTTATACGTTTCGAAGTTTAAATCCTTTTATTTTGCCTTGTGCAAATAAAGTTAGAAAAGGAAGCTGAAAACATTATCTCAATTATTTTGTGAGATAATACGTTAATTTTATTTTGAAAAAGTGTCACGGATAAAATCTTGGGAAACATTTTTTAACCATTCAAAATACTTTTTAAAAAATTTTATTAGGGTTTTATGCTTTTAATTTAGCCAAAGGTACCTTTTTAGCGCGTGCATTATNAATATTTTAATTCCAAAAAATGTATGCTGTTTATATAAAGCTAATCCCTAAGGTGAGAGGCAACAATTAATTATCTTAGTATGTGCACTAATAAGCACTAAAAATATTATTTTCTTAGGGCATTAAAATAATTACTTTGTATAAAATAAATTAATATATTCAAAGGAGAAATACATATGCTTTACTGTGCAAATAAACAATACTTCTGCACCTAAAGGCCTATTTTATTATATTTTTATTTACACTAGCAAAAAGTAATTTAAAGCAATTTCTTGAAAAATGATAATGCTTTGCCCAAAACACAAGCCTAAAAAGCGCCAAGTCAGATTGATTTTAGAAGTTGGTAGCCATGAAACTGTCTCCTGCCAGATACGCAGAGAAAAGACGTTGTTTGACGTGAACCGCCTCACGGAGTGAAAATTTAGTGTTGTTTGGGTGAAGAAACTCCAGATTTATTGTAAACCCGTTGTTCTTGGCTGTATACGTCGAAGGTTAAAAATAGAACTCAAGTTTTGTTTTTGGTAGGTGCCACTAGAAATGAGAATCTTCAATTTCTGAATTTTCAGAGCTAGGTTAGGTGGATTTTCATATTTTTTTTTGTTTTATTGAAAAAAAAACTATATAATATTAAATCTTAAGTTTGGTCCCACACTCCGTTAAAAGAAAAAAACTGATAATATTTTATTATGTTAATATACATTTTTAAGTACGTATTTTTACAATGTTATTGTATGTTCTTAAGAGGTATACTACTTGGTGTGTATCCAGTGCATTATAACGCAATATTGTGACTGCGAGAGTGAAGTTGCAAAATTTTGTATACCTATTTTAGGTCATTTTTTTTGTTATTCGCACAGAACATTAAACACAAAAATTCTTCATGTTATATCATAAACACAAATGCCCTTACTTGTTTAGTAAACTATTCCAAGCTCTTCAGAAAGTGTCCACCCAACTATTTGTCATATTGTTAAAACCTTTGATACAGTTTTTTTTCATTCAGTTGAAAAACCTTCATTTTTTTACGTACGAAGTTTCGCATCCTCACCAACGACTGGCTATCGGAAAACAACCACTAAAAACATAGTAAAACATTCAGTTAATACAGCCTTATACTTCGTATAGTTTAAAGCCAGAATTTTTGAAGCAATGAAATATGTATTACGTAAAACAGATAATACGAATGTTACCAGTTGAAATACGAAGTTTTGGTAAATCTGGTAAAAATGGTTATAAATACGGTAACGCAAATATTCCAACTAACTATGAATCAGGTTGACCTATACCATTCACACGCCTTCCTGGTTGATCACGATAGTTCTACTTAATTATTAAAACTCTGGGATGCAATTTAGTGAAACTTCTGGTACAGTCATGTTGTATAGCCTTGTTCCATTTATTACTGCACGTCTCAAGAGGCCTCGTCCTTGACGAAATACAACAATACACAACAAATATTTAGAGTTTTTTTTTTTTATCGATTTTTAACCCGGATTACAACACATAGAGTTTTGTGGGCTTTCTTATTTTAATTTGAAATTACAAGTCATATATAGCAAGCAAAAAATTCCCTTTTATACGTTTCGAAGTTTAAATCCTTTTATTTTGCCTTGTGCAAATAAAGTTAGAAAAGGAAGCTGAAAACATTATCTCAATTATTTTGTGAGATAATGCGTTAATTTTATTTTGAAAAAGTGTCACGGATAAAATCTTGGGAAACATTTTTTAACCATTCAAAATACTTTTTAAAAAATTTTATTAGGGTTTTATGCTTTTAATTTAGCCAAAGGTACCTTTTTAGCGCGTGCATTATGATTTTCCTGTCATTGATTAGTTTTCTATTTGTGTGACATAGAAGCAAATTTCTGGTTTTGAACGTAGGACCTAACTCTGTGAAAGTATGCAACCAAAAATTATAATACCACAAAAAAAAAAAGTTAGAAGTTGGTGGGTTGCTAAAGAGAACAAAAAATTTCACAATGTTCGCTTAAGTTGATCTGATGGTTCAAACGGAAGCAGCGTGGTTGAAAAACGCGTGATTTTATGTCACATATCAGATTCGGTACACAGTAAAATACGTATGTAAGTTTTACAAAATATTTAGAGACTAGTTATCAAACAATTTTGTTGAAACACTACAAAGTGAAATTTTATATACTTATAAAACAATTTTTTACGAAACGTACAATATTGTTTATTTAAACTATATTTATAATAAACTTAAAACTTAGAATACTTGTTTACCAAAATTAGACAATAGTAATACACATTCCACAGTAACGTATTTTGAAATGTTCACTTATCTACTGGCAGTGTTAAAAAAAAAAAAAGATTAGGAACTAATTTCCAAGAAAACACTTTTCTTAAAAATTCAAAACCATCTTACAGTGTACAAGTATTTTTATAAATAATAATATACATTTTACTATAAAATTTTCATGGTAATTTTTGTGATTTATCCCCTTTGTGTACACTTCCATGAAGGGTAAAAATTTACTTTGATACAGACATACTGATTAGAATGCAAGTGTCTATTAAAGGGCATGAAAGTATTGGAAGCACAACTGTGTTACAATTGAGCAATGCTCACATTTATAAAAAAAAATCACCCCCACCCCATAAAAAATAAAACAAAAATTTTATTTCATTCGTTATAAATTATAAATTACTTCTTCGATAATATAATACAAGAAACTACATTGTATAGCTCACTGCCAGTATTAGCATACAGGGCTTTTTCTTCAACATTTTATTTAAAAATGTTTAAGAAACCGTATAAAATTGTACTGTATTTTGTTACATCGGTGACATTGCTTTGTATTTTCGATATATCTTATGTACGATATAGAAGAAGAAGTTTTGGAAGTACCGTGGAGTGGAGAGATTTGGCCGGCTCTTAAGATCGAGGTCTTGAGAGTCGATGATGGTGAAGTGAGGTGAGTATGGAGTAGCGCCGGAATGCAAGGGTGGGGGAAATGGGAGATCCTCGAGAAAACCGCCGACCAGCGGTATCGTCCGGCACGATTCCAACATGTGTAAATCCGGAAGTACCCTGCCGGGAATCGAGCCTGGTTCACCTACGTGGGAGGCGGGTAGTCTGACCACTACACNAATGCAAGGGTGGGGGAAATGGGAGATCCTCGAGAAAACCGCCGACCAGCGGTATCGTCCGGCACGATTCCAACATGTGTAAATCCGGAAGTACCCTGCCGGGAATCGAGCCTGGTTCACCTACGTGGGAGGCGGGTAGTCTGACCACTACACCAACGCGGCCCCGGAAGTACAGTGTATCGTATACTGCAGTAGTGGGACATAGGTGATATCCGAGCAAGATTTGTACACCGATATTAACAATTGTTTCGTAACAGTGGGCATGGGGTATGATGCTTGTAAATACTAACAAGTGCTGACTTCCCGTGGCGCAGTCGATTGGTGCGCCACGGGTGCAGGTGGTTCTGGGTTAGAATCCCGGGTAAGACATGAGTGTTAATTTAAGTTAAGTTATGAGTTAGTTCGTACGCCGTTTCCTGATAAGCCTTCGGGAATAACACCGGGGGACGTTAATAAGCTCTTCAAAATACAATACTAACAAGTATTTAGTTATAGCAGAGAATTTCAGAATTCCTCTGATATGTCCTGACAACGCCGTAGTACCACATACATCTGAATCTCTTAGAACGGGGAGTGATGGCAAACGGCAAGAATGCAAAGATGAAACAGCCCCTTATTCCGCGAACTCCAGCCGGCGTCACTGACCAGCGGCATGTCGGAACGCCGTTCGCCAATCAGCGCCTGCTANCCTTATTCCGCGAACTCCAGCCGGCGTCACTGACCAGCGGCATGTCGGAACGCCGTTCGCCAATCAGCGCCTGCTATCCTACTTGCAAGCCGGCATCCCAGCCAATAGGGAACATTGCGCGGTACGTAGTACCCAATAAGACGCAAGGACCGTTCCCAGAGGCTCGCGCGAACAATCAGATAATGTGTACTCCCACATCGAAGGAACCACAGCGTCATTTAGCTTGTGTGTATTTATATACTCTACTATGCTTACGTGTTACTTGGCTCGCGGCGTGATGGTGGCACGAGCGTTTATAGAGCTTATTTATGCATGATATGAAAAATAAATACAGATTAGGGTTTATCGCGGGAAAAGTTGATTGTTTGCTAGCATTCAACGTACTGTACACGTGTACGACAGTTTTCTTTTCTTTCACTGAAGAACCAAAAAAACGGGTATAGGCGTGCCTGCAAATAACAGAGGTATGGAACCAATCAGAGTAACGCGATGCGGTCGGCAGCTAGATCGGTTACTGCTGCTANCCTTATTCCGCGAACTCCAGCCGGCGTCACTGACCAGCGGCATGTCGGAACGCCGTTCGCCAATCAGCGCCTGCTAACCTACTTGCAAGCCGGCATCCCAGCCAATAGGGAACATTGCGCGGTACGTAGTACCCAATCAGACGCAAGGACCGTTCCCAGAGGCTCGCGCGAACAATCAGATAATGTGTACTCCCACATCGAAGGAACCACAGCGTCATTTAGCTTGTGTGTATTTATATACTCTACTATGCTTACGTGTTACTTGGCTCGCCGCGTGATGGTGGCACGAGCGTTTATAGAGCTTATTTATGCATGATATGAAAAATAAATACAGATTAGGGTTTATCGCGGGAAAAGTTGATTGTTTGCTAGCATTCAACGTACTGTACACGTGTACGACAGTTTTCTTTTCTTACACTGAAGAACCAAAAAAACTGGTATAGGCGTTCCTGCAAATAACAGAGGTATGGAACCAATCAGAGTAACGCGATGCGGTCGGCAGCTAGATCGGTTACTGCTGCTAAAATGGCAAGTTATCAAGATTTAATTGAGTTTGAACGTGGTGTTATAGTCGGCGCACGAGAGATGGGACATATTATCTCCGAGGTAGCGATAACATTTGGATGTTCGCGTACGACCATTTCACGAGTGTACCGTGAATATCAGGAATCCGGTAAAACATCACATCTTCGACATCGCTGCGGCCGGAAAAAGATCGTGAAATAACGGGACAAACGACGACTGACGAGAATCATTAAACGTGACAGACGTGCAACCCTTTCTCAAATTGGCGCAGATTGGATTTGTGGACTGCCCTGCAAGATTCATGATGTGAATTGCCTCCTGCATACCTTCAGACATTAGTCGAGGTCAATGCCACGTCGTCTTGCGGCACTTCTGCGTGCTCAAGGGGGGGGGAGGGGTCGCATACACGATATTAGGCAGGTGTACCAGTTTTTTTGGCTCTTCAGTGTATTTGCTGCCATGCATGTATGAAGCCACTATTCCATTTCACTGGGCCAATGATGATTCTGATATTATAATGCAGAAGTTCATGACTGGTTTGCAAACAACTTAGCCGAGTCGAAACTTTGTTCATCAAACCATAAAATAATAGAGTAGCTAGAGTGTTATCATAGATATGTTGGCTAAAAAAAATTCCGCGATTTTCCACTATCTCTAAAAAAAAAAGTTTTAAGACGCGAGGAAAAATAAATTTTTGATGTCTTCGTTCTTGCGATAGTATTTCCCACATTCTATAATAATTTTGAAATTATCAGTAAAATACGGAGCTATGGAACCAGTTAAATTGTATACAGTATCAGACAGTGAAAATAGGCCAATTTTCCTGGTTTGTCTTAGTGGGTTCTGAAATTATGGCAGTTTCCTTAACGTAGGGTTATCGGTAGCTGTTAGCACTGAGGCTTCCATGTTCGAGTGGCGATAAGGTCGGACCAGGAATGGTTCCCACCTAGTTCCCTCTATGCCTCAGTGCATGAGTGGCACTTGGCCAGGTGGTTCGTAAACTACTGTAATCGCGAGGCTTCCGTCGTCTTTAGCCTTTCTTTTCTTAACAGTGTAACGTTTAACACAAACATCCTCACGTTCTACAACGAGAAGTTATCCAGTCCTCTCATCCGTATGTTAAGGTACTGGCTAGCCCATGTGCGTAAAAGGAAGTAGAGATTATCACTACAATAGTTAAGTTTCTATATAATTGCGACACTGGCGGGAAGTCCGGATCATCTTATCAGCCCTTCCACTCCGGTAGAAAATTTTACTTGTTTGTTAACTTCGTCAAATACAACTTTCTGTTGCTTTCACATACTATCCCGATGTTGGTATAACAGTTTGACTATGTGCTTGGAACGTGTAGTGCAAATGTGCTATTTGAATTGTTTTATTACTACTTATGTTTTTTACCCGTGCTTTGTCAACGATCGAACGACACACACCGAGATAATCCTCTTAATTTCCGTTCTAAGTAGAGGATTTTGTTTAGCGCAATTTTGCAAGATTGTTTTGCTGCTAATATGTTTTTAATCTTGGGCTGTGTGCTTTTTTGTTATATTTCTTAGCCACTGTAGGCAATGCATATTGTACAATCAAATTTCGAATACGATTGTCAAATTGTACCATAATTTGGGACAGTGTCCCTGAACGGTGTGCGTGGAAACGTTATCGGTTTGAGGCAGGTTGTGCGTGACCCCGTCTGCGATGTCCCTCCAGCTGTCCCCGGGCGTAATACAATTCCTTCCGCCCACTCGCGAGTATGGCTTCGGTGTTTCACCTCGAACAGGCTTTGCCACAGCCTGCCTGACCACTTTCCCCCCCTCCACGCTTCCTTTACACCACGTGGTCACACAATAACCACGTTTACAGAAGCGAAACTGTTGTTTGCACAGCTAAGGTTCATTCTACTCAGGTTAGGAACAAAACGAGATTTCTCATGGGGGAGTTTGCATGGGCAAAATTTCCGCCGCAATGTGCCCTGCTATTCTTAAGAGGTCGCTTTTAAGCTGGCGGTAAATGAATGAGCTATATTTACAGTATTTGTGTGTAAAGTTTCATATTTGGCTAGAATTGTAATGCGTAATTGCTAGCTAAAATTTTAAGTATTACTTTATTTCGTAACTATTATTCTAGTCCTCCAATGGTGTTTACAAGATCAAACAGTAAATATACAATTGTGCTCATCACTGAGAGTTCATGAGCAAGCTTATTTCAATGGAAAAACGTTACGAATTTAAGTGTGAGATAAATATGGCTGTGATCAGAAGGAACTTTGCACTCTTCTCCTTTCCCTTAACGAAACTGCGCAGTAAAGGCCAAAAAATTATAAATTTAACAATTCCGCTATGTTTTTCTTTCGATTCAGTTGTATTTAAATAAAGTAATTGCGTAAAACCAACGTTTAGCCAAATCAACTTTACGACATAATGTTAAACAACACGTGAACATTTTTCGTCCGACTTTCACTCTANCCAACGTTTAGCCAAATCAACTTTACGACATAATGTTAAACAACACGTGAACATTTTTCGTCCGACTTTCACTCTAATGAGAAGAACCAAGTTTATTTTTAAATAGGTTTTAACACAATACAAATAGGAAGTTTTTACGCAATTGTATTTATGTAATGAAAATTGCAATTCCGCTTACTTGCATACAAAACGGAAAAATTCGGTACACGTGTGATACCAGTGCTACCTGGCGGCGACAATTTTTATTTGTCAAACTAAAAGCACTGAGCTTCCCAACCTGAGTAGAATAAACCTTAGCACAGTCGAATATCGTGCTTTTTGGTTAATCTGTGTTAACGAGGAACGGGAAAACGAAAGACATGCGGCCACACAAACTCCCGTCTTNCTCGTGCTTTTTGGTTAATCTGTGTTAACGAGGAACGGGAAAACGAAAGACATGCGGCCACACAAACTCCCGTCTTACCCGGCATTTCAATCCGGATATCCTCCCACAGAAAGCCAGCTTGTAACCATGTATACCGCACTGTCTCGAAGTTTGGGCCACGTCATTACGTGTCAAATATTTAATTAAAATTTATATATTGGCCCTACATACGCTGATGGGAAGTATTGCCATCTGAGTATGTGTTAAAGCACCTTGTTTAACACCAAGGACGACTGCGTGTTGGATAATATTTCTGTTGTTTTTCTGGTGTTCAGGCGATGTAGTTTCACGACCACTCATCTCAAGTTAAATAACTCGGCAAAACCTAATCCGAAAGTTTTCTATACTTAAAAACAAATTTCTATAATATCTGAGTTTCAGTTATTTACTGCCGTGCGAATGTTGACTCTTTTTTGTTTCATTGTGGTAAGAAAGTAAGTTGAAAGGATTCAACGTCTCATAGACAGCGAGTTTGTTAGAGACGTAACAAATCTCTCAGTCAGAGGTGTGGGAAGAATCGGCGGTGTCTTATAAGGAACTATCCCAGCGTTTGGCTGGAGCGTTTTCGGAGAACTGTGGAAATATGAAATCAGGAATATGGAACTGGGAATCTAACCCGGGTCCTCTAGAATACGATCCTAGAGTGTCAGCACTACGCCGCCTTATTCCGTTTCTCGTTATGGAAAAAGTAGTAACTAAGGTTTAGTTCATAGACTAAAGATGAGGTAGAGCGTTTAATCGTCTGCTGCGCATGTGCCCGAAATTGACCGACCCCAAAGCAACANCATAGACTAAAGATGAGGTAGAGCGTTTAATCGTCTGCTGCGCATGTGCCCGAAATTGACCGACCCCAAAGCAACATAACTGTCAAAGTCGCACGGTCGACAATGATGAACGTGTTTTTTTACATCTTAATTTTTAAATGACAAGCACTATAATATTAATAAAAACACTTTTAGCAATTATAATTTAATCAAACTGCATTACAAATTTGTTATAGGAAGTATAAAAACATCACAAAGCACTTGTTTACTAAACAGTATTATAACCTCAAATTCAATCCACGCCGTTATTGCTAGTCGTGTTNCATAGACTAAAGATGAGGTAGAGCGTTTAATCGTCTGCTGCGCATGTGCCCGAAATTGACCGACCCCAAAGCAACACAACTGTCAAAGTCACACGGTCGACAATGATGAACGTGTTTTTTTACATCTTAATTTTTAAATGACAAGCACTATAATATTAATAAAAACACTTTTAGCAATTATAATTTAATCAAAATGCATTACAAATTGGTTAGAGGAATTATACACACATCACAAAGCACTTGTTTACTAAACAGTATTATAACCTCAAATTCAATCCACGCCGTTATTGCTAGTCGTGTTGNACATCACAAAGCACTTGTTTACTAAACAGTATTATAACCTCAAATTCAATCCACGCCGTTATTGCTAGTCGTGTTGGCAGAAAAGCAGTTCAATGTTGGGACACGGAGACTAGTTGTACGCAGCCAGCGAGATCGGCATACCACATCTTTAGTCTATGGTTTAGTCTGGTGACCGGAATGCATGAGTCGTAGGTTCCAGGTTCGATTTCCAACCGAGTTGGGGATTCTACGTGAGTGGAAAATGTATTTTCCTGTTGTTGTTCCTTCGTAGAGACTGTACACGGTTAGCTGAATAATTTTAAGGCCCTGATCAACATTTACATTTACTCCTCATCTTGTATCCTTCCACTGCATTTAAAATTAACATCGCCATGGGCCTGGTCACTTTGTTCATGTGCGTTACAAGTGAAAACTTTATGATTGTTAGGATTGTATATGTTTTACCAAAATGCCAATTCATATTCTAACGAATATTAAAAAAAATACTAAATGCAGGGGCTATAAATTTAAGCGTTACAGTCACAATTGAATTCCAAGTGATAAAAAATCATATTAACAAAATGTTTGGAAAGTTAATCTTGTATTTTTACATTTAAGTCGAAGTGAGTCAAAACAACGCAGGGATTTCGCAGCTATACGTACCTGCGTGAACAACAAGTTGCATACCACGAAAGCGAACTGAACTGGCGCCTGTCCTGCACATAGGCCACCATAATTTTGAGGTATGTGAGCGCCGCTAGTGGTTACTTGTTAGTACACGTGTGTCAAACTACATGAACAATGGGAGTTTAGCAATTGAGTAGTAAAGGCTGCCAGATGTGTTTGTATGCGGGTCCGTGTTTCTATTAAAATATATGCAGTTATGGGTAAGGATTTTTTTCGAAGGTTGCGTACAAAAATGCTTAATTAAATTCGAACCAACTTTACTTGTGTTTCTGAATAATGGGTAGATATTTACGTGTTCATTTTTACGGTTTTTGTCTATCACTAATGGGTGGAAATGAGATACATGAAATTAACAAATAAATTAATTTGGCCATTTACATGGTTGNTTTTGTCTATCACTAATGGGTGGAAATGAGATACATGAAATTAACAAATAAATTAATTTGGCCATTTACATGGTTGGACCACAGGGTGATGGCAGCTTGTGGATTCGTTTCGCAGCACACACATACATAAATATAAATTAATTATTTTTTCATTTTAAACTTAAACTAAAAATGTGTTAATAAAACAATGCCAGATTCCATACCCACCAACAGCTCGCATTCGTGGCAAGTCCACGCGGCAATAGCAAACTCCTATGCTATGCTTCTTTCGTGGACTTCGTGGTTATGTAAAAGGCCTGGGAAGCTCAATGCTTTTAGTTTGGCAACTAAGATTTTTCGCCACTAGGTAAGCGCTAGTGTCGTATGTATACCGGATTTTCTCTACCTTCTACATTAAAAACAAAATAATCACAGTTATCACAAATCAAATATAAAATAACTACGTAACTAAGTAAAATATTCTCTTTTATTATTCACGTATCTTAAAAATTTAATTAAAAGTGACCTCTTTGGAACACTGCGCACCTAGCGGCGGAAATCTTCCCTATGCCAAACTCTCCCATAAGAAAACTCGTTTTGTTTCTAACCTGAGTAGAATTAGTTTTAGTATATAAGACCTTCCAGGGGTGACATTTTCATATCCTCGGTGGCTGACCTGATCACAAGCAGCATCACCGTGATCTCATCATTCGATATCTCTTCTCTGTAGAGGTCTCCAGTTTGCGAAGCTGCATCCGTTCCTATCTGCAACCAAAAGAAAAACACATTCCACAGTTCCAAAATAATTACTGTTATTTTGTAATTGCTAGCATAATCACATTTATTGCATTTTATAGGCTATTGATGCTACACTGTTGTAATCCCTGCTTATCGGCCCTGTCTGCCAAGAGGGCAGCCGCGGACTTCAAATGGGGAAATCAATGAAACGAATTTCCTTCTCATTGCGTTAATTTTAAATATAACTATTTAAAACAAAACATTTTCTCCGTAAAATTTCTTAAGGAATGTTGGTTGCTATATTAAGACATATTGCCAATTGTTTTGTTTATTTTTTTTTCTAAAATGTAATATTGAAAGTTACATATAACAAAAAATTAATAATTTTATTTTTTTTTCAAAAATAATTTTATGTAGCAATATTTTCTGAGAAAGTCACGTCAAAATGATTTTGTTTGAAATATTTATCTTTAAAATTGACGCAATGTGAAGGAATTTCGTTTAACATTGATTCCCCATTTGAAGTTTGCGGCTGCCGGGTTAGTAGGCAGTGCCGTTAAGATCCACGTGTAATCGCATTGTTAGTCCTTTCGCCATACGTAAAATCAACATTACCTTGGGCCTGTTCACTTTATTCGTGTGTTAGTTAAGGGGAAATGTGCAATTATGAGGAAAGTAAATATTTTACATATTTGCTAATTCTTACACATGTTTGTATTTAAAAAACAGAAAGAAAAATAAATCATTGTATTATTGACAAATGTTAACGTTACATTTACAATCCAAGGTTAAGACGTTGAACTACCTTCCGTCCGTCGTTGCCAAATTTACTGGGTGCATTCCACTAAGTGTGCCTGTTAAAATACACGCAGGTAGGGGAAGTGACATTTTACAAAGGTAGATTTAAAAAGTGCTCATTTTACCGTGAATAGCCTTTAGAAACCCTTGAAGGCGAGGATGAGTTTCAGTTGAGTAAAATAAAACATGGCAGCGTCAACATGAATGAGGTGAGAGAAAGCCGCCTGGGATAGAACACAATGTCGTTCCCAAACAGCCTGAATAATGGTTAAGTTCAGACGACGTGTGAGTGGAGCAGCGACGGAATGAAGTTATGTGACAGGAATAACCCGAAAAAATCAACCAAAGTCATCGGTAGCGTCCTCTACTTTCCCACATGCGAATTTCCCTTCCTAGGGCCCACTGTGAATCGAACCCAAATTGCCTGCGTAATAATTGCACTGCAACAAAGGCCATGTATTAATCCACGTATAAACCTGTCACTCAGACCAGGAGTACCACGATGTCCCGTAATAAGGAACATTCATCTCTCATTAGCCAACGAAATAATTACCCAAGCATCGTTACATCTGGTCAGCGGTAAGGGAAACACTTTTCAAACCAACCTTTGAAGAAAATTCTTTCCCTTATCTTTATGTATTTTAAAGGAAGTACTGACTAACATTTTCCCAATGAATGTGATAGCAATTTATAAACAAATATTTACATAGCTTAACGTAATATTAAAAGGATAACTTTGAAATTTTCAACACTGACTATAATCAATTCATTTTCTTTGAATTTTATGTACCAATGAATAAGCAGTAGGTTACGAAATAATAAAATATATCTACTTTTCCTAACAATTTTACAGTAACACTTGATCGACGCATAAATAAATTCATCGAGTCCATGGAATATTAATCTTACGTAAGTTACAGGGCTACATAACGGCAGAGAAGTAGATCCTAAGCAGTGATTACAAAAGTGCTTCATTGACCATGAACAGCATATATCTTTGAATTTCAAAATGCACGTTGGAACAAGGGGCATAAAATGTCGTTTATTAAAACAGAAAACAGGAATAAAACACAAGATAAAATCAAAATGATGTATGAATGAAATATTGTTACCATAATTCTAAAACATAGCATTCAAATGGAATTTTAGAGTAGTTAAGTGCAATTTTCCAATACGCTAATTACTTTANACAAAAGTGCTTCATTGACCATGAACAGCATATATCTTTGAATTTCAAAATGCACGTTGGAACAAGGGGCATAAAATCTCGTTTATTAAAACAGAAAACAGTAATAAAACTACAAGATAAAATCAAAATGATGTATGAATGAAATATTGTTACCATAATTCTAAAACATAGCATACAAATAATTAAACAGTCAACGGTAACAAACTATTCCCAAAAAATTCTCCTTTCCAAATCATGTACGGAGGGATATAAAAAATAATGAGAAGTTCAAATGGAATTTTAGAGTAGTTAAGTGCAATTTTCCAATACGCTAATTACTTTCCTTAGCTCTACATATTTTAAAATGCTCGGAAGCAAAATATGAGTATAATCTCATTAATCCAATTCGTAACGCCGTGTGGGCCTGCGTGACATCAACATTTCAATGTGTAGATGCAATCTTTTATACAGTTAAACTAGTGAACATTAATGGTGTTGTATTACAAGTTTCTATAAATGTTGTGTTCGATTTGAAGCTAAGAGACAAATTAATACTTTTTAGTGACACAGACTGCAAATGTTGTGTGCCTGTAGTATAAAATCTGCCAGTAATAAGATGTCGTTAATATGAGAAATATTACTAATCTATAAACACCGCTAAGGTATCCTACTTATTTGGCCATGCATCGGCGCCCCGCTTTAAGAACAGCGAGTTGTTTAACATTTGTTATGAGCCGCTATAGTCACCGAGGTTTCATAATCTTTAGCATTGTCGTGCATAATCGTGATACTTAAAACATAAATTTTGTTTCTCTGGTATACCATCAATATCACAATATCGAAAATAACGCAAGAACTTCCTGTGTCATATTGCAGCCTCGGTGTTTTAGACTTTTCCTAATGTTAGTGATATATCTAAATAACTCGCGTAACTCTACGAGGCAAACCTTCCGCACTGGTGTCAACAACATTTTCGAACACTGAAAATTTAAATTTTTAATTAGCACCCATAACCCACACCAGAGAAAAAACATTATATACTCTGAATACGAATCAGTGATATCAATCAGATAAATAACGTTCACTGAATGTCAGTTGATAAGCTACTGCTGACCGGCGAATCAAACAAATTAACTGAGAACAAGTGATTTATAGAAGTGACATTCAGTGAGAAATCACAAATAAATCAGTGAAATTCAACCACTATAGCAATTAGTTATCTGTCACTGATAAGTTGCTCAATTCTCACTATTTATTCTGATTTTTCTCAATTTTCACTGATTCAAATTTAGAACGTAGGCCTGTTAAATTATGTTTCAGTAAATTCTTAAGGATTTTACAGTTGCGGTGCGCTGTTGCATTTTAATAAGTTTCTGTTGGCCTGAAAACCAGTTAAACTATGGTTTTATCACTCTTAAGCTCAGCTTACACTAGTCATAAATCTTTTATATATTACGTTCTCAAATAAGTACTTAAACTACTGCGGAAGTGTAATAATGGCATTCCATAATAAATATAAATAACAAGGATAAAGAAGTACTGCTTGCCTTCAGTTTTCAGCGCAGAAATAAGTAGAAAGGAATTTTTAACAAGCGTTTGCCATATTGCATGAAAACATAAGACAAACATTTCCGAAGCGCTTCAAAATTAAAAATTGACAAATTATTTTCACCATATTATTGCAGTTTTACCTACTCCTTCCGGCAGCTATTTTTGCTGTTTAGGAAATGAAGGTACCAACGATTATATATTTATTTTAAGGAGCAATTGTGAAAGCATTACTGCAAATTAGTTTTACGGAAGCTGCGATGAAACGAAGGACTCGTTATGTTGTCCAGATTAAGAGCTCAATTATCGTTGTCAGTATTATAGTAATAGAACTTGTGCTACTTTAATAGCGGAATCAAGCCGGGAGTTTTGCACAGTATGTACCTTGTTTTCAAAAAGAGTAAATAAACCTAATGAAGAGATTGCAAGTTCCACAGACGTATCACAGTGGTTCGTGGGTGGTGCTTCCTGGGCGCACGGTCTGCCTGAAGTTCATGGATCAAAATCGAAAGATTAAAAAATAAATCAGCGTTCAAAGCGCTCTACGGTGGCGACGCCCAGAAGCACTCGGGGTAATTGATTCCGCGCTGATGTCACGAGGGTCTGTGGATCAGCGAAGCCCTCACTACTGCGCATGTGCGTGTATATTATAGGCACAGAGTACTCACGAATACAGAGGTGGAGCAGCTCCTTATACCACGAACTCCTGCCCCGCCTGACGCCAAAATGGCGCCACCGACCACAACATGGCGGAACGCCATCTGTCAACCAGAGCCTGCTAACTTACTTGCCAGGTGGCTGTCCAGCAAATAGCAAATCTATCACTGCACGGAACAGCGAATCAGACAATAAGTTCGTTTCGAAAGCCTAGCGCAAATAGTCAGCGATTAGGTACGCCCACAACAAAGGAACCACCACGCCGTCTTACTTCCGTGTACTTATTCTGCGCCGTGAATGTATGTAACGTGTTTATTTCATATCGTAAGGATTCCTTTTCTTTATTAGCCTTTCGGTGTAAGAAGGGAGAGGGGGTTTTGAAAAGTTCAGTAAATTAAAATTATAATTTACAGCATGTTCAAATAAGATCGCTCGTAACCATTAGGTGGAGTGACTTTTTGGACACTTATAATGTGTAAGTATTTGTTTATCCAAGACTGCCACATGCATGAAGATAAATTACCATAAAATGCATCAAGTCGCTCCATTTGACGATACTGTTATGATGGCGTGGGCTGGTAGTTCGGCAGTCTGCCTGAACGCGCTATCAGCCTATCACACATAATATTGTAAGCAGGCCATGTGTGAAACAGCAAGAATCCTCCTCCAGATTGAGAACCGGGCTACGAATGCGCGATGTTCCGACTATATAGAGAATTGTAACAGTTATTTCCTGCACGACGCNAGATTGAGAACCGGGCTACGAATGCGCGATGTTCCGACTATATAGAGAATTGTAACAGTTATTTCCTGCACGACGCCGACCCAGCAAGATGTATCAGGGAGCCGCCAAAAGCACTGATACGTAGAATGTTGCATCTGCATTTAACATCATTAACCTTCGGCATCACCATTAAGTAGAGAACGGGAAATCTCGCGNAGATTGAGAACCGGGCTACGAATGCGCGATGTTCCGACTATATAGAGAATTGTAACAGTTATTTCCTGCACGACGCGACCCAGCAAGATGTATCAGGGAGCCGCCAAAAGCACTGATGCGTAGAATGTTGCATCTGCATTTAACATCATTAACCTTCGGCATCACCATTAAGTAGAGAACGGGAAATCTCGCGNACGTAGAATGTTGCATCTGCATTTAACATCATTAACCTTCGGCATCACCATTAAGTAGAGAACGGGAAATCTCGCGGACTGATCTCAGGACAAATGAAACTTCTACTTCATACGCTTTCTAAGTTCTGCTTCTATTGGCCCACAGTTTGTTAGACACGCCTCGGACGAATTTTGGCCAATAACAGACCTGCAAGTAAATAAAGTACCGAATACCGTGCTGCCTGGTATGGGGTTAAAATGAAGCAACAGCCAATGAACTACAAACGGATGCTGGGATGTAATTGTGGAGTCTAGCTTATTGCCGAATGAATCCACGAAATATCCGGTTCTCTAGTTATACGGCGGGATCTTGTGACAAGTACACGCTCTTAACGAGACTCAGATTGCCATACGTTCAGTAAAATACAATATAATCTAAAAGGTCTTCAGACAAATTAATAAACTATCTTAAATACTGAATGTCTTGGTTTGCCAAAGTAACAACTTAGATTTCATATATGTATTGTCTTTAGTCGCTTATGCAATCAAGTGGCCTCTCAACATTAGGTGAAAACTGCTCTATTAAAATATAAAAGTAAAGCAATGGTTAACGGTACGCAGTGTACTGTATGAAGCATGCGGATTGCCAAGCAACGTCTTGTGACTGAGGCGAGGGAACAGCACCGGCGGTGGCCGTCTCTGGACCCCTCGTTCCCCCCACTATGACTCTCTAATCTGGCGCTCACGCCCCATTACCCCGGCGCAACTGCGGGGTCGTATAACAGCAGGGCAGAAGGGATGACGGCAATCTTAGGCCACCCTCCGTCCCCGGTGGTAAATGGGCTGTGAAGGCGTATCGCGATGATGAGTCTGGACCGGACTACCGTCTTCGCCCCAGTTGGGGCTAGAAATTCCGTCTGCGAGGGATGAGTCAGGGATATTTCCCAAGGCGGCCTTTGCGCGTGTCAGAAATAACGCGACACGCACGAAGGTGATGCGATACAAGCAAGATCGGGAGTGCATAACCTGGTTGGGATAATACAGAAACGAAAGTTGATGTGATATTAATATGTATAGAAAATAGGCGCGGAAAGTCTGTCCAGTAGCATGATAAGACTGAAGTATGTACTACAGAAACCAAGGAGACGTTGGCAAAAGCAGATAAAGGCAGGAATGCGGGAGAGGTGACGCGAGTAGATCGCGGTGAAATAAATGGGGAAAGGATGGTCATAGGAAGATGGTGGCATTTTACAAAACTGACATGGCCGCAGGCTGGGAACAGCAGTGAATGATGATGACGACGGATTCAATGCCAGAATATGGGTTACCACGTGTTATTCACGATTAGTTGAGTACTTTCGAAAGTCCTGCTTAGGATGTTTTTGCCCATTGTGCATCCTTCTGCCTCGTGTAATATTAGCCCGGTCATAGACACGGTGATTATTGTTCATGAGCTGATCAAGAGAAATTATAACATGTTTAATGAACGTAATTGTATTATTAGCGTGTGTAAAATTGCGGTTTTTCAGGTATTATATTTAACTTGGTTCTAAATATTATGTTTGTCTATGATTACAGACTGTTTGCGTAAGGTGAAAATTCATTTAATATAATTTTAAAATTAAGCTTTATCATATGATTTAAACAAAGGGTAGTATAATATTCTATTATTTTATTAGTTTATTGACATAGAGATCACGTGTAAGTTAAATTTCATTTGTTTTTAAAGGATATTCAGTATTCCAATTTTTATTGTTACTGTTCATTTATTCCCTAAAGGGTAGTAAGCATTGAATGTTATAAAACACGTGAATGAAAGAAAATTATCCTGGTTGGCTCTCGTATCGTCATTGCTGGTTGGAGGAGAGATGTGACGTGGTCAGACGACAGCTAATCGGAGAGAAGGTAACAACAGAAGTATTACTGAAGTAAAATCGAACGTAATATTCTTTTAACGGATATCATACAACCACAGCCAAGAATAATATATATTTTAATATTAATGAAATAGTTGCTGCTATGTGTTTAAAAGATAAATAATTAATAACGCAAGACTAACAAGATTGATTTGTTGTATTGAGAAGAAGAGGTATATATTTTTTAATTTGTTTGAAACGACGAACGAGGAAATAAAAAAAATTGAGAAGCTGTAAATTTCGACTTTCTGATTTAACTGAAATGTTACACGTGCAGAGTCTTACTTCTGAGCTATAAATCTGGCCAGAACAGCTTCGCTGTGCGAACAATGGCTGGCAATGTGCCGCCTAAACAAGGAAATATCAGCCTTTTATAAAATTAAATTTTCCTACCAAACAGTTTTTTGTGGTGATACAATCCATAAATGGCACGTTAAAAGACTGCACGTGTACCCATTTCCCTCGGTATTCACATCGACATTCTTATTAAGAATTTAAAAAAGAGTATTGATCAGCCTCTAAAACTATTTCNATTTCCCTCGGTATTCACATCGACATTCTTATTAAGAATTTAAAAAAGAGTATTGATCAGCCTCTAAAACTATTTCTGCAGCCCAAAACTCACTACAAGGTGAAATTGGCTGGTGTATCTAGTTCACCGTCCCCCATTATGTGCAGGNGGCAGCCCAAAACTCACTACAAGGTGAAATTGGCTGGTGTATCTAGTTCACCGTCCCCCATTATGTGCAGGTATCTTTCGTCGTGCAGCTTTTTCCAGGGGATTTTAAGAGATGACACTACAAGTCTGTAACAAGTCTAGAAAGTCTGTAACAACGTTTAATTTAGGGTTATGTACTAATTTCGCAAATATTCAATAAATATATGTTTACGAAATTGTTTTCCAAACTGTGTATAAAGCAAAATACATCAACTTGATTTGCCATAAATGTAAAAATTACTCTCGCGATACAACATCAAGACTTGGAACTATTTTACTTAGTTTGCTACCAACTTTAGGCTCGGCTCCATCCCTTTTGCAGAAATTCTTCGTTTTCGCGTCATAATTTCAGACTCATAGTAATTACTGACAATGTACGTACAATCACAGAAAATTTACATTTTACGAGTTGTTTAATATTTGTGTGCTATAATGTTATATGTGTGTAATCTACTTGCTCTAAACAGTCAATAAAATATTTATATTTTATTAATAAGTTCTCGATTTCCTTCCCATCCTCAGATAAGACCAGAGAGGACTGATTTTGTTAATAGCTAGTTCGCTGGCAACATAGCTTTAAGTATAACAACTTTCAACGTTGAAGTACACGCAGTAATAGCAAAGTATTTTTTAAATATTTTATTTCAAGAATATTTAATTAAATGTAAAACATCTATAGTCACGGTGACAAACACGAGCACACGAACACTCATTTTGAAATTGTATTTTTATTAATCAAATATAATCATTTTCTCACAGAAGTCAGCCAGGCAGCTGACTTTCTACGAGGTGCCAACATTTGTGAGGGAACGCTTCGAGGTACAGTCGTGCTGACACCCGTAAATACTTTTATANCTTTCTACGAGGTGCCAACATTTGTGAGGGAACGCTTCGAGGTACAGTCGTGCTGACACCCGTAAATACTTTTATATACTTGTAGTCAAACGATCATATTTCAAAATATAGCACCGAAAAGGCGAACATTTCGGAATATGGGAGTCCAAGTCTCTATACTCCTGATTAACTTTGCCAAATAAATCACATCTCGTGTGATCTAAATCGTATATATAACATGTCAGTTGAGTACCAAGCATATTTGACAATTGGTACCCGGGTGCTGGTATCCTGAACTTATTTTAAAATAGGCGTTGACGTCCTCAAAAACATTTTATTTGCAGGATAAACTGATACATATTAATAATATTTTCTTGTGGACGAATAATTATCTCTTCCATAAAATATAAACACCTATTTTAAAAGAGATCGAGGATGCCAGTACCCGAGTAGTCACTGACAAATATTCTTGATGCTTAAGTAATATGGTGTGTATATGACATAAATCCCAGGATATGTGATTTAGTTGCCAAAGTTAATTAGGAGCATATGTAGTACCATGGGCTCCCATATTCCGAAATTTTTTTACTTTTCGGTGCTGTAATTCGAAAACTATAATCACATGATTACAAATATTTACATTTATGTGGTCCTTTTGTAAATCTCCTTCAGATATTGAAATAAAACATTATCGTGAAATATGGCAATAACGCACAGAGTAGGTTGATTTACAGAGGTGAAACAGCCGTTTATATGGCGAGCTCCAGCCACACTCTCTAAACTTGAACCAGTGAGAATCGAGCCAAATCGGTGAAAACAGTGAGAATCGAGCCAAATCGGTGAAAACAGTGAGAATTGAGCAACTGATAATCAGTGCCAGATAACAAATTAATACAATTGTTGAATTTCACTGATTTTATTTGTGATTTTCCACTGAATTTCAAGAATGTCACTGCTATAAATCACTTGTTACAAGTTAATTTGCTTGATTCGCCGGTCAGCAGTAGCTTGTCAACTGAATTTCAGTGAACGTTATTTCACTTATTGATATCACTGATCCGAATTTAGAGTGCACACGCCAGCAAATTGGTATCACTGGCCAGAAATATGTCGGGACGCCGTTCACCAATCAGCGCCCGGTAACTTACTCGCCAGCTGGCAGCCCAGCCAGTAGGGAATATTTCGCAACACGTGGTAACCAATCAGACATAAGGCCCGATCCCAGAGTTTCGCCCAGCCAGTCAGAAAATCGGTACGCGCACATAAAAAACCAGCTACGCCATTTCGTGCATGTGCACTTATCGGGGTTGATGGGTTAAATATTGGCATGACGTCGCCAACCGGATTCACATACCACCAGGCCCACGCTAGAGGGTTGATATCCTTAAAAAATCTAAGTGACTTCGTTTATTGATATTTTCAGCTATATAATGGTTCCTTCTGTAGTAGTTTAGAAATGAAACTTCCCATTTCCATTTCCATTTTAATTTACATTTCCTCACAGTATAGTGGGTTACTTACTGGGAAGTCAGGGGAAAACCTACTCTGCACCCGTGGATGGAGCTGTCATCCTGGCAAGTCTCCGCCACCCTGAGTTCTCCCCGTAATAACTAACACAATAAAACATCGTGCTAATCACGAAAGCTACTTCAAACATTCAGAACCGTTTAATGTCGATGAAATTCGGTCTAGAACCAGCGTAACCTTTTCTGACGGGAATCACTGGAATATTGCTGATGATTTCTGTGACCGAATATTCGATGAATTACTGACCAATTAGAATTGTTTTCAGTGTAGTTCCACTAATTCGCAAATATGAAGCAGCTCGCTGTCTGAGCTTACAATAAGCAATATTTAACTGGTCCAAATAGTTTATTTAGTGGTATTTTACACGCAATGGCGTAGCGTCATAAGACGCTCAGACGTCCGGCGTTCCCTGGCAAACATTTATATTAACACATTTATAATTCTAAATTTTAAAGTAGAAGCTGTGTGCTCACTTTAGCCACATGCGTGTGTGATGCAAAATACTAGTAGCCCGAGTTTCTTTCCCCCTTCTCTAGTTCNGTGTGCTCACTTTAGCCACATGCGTGTGTGATGCAAAATACTAGTAGCCCGAGTTTCTTTCCCCCTTCTCTAGTTCTCGTACTTTCCGCGATTCCAGGCAAAACGCCCGCTAAGGCTGGCGTTCAGTTGGAGTAACTGCTGGACCTGTTGCCGGCAGGCAGCGGGGTAGAGAACAACCCTGAGAATAACATTTATTCGCACTTGTTCAGATGGGCAGGACACCAGCGTACAGGAAGTTATANGTGTGCTCACTTTAGCCACATGCGTGTGTGATGCAAAATACTAGTAGCCCGAGTTTCTTTCCCCCTTCTCTAGTTCACGTACTTTCCGCGATTCCAGGCAAAACGCCCGCTAAGGCTGGCGTTCAGTTGGAGTAACTGCTGGACCTGTTGCCGGCAGGCAGCGGGGTAGAGAACAACCCTGAGAATAACATTTATTCGCACTTGTTCAGATGGGCAGGACACCAGCGTACAGGAAGTTATAGGTTATTCATACCAAACTGAGCTCTTTTTGAAACCAACTCATTTGGAATAGCACTCAATAAATATATTTTATTTCAGTCTTAGGCGTTAATTTTCGATTGCGGTAGAATATGCATACTGTGTTTATTACTTTTGTGGCAATATTTACATAACAAGTAACTAGGCCCTCAAAAATGCTCACTTTACCGTGAACAGCCCATACAGACAGTTCACGGTTAACAGAATAATTTAAGAAGCAACGTTTAAAATAAATCACTGTCCCTACGTGCATACATTTCAACAGACACACTGACAGGCATGCGCTCAGTAAATTTGGTAACGATAGAGGGAAAGTAGTTTCATGTACAAACGTTGAATTTAAAAATGTTAGTTAAACATTTGTCAGAACTCGAATGATATCTTTGGTTTTTTTATTTTAATGCACACACACACACACACACATATACACACACACATATATATGTATATATATGCAATTAGTAGCACGTTTGAAGAATTTACTTTTCTAATAATTTCACAGCTTTACTTGACCAAATCGACGCATAAATAAAGTGATCAAGACCGCAGCAATGTTAATGTTACATGTGGTGGTAAGATAAAAAATTATAAGGAAAAGAATACCCTAAGCAGGGCTTTCCAAAAGTGCTCAATTAACCTGAACAGCCTACAATAATCACGTTTACTAGTGTTTCGATGTAATAAAGGCGCGTGGTGGCAGCTTGGTAGCTATCTGTGCCTGTGTCGAGAACATTGGTTTCCTGATATCGTAATAACGGGAAATGCCTTTCAGCAGATACGTGCAGACAACCCTACAACGAATTGTAACATTATGTGCCTCACGCTGTTACAGTCGCAAACGCGCTACTTGAGAATTATTAAGCAGCATGCACCTTAACCAGCATGCGTTCCCACGTCGAAACCTTGGGCCCCGCCACTGGACGTGCGCAGGTAAAATGTGGAGTACATTTCTACTTACAAAACTTGTGAAAGGGGTTTTCTGTGGATTTCTTCACTAAGGCGTCACTCTCCCGTGACGAGAAGACGGGACCGAATAATGTTTCAGCCCAACTGCCACTGTGAAAATATATATGGGCGCTGAGTTGGTGGTCCCAGTGGTTCGGAGCCGATTGTAACGAGCAGGAAATTATTACACGTGTTCGCTTAATCGCATATCATAAAAGACCGAAATGCAGCTCTAATCACATAACTTTAAGTCAAGAAACGTTATTATGAAGTCCTTAAATTGATACACAATTCTACTTTAACAGGGCCGGGGATAGCAGTGACCTTTACTACAAACTTTCCGCTAGAAAATTATCCAGTTTCCTGCTTGAAGGCCCATTACTGCACAGAGCACGACTGAAAGACAGCACACGCAGTTGATATTTTAGGCGTAGATACGATGGACCCTTAATTCTGTGTCCGTAAACGCGTGCGTTACCTCCAGTTGTATGGCTGCCTTAAGCTCATTTGTCAATACTTATACGCAAATGTTAAATTTTCCAGCTGTAACTTTTTCTCGAGGATAATTACTAGGTGCTCCAGTTTTTTGCGAACAGATTCCACGACTAGTTATTATCCAAAAAAATACATTCATTCTGTTTCAATTTCGGGACTGGATGATTTTAATTGGCACGTTTCTTATGCGTCTGCCGGATAATCATGGGCGTCCAGTATTGGAGTAGGTCAGAGTAATTTTGATTGTTTCTGTCAGGTAACAAAAGGTCTTCTCACAAATATGCACAGTCAGTAACGACACGAAAGTTGCAAGTGTGTACGCAGGTTACTAAAGTATAGTCTGGGGGTAAATATTTTCAAGTAAAATAGGTGACCCTAGTGATTACTGACAGTTTCTCATTGAAAAAACATTACATTTTGCAGTTATTCCGTACTTAAAAGGTGAAAACGTGGCGGTAATTGAACTATGTATAATGTAAATTGGGACATAAATTATGAGTTAAAAGTTTAGACACTGCTTGGTTACTGCAGGAAAAAGTAAATAACTGAAGTTATATTGTCACGATCTCGTAATTTCTCATCTTTAACTTTTCATTTCCACTTAAATTAACGGGGTCTGGTATTGCAAATAAGACATTTTTCGATGTGTGCTGTACTTGAGCTGGCAAAGCACTTGTTACGTTGTCACAGCCAATAAGCTGTAGGTTTTGTGTTCGGTGATCAGTGATGTGAACCAATCAGCCATAACGTAGAGTAGTAGCACGGTTTATGAATCAGTTGCAGCCAAGGAAGATGTTTGGGCACACATTAGTAACTGACTTAAAGTTTTGTAATCACATAATTTTTTGGCATGCGCTTTACTCAGATTAGCTCCAAGGAAGACTCAGCGATGATGCCTGGCTGCCTACAATACCGGTCATAAATGTAATTCAAGAATGACGAATGCGCGATCGTGGGAAAGGTGACTGAACGGGTCAACCTCTAAAAGTATGCGTTTATTCTCCGTTTTAGGCGTTGCAAAAAAAGGCATATTTGTCGTGAAAAGTACTTGCAAATTTGCTAAAATATCTGACAATTTGGAAGTTATGGAAAGGGTTTCAGTAGAATCATGGCACAAGAAGCAACCAATTATAAAATATTTTGCGTGTCAGCAGTAGGAAAAGGTGATGTCAGTATTGGCGTTAGCTTCTGTACTTGCACAGCACCGACCATGATCGCACTTATTCCGCAACTTGTCAGATGTGATCTAATACACTCGGGATAACGTGTTAAGAAATTAAACACCTAATTCAGCAAGAAATCAAAGAATCAAATATGGCTGGCCAGACGAAGCCCTAAGAGTTTGCTCGAAGACGACACGCAGAGAGAAAAGCGAGTCCTGCGAGCTGGGCGATGAGATTTCTCAGCGTTATTCCTCCCCTCGCTGCAGAAAATGGGCGCCAGATAAGGGCGCACGCCAGGCCCGTTCGCTGCGGCGGCGCCGCGGTTCCAACCTGCCCCTCGGCACGAACATCCGCTCCTTCCTGTTTGGGTCGCCCGCCGGGGAGCACGCGACGTCGGCGCCACCGCGCGTGCGCAGAACAGCTCCTCGTCCGCACGAGCGTGCTTCGTATTGACGGCTCCCCTGCTTAAAAGACTGCTACCCCTTCCATCTTGGATTTAATTTTGTTTCACCGTGGCTCACTTCCCAGATCATTTATTTGAAAACGAAGCCTGTCGGGGCAAAGGGCATATTTCATATAATATCTATGGGTACACAATATTTTTCTCATGTCATTTTCGTTGCATGTTTAATAGTGATAAAGATATTACTTATCGTTTATTATTTTTCAGTCTCACATGACAAATACAGACTGAAATCAGTCCATTCTGGTTTCAGGTGTCCTNACTTATCGTTTATTATTTTTCAGTCTCACATGACAAATACAGACTGAAATCAGTCCATTCTGGTTTCAGGTGTCCTGTGAAGTAGTCCTGTATGAAACTACAGTACAATGTTTGAATTATAATATTAAATTTCAACAGTAAGTTACGAAGAAATACAAATAAACACAAGATGGCAGGAAGGAATACCACCGCCTTAAAGATGCTGTCTGGCCCTTAGAGGGAAAATGGGGTAGTGTACTGATTATAGCTACACGGAAGCAACTTTCCACTTTCCAANCGCTGTCTGGCCCTTAGAGGGAAAATGGGGTAGTGTACTGATTATAGCTACACGGAAGCAACTTTCCACTTTCCAATACTGGACTGAGTTTTTGCCAATAGCACAATAAAAAACAACGCAGGTAGGATTATAGGTTAGAACACAGAATATATTGGAATTAGTCAAAGCATTCTCTTAACTCATTCAGACCCAGTGTACACAATTGTGTACTTTAAGCACGTGTATGTGATTCTTGGTCTGTACCACACACTGCTAAGCTCAATGAGCAATGATCTTACCTGTGGGTAAATGATTCGCAAACCGTCACACTGGTCTAGGTCATATTACTGTAGCCAAACATATAGACTACAGCTCATTGACTGTCACAAAGAAACAATCTACCTGGAGCTTCTGTTCGCATTTGAGACTGAGAAGCGCGTGAGCGATAAGGGCGACACTGCAACGCGTGTCAAGTAAGCCATCACCGCTAAGCCCAAGGCTCTGAACTGGCCTGCAGTGTTCTAGTCTCAGTGCGTATAACTATGGGACTTTCAGCGGCGACCCTATTAGTCTGCAGGAATATTCAATGCAGGGCCCTTGAGTAGTTTTGTATGTATTTTACGCTTATATTCTGAGATACGGCGCTTTGAAAAAGCAGTTTTTAACATTTTTGGAGTGCTGTTAAATGGCGTTTCTAAAGTGCGTAACGTATTGAAAGCACTCAACTGCCCTCGTATAAAGTGTGTGTTCTTTTTGTAGATCAACACATTCGACGCACGTTTAATAATTTCGCAGAAAAATTAGTATTTCAAACGCAGTGCAACGCATTTCAAGTGCCAGGTAGGCGGAAGCCTTTAAGTACAGTACGCATCACAAAATTGTTTGTTTGCAACACTTGAAACCATAAATTAAATTGGGTCTGAAAGGGTTATTACAAATGCTTGTGCATTTTGAAAATTCACAACAACAAAAAAAACTCGTTCGTCACTGTTGACTATGTGACTCTGACAGTTGAACTGGCGTTAGGCGAGTCAATGTAGGGCATATGCGCAGAAGACGAAAATCAGTCTACCCCATAGTAATTCTATGGTCGGTTCAGCCCCCTAAACAACCCGCAAATATTCAATTAGGCCCCAGCATGCCCTCCTCTAGCCGCCGTCGGCGACGGTTTTGATTTTCACAATCTAGAATGTTCGCGAGTTCTCGGCTTTTCGTTTTTTTTTTTNTAGCCGCCGTCGGCGACGGTTTTGATTTTCACAATCTAGAATGTTCGCGAGTTCTCGGCTTTTCGTTTTTTTTTTTCTAGCTTCTTTATTTTGAGAATGCTGAGGCGTGTCGTTGGTTTTAAATCGTCGTTATTGGCCGTNGTTTTTTTTTTTCTAGCTTCTTTATTTTGAGAATGCTGAGGCGTGTCGTTGGTTTTAAATCGTCGTTATTGGCCGTGGACGTATTACTTCCACGCAAAAAAAAAAAAGGTGGCCCCAGCTGGGCCGTGGACCAAGCGCGAGCGAGCGTCTGAGGAGGCGAGTATTTGTGCGCTCACAGCAGCTAGACTTCCCAGTCCCATTTACATTCGAGCCACTCTCGTTTATATTTGTCGGCTGCTGCCATGCACAGCAACACCACTTAACGACAGTTTTGCTTCCTAATTGGTTTACATTTAAACAGGGCGTGTCTAGAAAACCGAATTCCCTAAATAGTCACAGCCCCAATGCTTGGTTATGGAAAGACACCTGGAAATGTTGCGTCTTCTCAGTTTTTCGGTTTACTCGAGGAGATGGCGTCTTCTTACTGGTCACTTTCTACCACAGTGGTAAGTCATAACTGAGCCTGCATTTTGTTGTTTGTGTGCAACTGTCTGGGAGGATTCCTTGAAGTGTCCGGTAAGTAGAGCCCTAACTACAAAGGTAATACACATTTGTGAAAGTTTAAAAAAATAGTTTGTCCCAGAGTGAAAACGTGAGATTTTTTTTATCTGTAGCTATATAATAACTGTCACCAGCTATTCCTAAGGCAGAATTCTAGCAACTTCTACAGATCATGAAACCTGCACGGAAGACACTGAATCCATTGGGTTCTCATGCCATGCTTTGTACAAGTACGGCAATAAATTCCCTTTCTGCGTAACACGCGAACGAACGTGGACACAGTGAATTAAAAATAAATATTAAGTAACACGCTTGGAAGCCGTGTGATGTATCTATTTTTCTGTCTGCGTACTACGTACAATTTTACAGACTTGTATAAAGATAAACACTATCGCGTGCGTAATAAGTAGTTGCAGTTCATGCGTAGAGCGGTACCGGTGGGAGAGCTTAAGTGTGTTTGTTTAATGCCAGTCCTTACTCTAAAGTATACAATTCGTGAAGGAACCGATTTAAGTGGACGTCGATAAAATATTACATTTATGATCAAACATTAAAACATCGAAATGCTAGTTTTTTCCTATGTTTAATTGCAATGATGAAACTGGATTACATTAAGAACTAAACTGATTTTCTTCAGTACTTCTGTTGACCATGGAAAAAAAGCTAAGTAACATGAAGGTACAATATTCATATCCAATACAAGCAAGTAAAGATGACCACAAAATGGTTTTAAAAAACCCTTTACATATGGAGAGTAAAGACAAAACTTAAATATGAATAACCCAGACGAAACAAAAAAATAGTTTTAGAAGAAGAAAACGAAAAACGAGAAATCTCTTTGGTTTTAAATTCCTCTTTGCGTTATTTTTCTTTGTCGTTTGTTCAGTAACTAAGTGGATCACATCTCCTTCATTTTTATTTTTCGTTTTTTTTCCCTCCATACTGTGTTGTATTGCAGGTGTAATTTTGCCGCATATGTCTAACTTTTTTTTCCACCGAACATAAATATAACTGGAATTCTTGTCATTGTTGTGTAATTTTACTCTTATATTCAATAAATTTCCTTTTTCCTCCCTGTGTTACACACACGTATACATCAGAAAAATGGATTGAACATCCCTAAATGTTTCATATTTCTAAAGGATGCAAATTTAGACGTTTATTTCTTTGCACATGCATATTTTATAATATTCGCAACCAGAAATAGTATTGTTTGTTTTCAGTAATGGTAATATTTGATTAATAAAAATATAATGTGAAAATGGGAATTTATATGCTCGTGTTTGTGACCGTGACTATAGATGTTTTGCAGATAATTAAACATTTTAAAAATAAAATATTTAAAAAATACTTCGCTATTACTGAGTGNATGTTTTGCAGATAATTAAACATTTTAAAAATAAAATATTTAAAAAATACTTCGCTATTACTGAGTGTACTTAAACATTAAATGTTATATTTAAGTTATGTTGCTAGCGAACCAAGACATATAAAGTGTTTTCATAATTTGAAAACCCTGCGTAGGATATACGCTTGTGCTTGATTTGCATCCTTACANTGGTAATATTTGATTAATAAAAATATAATGTGAAAATGGGAATTTATATGCTCGTGTTTGTGACCGTGACTATAGAAGTTTTGCAGATAATTAAACATTTTAAAAATAAAATATTTAAAAAATACTTCGCTATTACTGAGTGTACTTGAACATTAAATGTTATATTTAAGTTATGTTGCTAGCGAACAAAGACATATAAAGTGTTTTCATAATTTGAAAACCCTGCGTAGGATATACGCTTGTGCTTGATTTGCATCCTTACANCAAGACATATAAAGTGTTTTCATAATTTGAAAACCCTGCGTAGGATATACGCTTGTGCTTGATTTGCATCCTTACATTAATACTTAAAATTAACACTGCCATGGGCCCGATCACTATACACAAGCACAAGATGAGTGAAAATGTGAAAATTTGACAATGTTACGAACGTAAATGTATTCTAAATAAAATTAATTAAGCCTTTTCGCAAATGTAAACGTTGCCTCTTTCAATGCATCTTTAATATGACGTTAAGACACAGAACTACTTTTACTTAACCTTTGCCAAATTTACCACAAGCAGTAAAGGCAGGGATTATTTTTTTTTAAGGTTGGTTTCGAAATTACACGGCCAACCGTAAACCAGCTAGATCATGAATTCCGTTTAATGCACATACGATTCACAGCCAGTAGCTATTAACAAAACCAGTCCTCTCTGGTCTTATTTAAGAATGGGAAGGAAGTTGATAATTTATTAATTAAATGTTAATGTTTTATCGACTGTTTAGAGCAAGTAGATTACAGATATTTAAAATTACGATCACAAATATTAAACAACTCGTAAAATGTAAATTCTCTGTGATTGTACATTGTCAGTAATTACTAAGAGTCTGAAATTATGACGCGAAAACGAAGAATTTCTGCAAAAGGGATGGAGCCGATCCTAAAGTTGGTAGCAAACTAAGTAAAATAGTTCCAAGTCTTGATGTTGTATCGCGAGAGTAATGTTTACATTTATGGCAAATCAAGTTGATGTATTTTGCTTTATACACAGTTTTAAAAACGATATCATGAATATATCTTCATTGAATATTTGCGAAATTAGTACATAACCCTAAATTAAACGTTGTTACAGACTTTCCAGACTTGTTACAAACTTGTAGTGTCATCTCTTAAAATCCCCTGGAAAAAGCTGCAGGACGAAATATACCTGCACATAATGGGGGACGGTGAACTAGATACACCAGCCAATTTCACCTTGTAGTGAGTTTTGGGCTGCAGAAAAAGTTTTAGAGGCTGATCAATACTCTTTTTGAAATTATTAATAAGAATGTCGATGTGAATACCGAGGAAAATGGGTACACGTGCAGTCTTTTTAACGTGTAATTTATTGATTATATCACCACAAAGAACTGTTTGGTAAGAAAATTTAATTTTATAAAAGGTTGATATTTCCTTGTTTGGGCTGTACATTGCCAGCCATTGTTCGCACAGCGCAGCTGTTCCGGCCAGATTTATAGCTCGCTATTACAGCAAATGCTGCTTGACGTAGATATACATGATTTGTATGTAAAAGTGTGCAAACATGAAACTGGGAATAGGGGCCCCACCACGGAACGTTTTGAGATTGTGAACGTGTTGTATGTGAAGCCTGCGGAAAGAGAGATAGGCGCAAACATGCCTAACACGAGTATTGGTGCCCATATTGAAAAAAGGAGCCCTTAACTATTTATTATCCCTTCAATATGAAACAAACTATAGGTTTAACAAATATTTTTCAAAAAAAGTCATTCGTTTAGTAGTTTTTAAAACGGAATATATATTTAATTATTTTTCTTAGCTATCATTTCCTGTGCACATTCTTTAGATATATAAGTGGTATATTCGTGTCACTGATCGATCATAGGTAATTTTAGCGCCCCCCGAACGAATTCCCAGCCAATAGTAAACGTTCAGTGACAGAGTAACCAATCTCCTATATCGCCGCGCAGGTTTAAAGGGCAGCAGCCAATGAACGTAGATAACGATGGAATCTAACCCGTGAAGAAATTTTAGCGCCCGTTTTTATGGCATCTACGTACAAATCTACACGCCATAACAGCACATGTGCTTAGGAAGCACCACCTACAAACACCTGTCATTATNGCCAATGAACGTAGATAACGATGGAATCTAACCCGTGAAGAAATTTTAGCGCCCGTTTTTATGGCATCTACGTACAAATCTACACGCCATAACAGCACATGTGCTTAGGANTTCCCAGCCAATAGTAAACGTTCAGTGACAGAGTAACCAATCTCCTATATCGCCGCGCAGGTTTAAAGGGCAGCAGACAATGAACGTAGATAACGATGGAATCTAACCCTTGAAGAAATTTTAGCGCCCGTTTTTATGGCATCTACGTACAAATCTACACGCCATAACAGCACATGTGCTTAGGANTTGAAGAAATTTTAGCGCCCGTTTTTATGGCATCTACGTACAAATCTACACGCCATAACAGCACATGTGCTTAGGAAGCACCACCTACAAACACCTGTCATTATTTTGTGAACCCTGACTAAATGCTGGGCAGTTTTGTTTAACCCCAAATTTATAGATTAGCGTTGGTTAGGTTTAGTTATTTAAATTGATAGTTATAGGGCTGCCCTGGATGGCCTTGTTGGGATATAGGCCTAAGAGAAACACAACTACACAACAGCACATTGCAACGCAGCTTGATAAATTCATTTTCTTTTCCTTCGTCACTCGCGTACATTCTCCCAACGTTCTCGGGGCCGCGGCGGTGTAGTGTTCAGTCTACTCCCACTTAGGCGAACCGGTTTCGATTCCCGGTGGGGTCACTCCCGAATTTTTGCTTGTAAGGAATCGCGTTGGACGATGACGCTGGTTGGCGGCGGGTTTTGTCGGGTATCTCCCGTTTTCCCCGCCCTTGCATTCCGGTGCTTCTGCGTCCTCATCTCACTTCCCCGTCATCGGCTCTCAAGACGTCGTTGTTAAGAGCCGCTTAAATCTCTCTACCCCCCNCCCGTTCTTTTTAACAAAACTTTCTCTCCGCATTGTTTTGGCCTTTTTGCTGAGTTCTTCTGTCAGAATCTTCCTCTTTTGGGAGGTGACCGTAGCCTCAGTTGCGACCATGTCACCGGACAACCTTGTTACAGCCACTGTGCATGTCTTGTTTATGAATTAAACCGAGAGACTTAAAGGCCTTGCCTTGAGACGTGTCATTTTATCAGCAATGGTCGGGTCAGGGTTATGGTTTATTCGCTATCTTCGCACTTTTTGAATCAAACTTTTCAAAAATCACACCTGTTTGATTATTTCTTAAATTTGTCACATAGCATAAAAGTTTTATACTTCTCTTAACAGATACGTATTTTATTTTTGGTGAAATCGGACTTTTACTTACATTCGATCTATAAATCATTATAATTCATTTGTAAATAACACTAAACAAAAAAGAGAAAATATAGGTGTGGTGTTAATGCCTATTAAAAATAGTTATCATGCAAAATACTATTTAACTGAGTACGGACAAATACGTTTTTTTGGTCTATTTGGTGTAATTTTCTAGACTTGGTTAAGCTTTGTTTGCATGAGGCGGAAGAATGGCCCGGGAGCAGAACTTAAGCAAATCTTCACAAATGATTAAAGTAACCATGAATGGGCTATAGGTGAAATTGTTTGAAAAACCAGCATTAAAAGTTTCCCTGTCAAAAATCACAGAAAATTTGAGACTATAGAAGCGAAACAGCCGGCTTGGCTAACCCCAGCTGCGCACGTCAGAAAATTTGCGTCACTTGCCAGCAGCATGGTGCGACACCGTTCGCCAATCAACGCCTGGCAACTTGGCAATCCAGCCAATAGGGAATATTCCTGGAGCATACGATAGCCAATGGGACACAACGCCCCATTTCCAGAGCCTCCTGCAGTCAGTCAATGAATGAAAATGCCCATGTCAAATAAACTGCCACGATATACCTATCACATCTGCCAAATTACCTGTGACGTATTTATGGTAATTTTAATGTAAACAAAACAGTGAAAGGAGTTCTTTCTGATTACGTTGAGGGAATTGTGAAATAGATACATGTTTAGATTTATAATTTAAAGTGTAACATTTTTATTTGTTGTACTTAAATTGGCATCTTTTTGTTCCACAGACACACGCGTACTCACACATTAGAGTTATAATCGATGTCGTTGTATCAGATTTATGTTTTTAAACATTTAAAAGTAAAGTGCAAAATGCCCGACGCAGGAATATACTATACGAGTAATTAGGTCGACAGCTATTTTTGTTACATTGGCGGAAGTATAAATTGTCGGCTGAAACAATAATCTAAGCTGCACTTTCGAAAGGGCTCACTTTAGCTCAGGGTGGGGTCACGTTCAATTTTCACTTGTTAAAAACGTGACGGACGTTGCCATTGTCCAGCGGGTTTTCTCGCGGTACTTCCGTACCCCGCTATTGTACTCCGTATTTGTTCCAGCTGCATTTCAATTCGCTTCCCGTTGTTTATTTGTTAAACCAGTTGCTAAGAGCTCTTCGAATAAATCTCTCAACCATGACTCCAGCCTAGCCAAAACAGTAAACCGGTTATGACAAACACCGGACTACAAGTATAACCGTGAAAGATTTACGGTCTGGTCAAAAAATATTCAGACGGAAACTGCCATACTTTGCGTGAGGCTATAAAGTACAACGTTCAAGGGAGCGGATCTGTACTTCAATGTATTACACTTCCTAGATCCCCATTATTGGGCAGCTATAGCGAAGGATCTATGACGCACGCTCATCGGAATCGCATCGTTTAGACAGACGACAAGCGCATATTTGACCCAATACTAGTTTCAAGCCCATGGTAATATGAGACACAAGTATACTCAGTGTGCATAAAGAGAAAATAATCAGGACTTTCAGAAGTGTTCAAGTTGGGTCAAATTTTCTTTGTACAAAAAAAGTCACATTAATTGATTTTTTTATAAACCACTTCTTTGATGATACTGAGTAGCCATACTATTATGTACCGGAATAAATATTTGAAAAACTGTATCGTATGTTAGAGATGAAATTAAGTTGTTGTAGTATAGCACAGAAAAACAGTATAATATTGGAGATGGAAGTAACTACCTTCTACTTGAAATCTTATCGAATATTATCGGAGCTATTGTCAACTGAAATTCACGCTATGACAGTATACACCAACGACATAAATGTAAAATGTAGTCCCTAGTATAATGTGGTATTGCTCGAGATTGGACATCCGGACTCCAGACAACGTCGCAGTATCCAAGACTCTTTAATAGAGACGAATCATGCGGTGGATTTTTATTGTCTTCTACAACATTAAAATAACAAGACAAAGGAATTTTCCATATCTGAAAAATCTTGGAAATAGTGGTAATCAAAACCACAAACTTTGGTTCGTCAATCACACTGTTTTGTGGTGACCAAAAAAATTTTGTTAGGGGCCACAATTTTTTTTTGTCAATACAGACATGACAAAATATTTTGTGGTGCCAACAGAAATTTCTTGTCATTCCAGTATTTAGTGGAAACTATAAAATGACGCGTGTGGTCACCAATAAATTCAGTGTGTTTGTAGGCAATAATGTGTTCGTTAGTCGCAGTGAAAATGTTATGATTATAGCTGTAATACTTGTTAGTAAGATTCACAAAGGTCTTTTGCGTTTTGTGGGATTTTGGAGGTAAGTATGATCTAACAACATTTAAACACAAAATTGACAGTCGTCAGCATTGATATTCGAACCTTAGATCTCTCAACCGCTAGATAAGCGTGTTACCATTACGCTACCTTGCAGCATGTATAATACGGAGATGCAATAAGTGGCACATCCAACAAGGCTTGCACACTTCACCTCGTGGAAAGTTCATTTTCTCGAATCATTTACGTGTAACATTTACTTAATTGGAATAAAGGAACGATATAATCCCTTAAAAACTTCTTAAAAATATCCCTCATGACTTAGTTCGTAACCTAATGCAAAGAACAGAATACAGACAAATATGGCGTCGTGGCCAGACGTGGTCACTTCGAATATGCCAGAGCGCATGCGCAGAATATAAGGGATGTAGTTTTGCAGTTGCATCAAAAGTGTTTTACTGTCGATAACATGACTGATGTTGCTGCCAACTAAATATTTCGTGGCAGCCAATAAACGTTTTTCAATAAACAAATATGTTAGTGAGCACTAAATAGCTTTCGCACTATTCAATCTACGTGTTACTGAGCACCACAATCTTTTTTTACCAACAAAAAAATATCGCATTGGAAAGCATCAACCGAACTGTTTTTGTAGCCACTAAAGTATAATTTTTTTCAGTACAAGCAAATTTCTTTCTGAAATATTTCTACACGATAAAAATTCCTAGTTTTCCTAGCACCTGAATAATAATTTTGTAATAATTATTTCCGGGGAGTACAAATAAAATTGCTGCACGAACCGGGTTCGATTCCCTGGGTAGGGTCACGACCGGATTTATACATGTTGGAAATTTAACTGTCGTTGCCATTGGACGGTGCTGTTTCTCAAGGTTACTCCTGTTCTCCCATCATTGCTTTTTGCCGGTGTTCCATCTTCATCACGCCTTATCCTTAAGATCCAGAGGTCTTGTTGGCAAAGAAGGCACATTACCACCCACTGAATTACATAGTCTACATTTTCGAGCACGGTGACGGCAAAACATGTCTGCTCCTTAGCCCACACCTATATGTTGTAAGGGGAACTGAAGAAAGGTATCGTCTGGAAGGATTGATCAGTATGCTGGGCAAACAACCAACTCCAAAACAGAATGTCAGAGATTTTGTCTGATAAGATAGGTAGAGCAAGTAATTTTTCGTAAAAAAAAAATCTGAGCAGATGGTAGATTTTAATACTCTAAGCCCAAACAGAAATATTTATTTTACCACTCGTCGCTCTTTTCATGAGAAGCAGTTTCTGTTTAATATGGCCAATTGGAATTCAACAACTTTGGCTGTTAACTAAAGTGATTCGCGTACTAACAGTTAGCATGTTCTGAGAAATAATGTAACCAATCGAGAAAGGTAAAATACCATACAGTGTTATGAAATATAACTTGTCTTGAAATCTTTTCGCAAAATTTCACTACCTCTAAAGATAGGGTGCGAACATCTGGACGATGACTCGTGGCATGGAAAACCAAGCCCTCAGAAAAATGAATTTAAAGATAAGAAAGAAAAATAAAGATCAAAGGATGAGAGGTATCATGCCTGACTAATATTGAGCATGGAGGAGGATGGTGAGGCCCATGAGGGCGCATACCGGTAGAAGTTTACCTGATCGCATTTGGGGGCTGTGCTGAGGGGTGTAACGGACTCGACTCCTTAAAGTTGGAAGGAAGGCGTCCGTGTGCTTGAGGTTTCGGGAAAGTGCAATGCCCTGGTGTTCGAATTTAGTAACCCACGCATTGCTCCAGGAAGGCTGGATGAAGTGTAAGGAAGGCGACTCTCTGACTCATAGAGTAATGCTTCGGCACCCGTCATCGCGTGGGACTAAGCAGTAGGGAGATACGGCGGGCGCTGCCTCGAGCCACCTGGGATGAATCTGCCTCGATGGTCTTCGTTGCTAGATGGCACCTAGCCCCTTCCACAAGGCTGCGCATTACAATACTGAGCCCTTAGGCCGTTTGGAGCTCAAAGCCTGAACTCCACTATTAAAAAATTCTACTGTATATGGAAATGGACACTCCGGTGTAAAACGCACAAGTGTCCTAGAAACTTGAGCAGGAGCACGCGATCATCGGTAGGTACCGTCGGAGGTTCTCTACGGTGACCGATCCATTGAGGTTGGACTCATGGTGGTAGTGGTTGAAACTTCACATGCTGGAGAAGATCTTGGTATCCTCCGCCCATTGGCGAGATGCAGTGATAAGCGACACAGCTCCAATACCGTCGTGGACAGACAGTATAGGCGATGATAGCACTTCGGCCGGTCCACAGGTGGATCTGAATGCAAGGCTCTCAGTGACGAGTTGAGGGGATACCAAAGGTGCACGTAAGTACCAGCTTTGGGATTTGCGTCTAGTTAATGGTTGTGTTAGCTGAAGGTACCTGCGATGATTGAGTGTATCTCAGTCCTTTGTTGTCGGGAGCTTCGCGTAGGTTATATTCCATTTGCAGGCGAGGTACTGTTGTAAGGTTTCCCTGTCTTGAGAGCAGAATGGCTCCCAGCGCGTTAAGGCAGCGTGAAAACTTGCGCTAAATATCTCAGTGGATAAACACCTGGCACACCTCATTCACTTTCTGAATTGTTCCATAAGAACGATTCATGGCCAAAACTGAAAAAAGCGTTATATTTGAACCACAGGTTTATGGGATCTAATACCAGATAAGACATGGATATTTGTGAATTTTTATAGTTCAGTTTAAACTAATTTAGTGTGCAAGCCGCCTCCTAATTGATGTATCATCATAAAAGTCAGCGAAAGGAAATGAAAAAAAAAGGGGGGGGGGATAAGACACGTAAGTCACTTCCGTGGCAGAAAGGGGATAAATGAATAGACGCAATCTACCAAACTTCCGTTCTGCACGACTCAGCTCCCAGTCCATATAAGTTCGATGTAGAAAATATGACAGGTTTTTTAATATTAACATTGTATTTAGTTTTCTTGTATGATACTGTTGTTTTTTTGTGGAATAGTTTTATACTAAGTTTTATACTTAGCAACCATGTGTTCTATGAGGTTGGGCCATTTATTGAAGAAAAACCTTTCTCTTATCCTGAGTCACATATGTTATAAATTTATTTATGTTTTTCCTCAAATAATTCTGTTATGTTCACATTTTAAAATTAATCCTCTCAGGGCAAATTGTTAACAATAATTTATAAATCCGCCATTTTCTGCTGTTGTTACTATTGAGGCATGTGTAACAATCTTCAGTAGCAACAATTAAATTATTTTAACTCACATGAGAAAATTCGTATTGAAGTATATATATATTTTTTAAGTGCTGTATGACGTAACAAGCTCTTATTTTTTAAAAATGAAATACAGTAGTAAAATTCAATAACGAATAGATAAAAAATAAACACGAGATACAGGGGATCAGCCGACCTTGATACCTAGATAAGCCCAATCAAATGAAAGTATTATTTAAAACTCTTTCTGAGTACATGGACACCCCTGAAAATCAGCGATGCAGAAATGGACGGGAAAAGTGAGGAATGGGGAGAGAGATTGTGGTAATAACATTACGAGCTGATTGAATATGTACCGTGCCAAAGATTATATGCGTAATCGGATTTTAAAAACGGGGAGAGCTGAACAATCGCGCATTAATATAAATAGGCAGAAAGAGAGGAACACAATGAGCTGAACTGTGTTCGCGGAATTACAATTCAGAAAACTGAGCGTGCGTGGCTTCCCCGGTGATACATTCGCCTCTCCCTGGTTCTGCACGTGGCTTACCGCGTGATACGGTTTGTGCATTGAAATAACAGAGTTTCTCCACGGCCGTTTCCGACGCCATTCATCTGGACTCTGTCACTTTTAGTTTTGCTCTGAGTAAATGCTGGACGCTGGGAGGAACCTGCGTAAACTACTATTAATGTAATTTATTTCAGTATGCCTTCCGTAAATAAATTAATATTACTTCGAATATAACGATATTATCATGACTAAGACTGATGATATTACGGTAATTCCTGTNCGTAAATAAATTAATATTACTTCGAATATAACGATATTATCATGACTAAGACTGATGATATTACGGTAATTCCTGTGAGTGGTTTTTAAATCATTGACAAAGGAAAAAAATAAATAATCTAAGTTGTTAAAATACAGTAGTGTCCTTTTTCACCATAAATTTCAAAACGATATCAAATTTACATTAAGCGTTGAAATTTAATAAATATTTAAAACGTTTATTAACATTAAAATTAATAATATACGACCCAGGACATATTTAAACTACATTCGTCTCGAGCACGGTGCACTAAATCCAAACATAAACTACAANATAATATACGACCCAGGACATATTTAAACTACATTCGTCTCGAGCACGGTGCACTAAATCCAAACATAAACTACAACTAATATTTAAATATTGTCAGGGAAATGCGAAGTATACTTTACTCCAGTGAAAATTATTAAGTAATAAAATAAACTTCAAAAATATACGATTTTAAACAATCCATGTTGATTTTAAGGTATAAATGATTTATCAGCTTGTCTCTCTGAGAGTTTCTGAAGGATCGGGAAAGTTCCCTGAGGCACGTGCAAATTAAAACGAAATATACATGGAAATTTCTCGTTACCGTAAGGTAGGTAACGGGTTCTATCACCAACTATGTTTCAGTAATATTAGGTGCACATCGTCTATTCTCATTCTACAACTGCATAGTGTTATATTTCCATAAAAGAAGATCTCCTTTCTGTTCTTTGACAGAAACTAAGCCGTGAGAGGGGTTTCTCGGATTGGAGCTTTGTAGTAATAATAATCTTCAATTATTTGTATGCACGGAACCTGCTCCAGCATTCACCTTTAACTGAAATAAAAAGCCGCATGAGAAAAAACATTGCCGCAAGATTGTAACTGCAACATCCCAAATTGAATTCAGTTATGCNCGTAAATAAATTAATATTACTTCGAATATAACGATATTATCATGACTAAGACTGATGATATTACGGTAATTCCTGTCAGTGGTTTTTAAATCATTGACAAAGGAAAAAAATCAATAATCTAAGTTGTTAAAATACAGTAGTTTCCTTTTTCACCATAAATTTCAAAACGATATCAAATTTACATTAAGCGTTGAAATTTAATAAATATTTAAAACGTTTATTAACATTAAAATTAATAATATACGACCCAGGACATATTTAAACTACATTCGTCTCGAGCACGGTGCACTAAATCCAAACATAAACTACAACTAATATTTAAATATTGTCAGGGAAATGCGAAGTATACTTTACTCCAGTGAAAATTATTAAGTAATAAAATAAACTTCAAAAATATACGATTTTAAACAATCCATGTTGATTTTAAGGTATAAATGATTTATCAGCTTGTCTCTCTGAGAGTTTCTGAAGGATCGGGAAAGTTCCCTGAGGCACGTGCAAATTAAAACGAAATATACATGGAAATTTCTCGTTACCGTAAGGTAGGTAACGGGTTCTATCACCAACTATGTTTCAGTAATATTAGGTGCACATCGTCTATTCTCATTCTACAACTGCATAGTGTTATATTTCCATAAAAGAAGATCTCCTTTCTGTTCTTTGACAGAAACTAAGCCGTGAGAGGGGTTTCTCGGATTGGAGCTTTGTAGTAATAATAATCTTCAATTATTTGTATGCACGGAACCTGCTCCAGCATTCACCTTTAACTGAAATAAAAAGCCGCATGAGAAAAAACATTGCCGCAAGATTGTAACTGCAACATCCCAAATTGAATTCAGTTATGCGACGTATTAGAAAAAAAAACACGTTCTGGAGAATGAAAATTGATACAGAATCTGGTAAACGTAGTAAAAATTATTAAAGAACATCAGGTAATATCAGAGAGATTGCTTGTTAAGGGAAGTAACCCGCANGAAATAAAAAGCCGCATGAGAAAAAACATTGCCGCAAGATTGTAACTGCAACATCCCAAATTGAATTCAGTTATGCAAAGTATTAGAAAAAAAAACACGTTCTGGAGAATGAAAATTGATACAGAATCCGGTAAACGTAGTAAAAATTATTAAAGAACATCAGGTAATATCAGAGAGATTGCTTGTTAAGGGAAGTAACCCGCAAATTTCGCGGATTCATTAAATGTAAGGCAGAACTTTAAACAATTGTACGATTGTGACGTTTTTTCATTGGACATGAATTTATTTCACTCGCCCTGGAGGCCAGCGAGCCAATGGCAAACAGCTTAGAAGTGGCGTGACCGAATCACGTATGGGTAGCCTAAGAGACTCAGCCAATGTTCAATCGTATCTCGCGTAAGTGTGTATACAGGCTGTTCACAACAATGTCACTGTCCCTACCTCAATATAAAAGGGCACACTAACTGGAATGCGCCCGCAGTTGAGTTGGTAACGAATGAAGGAACATAGTACAATGTCTTAACGTTGAATTAAAACTGTTGAGTAAACATGTGTTCATTCTGAAATTATTTATTTTGCTTTCTGTGTTTTTTTAATATAGGTGTAAGAATCAGTAAATTTGTAAAATATTAATTTTTCTAGTAAATTTCACAGTTTTACGTGACTGACACATGAACAAAAATATGAGGCCCATGGCAATTATACTTTTAAAAANCGTGACTGACACATGAACAAAAATATGAGGCCCATGGCAATTATACTTTTTAAAAAAGAAAATGCAATGTGCATACACGTAGATCTTAAGCAGGGCTTTCAGAAGTGCTCAGTTTACCGTGAACAGCCTATAGCACTGTGAAAAGGAGCATACTGCCAAGCGAATTTGCTAAATTTCTTAGTTTCTGTTAATGTGTAGCATAAATACAGCCCACATAGCGCAAGAGATTTTACTACCCACAGAATGAGATAAATTTTTAATTTATAGTGAAAGTTCGTAAATTCATCCACAAGTATTTTTAAGAGTATGCGATATTTTTATTTTTGTTTCGTTGCGGGAATTAATTTTGGGATTTTTGAAGTAAATTATTTCANGTGTTTTTTTAATATAGGTGTAAGAATCAGTAAATTTGTAAAATATTAATTTTTCTAGTAAATTTCACAGTTTTACATGACTGACACATGAACAAAAATATGAGGCCCATGGCAATTATACTTTTAAAAAAAGAAAATGCAATGTGCATACACGTAGATCTTAAGCAGGGCTTTCAGAAGTGCTCAGTTTACCGTGAACAGCCTATAGCACTGTGAAAAGGAGCATACTGCCAAGCGAATTTGCTAAATTTCTTAGTTTCTGTTAATTTGTAGCATAAATACAGCCCACATAGCGCAAGAGCTTTTACTACCCACAGAATGAGATAAATTTTTAATTTATAGTGAAAGTTCGTAAATTCATCCACAAGTATTGTTAAGAGTATGCGATATTTTTATTTTTGTTTCGTTGCGGGAATTAATTTTGGGATTTTTGAAGTAAATTATTTCANGTTAAGAGTATGCGATATTTTTATTTTTGTTTCGTTGCGGGAATTAATTTTGGGATTTTTGAAGTAAATTATTTCATATTTTAGCTTATTTTCATTGTTACCTAAATTATTAAAACTACCCACTTTTCTGTAAAAAAAAATTGATTTTGGAATCGGCCCGTGTCTAAGACAGAGGCAGGTTGGGGGGGGGGGACTCACGCCCATAAACGCGACGTTTCACTGGGAAATAATAAACATGGGGAGCGCCCTCTCTACGACACAGCCCCTGCTCATGAAGGGGTTGTAGATAAGCCTTCGTCAAGAACTGTTCGCGATGGCTGTCGAGATAACATTCGCCCTTCTCACTGAAGAATAATGCATGAATCGATCAAGGTAAATGNACTGTTCGCGATGGCTGTCGAGATAACATTCGCCCTTCTCACTGAAGAATAATGCATGAATCGATCAAGGTAAATGGCACGCCCGTGTGCATGACGTCTGGGAGTAGCGATAACATCTGAAAGAACCAACGTTTCAGTGACCGTAGCTCAGCAGGGTGACGATTAGAGGTAGCGGCAATGTATAAATGACGAAATTTGAAGCCGTTAGTTAACTTGATAATAAATCATTTTAGGTATTGCAAGCAACAAACGTTATGCTTGCAGCTCTACTGGCATAGGTATTAAACCCTGCCATGTATCGATANACTGTTCGCGATGGCTGTCGAGATAACATTCGCCCTTCTCACTGAAGAATAATGCATGAATCGATCAAGGTAAATGACACGCCCGTGTGTATGACGTCTGGGAGTAGCGATAACATCTGAAAGAACCAACGTTTCAGTGACCGTAGCTCAGCAGGGTGACGATTAGAGGTAGCGGCAATGTATAAATGACGAAATTTGAAGCCGTTAGTTAACTTGATAATAAATCATGTTAGGTATTGCAAGCAACAAACGTTATGCTTGCAGCTCTACTGGCATAGGTATTAAACCCTGCCATGTATCGATANTTTAGGTATTGCAAGCAACAAACGTTATGCTTGCAGCTCTACTGGCATAGGTATTAAACCCTGCCATGTATCGATATTATAGCAGTTTGTGATGGAATACAGTCTCAACAAGGAATGATATCTTCCACATCCAAGGGGCCACGGTAGTGTAGTGGTTAGACTACTCGCCTCCCACCCGCCTCCCACCGGGTTTGATTCCTGGCGGCGCCACCTCCGGATTTTCGCATGTGGGAGTTGTGCCGGACAATGCCACTGGTCAGCGAGTTTCCTCGGAGATGCCCGTTTCCCCCGCCCTTGAATTCCGGCACTGCTCCATACTCACCTCACTTCACCCTCATCTGCCCTCAAGGCCTCGATGTAAAGAGCCACCCTTTTCTCTTCACTCTCACTCAAAATGGCTTATTCGGAACGTTGAGATAGGCAGGCCACGTTGGATTGAAAGATGCCGAAAATTTCCAAGCGTATCTGTCAAACCAGGTTAAAAATTTCGCTGCTAGTGTAAAGGAATCGTTGACCCTGGAGGGCAGGTTAAGCTGCCGTGCAGTACGGTGTAGCGTGTTGCATAAGGAAGTTGCTGCAGGAGCATAATTCCCACCTGAACCAGACCGGCCGGATAACAATTAGGGGGGGAAAATAGGTCTGCAATTTGATTACTGCGGTAATCGAGGCAGTATCACGTAGCGATAAAGCCCCTCCCCCGTTGGCAGAGCACCCGGGCCTAAGCTGTGGCAGGCGAGGGAGCACTCTGGCCCACGGCATTAACAAACAGGATACGTGTGCGAGACAGTCAATGGCGGTCTCTTATCACACGTCACAATACTAACCGCAGACATACAACTGACCCGCGGCTGTTAAGCTCATATTTCACTGTCATCTTTTATTTCATTATCTTAAGGATACAGAATGTTTCAAAATCATAGGTACAACCTGCAGGGGCGTGTAAAGGGCACTGTCATGACAAAAGTCCTAATAAACATAGGCACCGGAACCGATCGCTTCCGAGATATAACGCACGCACATATGCAACCATTGCATTATTACAACATGGTTCATGTGTGAACTCAAAGCATCATTTAAGCAGTTGCCATGACTCCACACGCATTTTATAACGAAGAGATGGTCGGCATCAATTTTATGTATGGACGTAAGTTAATGTGGTTCTCAAGAGGCTAAGAATATTGTAGTCTTGTCATCAGATTTATATTCCGAATCACGGAAGCCAACGTTATCGATATCTCTCTACTTTCTTCCCTTCTCTGAGTGTCTGCATTAAAACTTCGAAATATAGTCTATTCGCAGTTTCTTCACAGTTTTTGTATCAAAACTTTGAAAAACTACCCCATGTATGACGTGTTTTGTTGTTTACTGGATATGTCATTTATCACAAGCGTTTTATACTTGAATTAACATAAAAATACATTTTTTTGGTTTAATTTTTTTTTATCTGTACATTTTAATACTTCACTTATAATTAATATGAATAAATACAGGGAGAAAATATATGTGTTGGNCACTTATAATTAATATGAATAAATACAGGGAGAAAATATATGTGTTGGTAATGTCTGGTAAGAAATAGTTGTTATGCACAATATTATTACACTGATTGCGCACGAGTGCGGTGCGTGGTCCCTATAGTGCAATTTTCTATGCTCGGTTAAACTTTGTTTGTATGAGGCGGAGGAATATCCTGAAAGTAAAACTTCAGCAAGGCTTCAGATAAGTTAGAAGTAACTGTAAATGAACTACAGACAGCGAGCGCACGCGCGAACGTTGATGTGTCACGGAATTCCGTGAACATAATTATGTGTCAGCTTAGTAACCTAATTACGCAAGGAATTTAGCAGAAAACTGAAGGTAGTGTGTGCTGAGTTTTTAAAGTACAGGCCACAGACTTAAGATTAGGTAGACAGTTTTTCGTGTTTTGTATGTGCATGCATCCTATCACTGGCTCAAAAACTACCAAAGGAACCGACAAATCCACGTGTTCCATCAACGATGTGCCATTTGTTTACATTTGGGTTTACAAAAAAATCTGAGCTTTCACAAAAAAGAAATTACCGCAACTTGATTACAGAGTGCTTGCGTAAATATTGTTTCGAAAGTGGCGTACTAGCATATCACAGCATTTATTTCGGTGCACGGTGAGTTGAACTTAGTGGAAGCCATGTAGTTTCGACTGTTGCTAGTAAGAAATGCAATCCACTGTTGGGAAAGGGAGACGGTTACTGCGCAGCTGACGTGCCGTCAAATAGGCTGGAGACTCAGGCCTGAGGACGGGTGTGGCCTCTCGTCTATGCTCCTAGAGCACAGACAGAACGCTGATGGCATCATTGACTTTGTTGCCGTGAGCCACGTGTCTTGTCTGTCGCAATCTCAAACATTAAACACATTTTGTTACTCAGTAAATTTGAATAAACTGTACTTATACATTTAAGCAAGCATTAATTAAATTTAAANTTAAACACATTTTGTTACTCAGTAAATTTGAATAAACTGTACTTATACATTTAAGCAAGCATTAATTAAATTTAAACAAGTAATAATAACGAAAAGTACACAATCCTTTTCTTTCTAATGTCAGTGTGATTAGTTGCCCCAACACTAGACCTTGCTAAAATCATTTCGTGATTAAATAAATATATTATGCACACATTGTTCGATTAAGATTATACTTCACGGTGTGACACAGACGAAAGTAGAAATGTTATTATTTTTATATTTGATTACTTTTGTCAATTGTTTTGAATCTATTTTTCATAACACACAGGATAATACCAGACATGTCTGTAACGGAAGTGCAAGAAAAAAAAATCTGACGTCTTGAAGTGTGACTACAATTACTCTTTCGTTTTCATTTTTCATTTTGCATGTTACTACCTAACGACGAAATCTAAAATATAACTTTTGACTACTTGACTGTATTATTTCCTCATTTTTCTGCAAAAAGTTATCATGCAAGTAGAAAGTAAATTCTATTGAGTCCGTTACGTTCGTTTCGTAGCTTTTATATCAATGAAACGCGTCCCTAAACAGAGATGCTCTCTGTTGGCTGACAACGCTTACCAGTGTGAAGAATTGACTAAAGATGAGGTAGACTGATGTATTCTGTAAATGTCCTCATTACTGCTACACATAACAAATCACGTGTTCAGACGATAAAGACGATGGTTGTTTCTTAGACTAAAGACGAAGTAGACCGATCTCGCTGGCTGCGCACAACCAATCTTCGTGTCCCAACATTGAACTGCTTTTCTGCCGATACGACTAGAAAAACGGGCGTGTATTGGATTTGAGGTTAGGACACTGTTTAGTAAACAAGTGCTTTGAGATGTTTGTCTACTTCATCTAACTTATTTGTAATGCAGTTTTATTACATTCAAATTGGTAAAAGTATTTTATTCACATAAAAGTGCTTTGGTGTTTTGAAAATTAAGATATAACCAAACACGTTCATCACCGTTTACCATGTGACTTTGGTAGTTCTATTGGTTTGGGGTAGGCCAATGTTGGGTACATGCGCAGAAGACGAATAAACGGTCAATGTACCTCATATTTAGTCTATGGGTTGTTAAACTGGNCAATGTTGGGTACATGCGCAGAAGACGAATAAACGGTCAATGTACCTCATATTTAGTCTATGGGTTGTTAAACTGGTTTTGCAACATACTCGTGATTTTATATTATAGGATGTTCACGGTTAAGCGTATTTGAAAGCCTCGCTGAGGCTCTACTTTTCCTATAATTTTGTATCCTTCTGCTATATGAAATAAAAACACTACCATGGACAGTCTCTCTNCTGAGGCTCTACTTTTCCTATAATTTTGTATCCTTCTGCTATATGAAATAAAAACACTACCATGGACAGTCTCTCTCTTTATTCATGCGTCATACAAGTGAAACCATGGAATGTTTAGAAAAATAAATCTGTTAAAAATATAGAAANCTCTCTCTTTATTCATGCGTCATACAAGTGAAACCATGGAATGTTTAGAAAAATAAATCTGTTAAAAATATAGAAATTCGTGCTCTTACTGCGTATAAAACAAAAACCTTGACTTTAGGAGACATAAATTGACATATTACACTCTCAGTACGACAAGTCTTAGAAATATTTTTNAAACAAAAACCTTGACTTTAGGAGACATAAATTGACATATTACACTCTCAGTACGACAAGTCTTAGAAATATTTTTAATTGATTCGCTGCCAACTAAACTGGGAGCCTGCATGGCAGTTTGTACTGTAAACTGAGATTTTTACAGTTTAATTTCTAAAGTGCTTACTTTGCCATTAAAAAGCCCCTAGTAAACAATGCCACCAGTTCACTGCCATCTAACATTTCAAAGTCTTAATTTAAGTTACTTGGATTTTTACAATATAAGTGGCAAAAAAAAGAAGAGCTTCAAAAGTTTAGTGTAGCAGACCGGGAGTTTATTACTGCACAGCTGACAGCCGGTACACACGAGCCATAATTTTCTACTGAATTCCGTACAAGTACAGCTTGTCACATATTTCATGTGAAACTTCTTAATACTTTCCAAATACCTATGCAAGAAAAAATATTTCAATACGGACTGCACTATACGTCCAAAAATGTATTATGGTTTGTATGTCTCGTGTGGACCGGGCATGGGTGGTTCCAAAAGCCAGTGAAAATTAGGGAAGTTGGTTACTTGAGTTCAAGATTACTCAGTTAAAAGTATATTTTCACGAGAACAAAACTATTTTCTAGTGTTCTTGTGGCAAGTTTCAGGGATTTGTTGGTTCCTTCATGTAGATACATATTGTAAGGATTATCACATATATAAATAGGGTCTAGTATAACTAAGAACAGTTTCAAATTACGGAATACAATTTCATAAAATACATGTTCAGTATCCACGACAGTGAAATTACAACAGCAACAAATGCATTTAGTAATTATGCAAAACGGGAATTGTGGACATTAAACCATCTAAAATCCCCCATTCACCCATCACCCCCTTTTGGATCCGCTTCTGGTAGCTGGTACCGAGCACGGAGCATTGAGCAGTTTTGAAAGCCCTGCTTAGGATTTACTTTTCTTCTCATTTTGTATTATTCCGCCACATGTGAGAATAACATTGCCCCGGGCCTGATCACTTTATCCATGCGCCGTCCAAGTGAAAACAAAACCGTGGAAATGTATCGTACTCTTAGTGTATAAAAGACAAGAAACGCCTATACTCAGTTGCCATACGTTTCAACATTACACTCGTAGAACAAGCAATAAATAAGACGTCAAGTATTAAGAACTATTTTCATTAGTTCGCTGCTAACTTAACATGGAGCCTGTATGCTAGCGTGTAATGTTACATATATGTAGTTATTGGCGATATTTTTTTTTTNCTGCTAACTTAACATGGAGCCTGTATGCTAGCGTGTAATGTTACATATATGTAGTTATTGGCGATATTTTTTTTTTCGAAGGTTTGTTTCAAAGTGCTCACTTTACCGCAAAGCAGGACTGAAGGGGTAGAGGCCTCAGTTGGAAACAGTCGTATATTCAAACTTGAGTTTTTGTTTTGGCGGAGTCANGCTGCTAACTTAACATGGAGCCTGTATGCTAGCGTGTAATGTTACATATATGTAGTTATTGGCGATATTTTTTTTTTTCGAAGGTTTGTTTCAAAGTGCTCACTTTACCGCAAAGCAGGACTGAAGGGGTAGAGGCCTCAGTTGGAAACAGTCGTATATTCAAACTTGAGTTTTTGTTTAGGCGCCGAGAGTTGCCAGGAGGTTTGAGCGCATGTAATACCACCGAGAAATTTTTCAAATTAAAACCTCAGCAGTGGCTTTTTAAGTTCATTCACTGTTCCTGAAAACAGGATATTAAGTTTGACTTTACAATTTAAACAAATTTAACATTCGTTACTAATAACTTTTCTTTCTTTCCTTCTTTGCCTATATTAAGGCGGGTTTCCGCTGAGGCAACGAGCGACGTGTTGAAAAGGCAACATGTATTCTGTCAAATCTACAAGAACCATCTACACTGCTGTTTCTTGTGTCGGGCGACATGTTAACTGTCACCTACCCGTGTACACTGGTTTCCACAAATACATTCAGTCGTTAACAATAGCAGCTACTGCAGTTATGGTTTTGAATGCTGCCGCTGCTAAGCGAAAGAAAAAGCACCATTGGTGGAGACGAGAGATATTCGTAAGGAGTCCGGCAATTCAAGATTAGTTTTTGGCGAAGATGTTGGCCGACGATCAAGCACTCTTTAAAAAATTCTCTAGAATGAATAAAAACGATTTTGAATATCTTCTGGGAAAAACTGTACCAATAATAAGAAAATCAGACACAAGTTGTCAATCAGAAATGCCACTAAATGTAAGATTATTGGTGAAACTGCGGTTTCTGGCTACTGGAGACAGCTACAAATATCTCTTGTACCTGTTTAGAATTTCGTTGTTCATTATTTAAAGGATTGTTCCGGAGGTGTGCCAGGCTATCATCGAAGTTCTGCAGGATTTTGTGAACGTAAGTTGAGCTGTATTCATACAATATGTTGGAAGTGAATATGTCTGTTGTCATTTATTTTCCATCAGCATATGACAACCAACAATCAATGCTAAGTATTCTTACATTTGTAACGAATACTGTCAATTATTTTAAACGTTACGTTGTGAAACAGAATTGCAAAAATAATTAATTGTAACTGCAGTACAAAACTCAAACATAACATGATAAATACACCATCAAACACTTTGACATATACTAAGTTAGTGTAGTAAAAAAGTTAACCGTTTCGGGAAATCACACGTAAACATCAGTATAATCACAGGTCAAACATATTGATATCAATAATTAGCTAAAATATATGGAATATCGCATTTAATACAGATGTGGTCGTGATGACGCCTGATTTGCAATGTTAAGAAATTCGCCCAAGTCTGTTAAACGATGTTCAGGTGAACCCTCACGGGTTTTACTGCAGCTTTCTTGACATGTACTTCGTTCATTATCTTCATTTGATGGCTGAGTAAAGAAAGATGAAGAGACTGAGGATAGTTATGAAATATATTAGGTACCATGGATGGTAGTACTACAGAGGTTTGGATGGGAAGAAATGCTCACTTCACTATGAGTAGACAGTGCAGTGTAGCTTGATATTGCAGAAAATGCTCCTGATGATTGCTAAGGTTATTCTGTAGAAACAGAAAAAGATAACCTTTATCTACGCCGTCAAATTTACTCATGCCTGATTCAAATAAAATATTGTTGATAAAATGTTTTGTAATTATCTGCGTCCTTGTTGAAAGCTTCCTAATTTCACTAGCGACATGCTCGCCATAAATGGTACAATCTCTTCGTACATTGTTGCAAAATTTTGTAAGTTTCCTCTGTCCGTTTCTCCTCAATACTCTTCTGTTTCCGTCTTCTGTTACCGTTGCCTGCCTTCGTGACTTCCACATTTGCATCTGCTTGCTGACCCTGATTGGGACATGGTTCTGTAGTGTTGGCACAAGTGTCCATCACCTCGTCTTCAGATCCTTCCTGTCAACAGACAAAATCATTATTACAAAAATAGTCCATTCCAGTTATCATTTGTTTCCCATTATTTAACAATAGTTTTCTTTTTCAGTTGCCGCAGACGGAAGATGAATGGAGGCAGTTAACAAGGGAATATGAGCAAGCCTGGCAGTTTCTTTCTTGTATCGGCTCTGTTGACGGCAAGCACATTGTGTGGCAGTGCCCAAATAATAGCGGGAGTACTTACTACAACCACAAAGGATAATTTAGCATAGTGATGATGGTGGTGGTTGATAGTAAGTAATGTTTCACATATGCCAGCATAAAATGCAAGGGTAGAATATCCGATGGCGGTATGTGTCGTGGCACCTCTTTATACAGAAAGTTGTCGGGAAATACTCTGCACCTACCTCCCCCAGAAAATCTGCTATGAAGGCAGAAATCATCACCTTTCTGTTACAAACAAACATCTTAAAGTCCTACCCAGGAATGCACGGAAAAGGCTCTCCTGAGGTCGTAGGGTAGTCGAGAATGCTTTTGGCCTGTTGGCCTTTGTTTTCTGAGTTTTTCGAAAAGCATTATTACCTGGAGTACAAAATGCCGAAACTGTAGCGACTTTAACAATTTCCTACGCATGAGCTCAAGTTCTAGATCATTGTACACACTTCCAGGATCATTCTATGTTGATATCCTAAATGGAAACTGGGTTGAGGGAGCATGGAGAACTACAACAGCTGGATATACAGGGATGGTTGATATTCCAAAGGTACCGCGTAGGCCCCCAAATGACGCCAAAGAAGTACGGGAAAAATTTAAGGGATCCTTTCTTTCAGACATCGGACTATCATGGCAAGATATGTATTAGGCCTAATAAAACTTGGTTTATGACTCTGAAACGTTTATATGTTATAATATAAAACAACGGCTTTAGAAAAGTTTCCCAACTTTGAATAGTTGAGAAATTTTGTTGAATTGTTCAGGATTTCAGTGGTATTGTTCAGGATTTCTGTAGCATTGCTTAGAAATTTTGTTGAATTTCAATTTGAATGGATGAGGAATCGGCTGTTTCTCATGTTTTACTAAATGTATATTTGTGATTAAAAATTGTAATAGCATTTATATTTATTATATAGCGTAGGCCCTCTATTGTGATAATTCTGTATTATAAAGTCAATGCATGTTCATGATAGATAATGGCATATGTAACTATATATATTATATATATATATATATATGTATATATATAACAAATCACTAATGTAATACAACCCTTATATAAACGAATAAGGGTCATGTTATGTTACAAATTTAACATTTGTATGGAAGCATACATTCCAAATCATGTTTTTCAGAAATTACTCATAAATGATTTCACTTCAATTTTATTTTTAATTTCTAATATAATTTATGTATTCATTAATAATAAATACTGTTCACCGAGCATTATTGAAAATCATTTGCTGGTATTAGAGGTATCTCAGTTACTTTTTTCCACGGTTGCTAATTTACTCTCCCACTATACCTCGAGTATACAGCAAAACATCTACATACTGAACACGTTTATTACCAAAAAATATTAATAACAAACTTTGTGTTTGTTCCGGTCAAATTTGTATGTAACACAAACCACTTTGTACTCTTCATAACTAACTAATTCCTCTCCTTCGGCTCAAAACCCTATTTACAACAAAAAAAACACTGGCAAGAAACATATTTAATTTATATTTACAATTGTTACTTTATACAAATTTGTATTTACAGTTTTAACAAGCGACAGTAAATATTCATGTACCATCGCGTTTTATTTTAAGTGACACAGAAGCAGCTGTAATTTTATTCACTTGCAGTACATTAATAAGGTACATATTTGTATTAGAAAAGTTACATAAATTAAAGTAATAAATTATATTTGCGAATATTGCAATGTTCATATTTTGCTTTAATAAAATTTAACTAATATATTATTTAATAGTTCTCACGAATGTAAGTACATTTGGCCTGAAAAAATCAATAATTACATTACTTTCCAGAAATTATTTTGAAAGAAAGTACAATTAATTTTTCGCAGTAGCTAAGTCCAAAATTCTTTGCACTAGAGAAATGGAACACACTGAAATTACCTGTCTATAAATAGCCTCTTTATAACAAGCATGCTAAAATATGCTGCCCTCAATTTTGTCATTTAGAGGTTTTACTGTACCTATGCACGTACATACGTAAATGCATTATATAAATACAATTAGTGTGTGGTTACGTACTGCATCACCGACTTCTTTTCCAGCATCCGATGTAAATCCTCTTCTAGGAGTACTCACATAATGAAGAAATGTAAAAGCTTCGTACGCCAACCATTTCGCCCTCTTGCACGGAGATGATCCGGACTTTCTTGATGTGAACAGTTTGTCTTCACGCACAAAGACACTGCGCAAATTCTTGACTTTTTTTTTTAATGCCATCATTTCACAGCTAAACTTAGCCTTCATTTCTTTCATTGCGTCGAGTTTTAAGTTTTTATTTGTATATTCTGTAAGCCGATCATCCCGCAGTACTGGTAACCGCCTGCACTCCTCAGTAAATACAACCGTTTATTGCTTCGATCAATCCACGTTGCCTCCCGAATGTCGTCTGTTTCCCGACTAGAGTGGGAAGCTCGGCGACAGTTGGCAACACGTGGCAGGCGACAGGATTCTCGGGAAGTGAGTCGCGTTCGACACTGTCGCCTGTGACGTACAACAGGTGTTGAACCAGTGTATTCACTCGAGGCTCGGAGACTATGTCACTTGCTACATGTTGCCGAAATGTCACCTCAGTGGAATCCCGCCTTCACACCACGACTCTTAACTTCACTCTTGCAGACTATTAGCCCTTCCTGTTATAGTCCATTCAGGGTTAATTCCAAAATTTCTGAGGCCCTGCTAAGTTTTGCTCCCAGGATATTCCTCCGCCTAATGTAAATAAAGCTTAACCGGCTCTAGACAAATTACAGCAAAGGGACAACGCACCGCATTCGTGCGCACTAGTGTTTAAAATATTTTGCATAAAAACTATTTCTTAGTAGGTATTACCAACACACCTCTTTTTCTCTCTGTTTCAGTTCATATTAATTATAAATGTATATTGAACTTTATAGGTTAAATATAAATACAATTTCAATACAACCAAAATACTATAGTTTTATGTCAACACAAGTTTAAAATGATTTTGATACATGACGTACTTAAAAAAAACCAAACATACAATACTTGGGTGATTTTCTAAAGGTTTTATTCAAAACAGAGCAAGTAAAGTAGAGAGGCGACACTGTCATGTATTGCTTCGAGCTCTTATTTTGAGCTTCAAAATGTAAACAGGTCGCAGTTATATTTCCAACGTAACAACGTTCGTCAAAGCACATCAGTACGATGTAAAACTATGAATTCATGTATTGGCTACCCTGATGAGACAGTATAGGGAACCCATCTTCGTCAAGGTAAACGTTGTCTAGGTGGCAATTTTGTTTTCCTACTGTTCATCCAGTTGGAAACACATATACATTATTTCAGGGTTGACTTTAATACTTTCTACAATTTGTCGTGTAATTTTATATGTATTAGAAGTGAAATTGTGTATCTAATCACCAAGCATTCATAAACTGAGGAAATGTATTTTGGTTGTTCTTAAGTTTATAATTTTTAACAATGAATGCATATCCATTGTATTTTTGGTGTTGGTAGCACGGCAGTGACCCGAGAAAATAGTGGCTCGAAAGGGCCTGCAGGCTATTCACGGTAAATTGAGCTCTTTGGAAGCCCTGTTTAATATCTACTTGCATGCACGTTGTGCAATCTTCCACCACATGAACAATTAACATTGCCATGGGATTGATCACTTTATTCAAGTGAAACTGTGCAATTATTAGAAAAGAGAACATTTTACAAATTTGCTCATTCTTACGCTTGCATATATTTTAAAAAAACCACAAGAAGAAGAATTTTAGTGTTGAGAAATGTTTTACAGACTACCTCCGTCGTTACCAACTTTTACCTGGCGCATGGCATGAAGTGCGCGTGTTAAAATTACTTGCAGATTGAGGCAGTGACATTTTTCAAAGGTTGATTTCAAAAGAGCCCAGTTAATCATGAACATCCTGTATTTAGTGTCCCCCCTGGACAGCAGGGCGCAGCTGACAGGGTGCCGGCTGGACACCCCTGTGTTGCTGCATTTACAAGCAGGCAGGCAGACAGGCGTCGGCAGCGGGCCGCATCTGTCACACGCAGCATGTGATTTGGACAGGCCGTGGCTGGGTCACGTGCCCTTCCCTCTACACTACTACTTCCCCTCCTTATAGACGGGATCGACAATCGACGATCGCCATGCGTGCGAGTGACGTCACGCAGTTGAGCCAGAAAGGAGGGTGGTGTGTGGGGGGCGGAGGCGGTACCGGCTTGCCCGAGGGCCGACGCCGATCGATTTTAAAAAAGAAGAAAAAAAGAACGCTCGCGGTCGTATCAATGGTCCTTGCACGCGAACCCAAGTAAAAAAGAGAACGATAGGACCGTACTTTTGCAGAAGGAGACGGCGCATTAGAAAATAGCTTTTCTGCCGAACTGTGCCATGAGCTACGTGATTGAGGCCAGCAAAAAGTAAGTTCTGGAAGTGTTTTAATTAAAATGCACGGTCGTCCTCATACTGTAACGTCTTGCGTTTCTTCTACGCGTTGTTGAGTCCATGTTAAGTTTTGATACGATACGTGATTAATAATGCAAATAAAAAAATGTTATGTGCACTGCATGTCTGTTCAAAAATGTTCACGTTCTTTCAGTTGAAAATTGAACGCCGTGTTGCGTGGGAAAAAAATTTGCGTTAATTTTTTTTTAATCATTGACATTTACGGTTTCGGTACACCGAGTGGTTACGGCTCAATTAATAAATATAATATCCCATTTTTTTCTGTTCTTAGTTGTTTGTTATTACTGATACAGAATACTTGTGCTTTTAAATTCATAAATTGAGTTGTGTTAATAATCATTGCTGAAAATCACTCATGGCTTTATGCCAAACTCGGTAGCAGATATCGTGCACGTTCTACGAAAACAAGGCATACTACAGTGACACTTTATGGCCCGCAAACAAGACATAACTTGCGAAAATTCAACAATATTCAGTTATGAATGGTGTGTATTACTGTAAGAAGATAACCGGGAAGAGACAAAAAAAAGGGAGGGGTATTAAATATGTTCTAGTTGTGGTTTGGAAATAGCATTTTTCGGGTTTACATTTTTTAGAACACGATGATTATCTGAACTAGAGTAGAGAGTGGACCTTATTATTGACCGACCATAGTTAAAAACGTAACTGTAGTGCCGCAAACATGGGTTATAAAATATGTTTTCCTGATAAGAAACCCAAAAGGTAGAAACACATTTAGAAAAATCTAATTTTATAGAAGTTATGTTACTCTTCAATATAATGTAATTTCGGTATTAAAATACTACACTCTAGAAAATAAATTATATTAAAAACGTGTGTGTGTAGGCATAACTTTGCTTTTGTCAGAAAGCTCTTTTCAACTTGGCGTTGGAAAACAAGGAACACCATTTAATGAAGAGGAAATTGTACCTTATTTATTACTATTGCGTGTTTTTCACTGTTGCCAACGTATTTATAGGTGCGATTAATCAACATTTACGAGGTCAAACTGTAAAACAACGTACACGACACGCGGCTTTCCTGCTAACTGAATAGATCGATGGAGAACAAGCGTGTCCACACTTGTCACAGATCGTGCAGTAGTCACAAGTCCCGCCTACAAGGCGGGAGTCAAAAGACTTGTGGCGGCTCAATGTAAAAAATGCACAGCTGTCGGATAATTACTTCGTTTTTCAGAACCACCCGCCACAGGAAATTAGAAAGGCCGTTTTGAAACGACAGGGAAATACTTTACGTACGTTACCGTGTCTATTTAGGTTATTTGCGATATCTCCTCCATATTTTGAATTAAACCTTTGAAAAATCCCCCTATGTGTAGCACGCAACGTTCGGACGTTTCCGAAATTATATGCTGTTCACGGTTATTTAAACACTTTTGAAATCAACTTTCGAATAATATCGCCGACCACATACCTACACGTATTTTGTACTGGCACACTGAAATGCGCCCAGTAAAGTTGGCAACGAGGGAAAGAAAGTAGTTCCATATCTTAACGTTGAATTAAAAGTGTTAGCTAAACATTTGTGTAAAGTGGAATGATTAATTTTGTTTGCATATTTGTAAAATATTTACTTTATATAATAATATCACACGCTATCGGCTGTCAAGAACTCGATGTTAAAAGCCGGCCAAATCTCTTCACTCAATATTACAGCTTCACATAACTGATGCTTGGACAAAGTGGTCAAACCCATGGCAATGTTAATTTTACGTATGGTGACATTACACAATATGCGTACAATTAAATCTTCAGCAGGGCTTTCGAAAGTGCTTAGTTTTACGTGAACAGTCTATATCATGTATCAGAAGCGATTATTCTTTCGTTAACAATAAAGTACCTAATTTTTAGTAAGATAATACTTCTGCGTAAATTTCCTCCATAAATTATTAATTTGCGTGTTATGGTGTTATTTGCAAGCAATCTTTTCTTACTGATATTTTTAAATTTTCAGATAAAACTGTGGAAAACGCATTCTACTACAATATCGTGTAGGGCCCCCGCGAGCACGCAGAAGTGCCGCAAGACGACGTGGCATGGACTCGACTAATGTCTGAAGGTATGCAGGAGGCAATTCACACCATGAATCCTACAGGCCAATCGACGAATCCAATCTGCGCCAATTTGAGAAAGGGTTGCACGTCTGTCACGTTTAATGATTCTCGTCAGTCGTCGTTTGTCCCGTTCTTTCACGATCTTTTTCTGGCCGCAGCGATGTCGAAGATGTGATGTTTTACCGGATTCCTGATATTCACGGTACACTCGTGAAATGGTCTTACGCGAACAACCTGCCATTGTAGCAGCGGTAACCGATCTAGCTGCCGACCGCATCGCGTTACTCTTATTGGTTCCATGCCTCTGTTATTTGCATACGCACGCCTATGCCAGTTTTTTTTTTTTTTTTTGCTCTTTAGTGTAGTTCTGACAAGCAAGACACGAGAAAATCGGCAACAATAAAAAAAACATTTTCATTGTGACTGCTTGAATTTTTCAGTACGACAGTTTACACGAAAGTTAGAATTATTCAGCATCGTTTACACAAAACAACCTAGTTTTAAAGGCGATGTACAGCAGAGAAATTCGAAAAACACGATGCTGTGAAAGAGTGCAGAAAATACGCTAAATCAGCACTAGGCATAAATATTTTATGAATTTAATCCGGTAGGTGACAAATAATATTTCCCATGTAAAATGCAAATTTTCCACCTTAGGGAAAGTTAATTGAACTATTTCGTTTTACAGCGTTGTACATCCTGTTTGCATTGCTGCACGAAACGAAAAAAAAATAGTTGTCTTCATAGTTTTTGTTTCTTATACAAAACTGTTGGCCGTGCGACAGTTTTTTTCGTGCTGGCGTCATCAGTTTTACTCGTATTTGATCGTCTGTTCGGTTTAAATTGTTGTGCCGTGCTTGTAAGAGCTATGTCAATACGGCATGAGTTTTGTTTTCATCTGGCGGAAGGATATCTAGCCGGAAAGTAGAACGTTAGAAGGCTTCAAAATATTTGGACGTAACCATAAAATATAAGACTGTAAATTATTTGCGGTTAACTGAGTTCTTTTAAAATCCCGAGGTAGTTTCTTCATTTTGCGCACAGTGCACAAGTGTATATATGTTTGTATCACGTTTGAAGGCGATGAAAAACCGCAAAAACTGTTCGCGGCAACATATTTTCCAAAAAACTGTGACGTCTTCTATCATTTACAATAGGCTGAAGGGTTTTTTACACAGCTTAAATGTTTGCGGGCGAATTATCAACCTTCAGCTCTAGAAAAGTTTAGTTCTCACTGACTCAGCGAAATGGGAAGACATTTTAATCAGCAGACGGCAGCATATAACAGAAGAAAAGGCGAGAAATATACAAACTACTTTGGAAGCCAATAGTCGACATTTCAAGCAACGAATAACTGTCCCATAGTATGCTGGTACATAAAAGAAAAATAAATTTATTTTACCTATTTGCCGTTAATTTAAATTCTAAGCTTTTAATTGCACGTTAGAGCATGGAACTAGGAGCAGTATGCGTATTTGTGTGTAGGTAGGTATTGTATGCATAAGATGTAGAGCATAATCAATTTTAAGCTGTACGTATAATATAGTAAAAAAATATTTAGTATTTAAGCGTCTCAAATACAAATCAGCCATGTATATGGCTCTAGTTTCTTTAATTTGCTGCCAACTTAACTGGAAGTTTTGTAAGTCAGTGTTTATATGAACGTGGATTCAGTTACGAGAAGGAATATTTTTCAAAAGTTGCTTTCAGAAAAGGCCTGTCCCTATGATCCTATATAACAAAGTTTTAATTCATATTGAACTTAGTACTGCACCAAGTTCGCCGAAGGTTTTCGATCATGTTGTATCCGGCCGGCTGTGCTGCGAGGTAGTTTTTTTTCCCCAGTGATTTTCCATTCCAAATTCCAGACAAATATCGGTTCAGTGGTTAATAGTGTTGCAAGCCGGCGGTATGTCCCACTGCCTATTTTTTTTTCTCTCCTCATACGCCAGCAAGTCATCGAACACCATTGAATCATGCTATAAAACGATAAAAGGGCGTAAAAAGGATTTTTCTTTGGGGAGGGCCAAGATGACTGAAGCTTCGCAATCGATGATACAAAGTTACAGATAAAATTCCTTATACATACTTAATCAGAGTATGCCATTAAAATTATAAAAAATATGGTTAAACTTTTTAAGTTTATGTTTTTATTAATTTAATAATAGCATTATTTTGTATTATTTTGTATTTTTGTATTAGTCCAATATAATTAATTGCCGAAGTCAGAACGATTGCAAATGCAAAACTTTGTTTCGCCTCATGGCTGAGTAGGATGTTATGGAAATTAATTCGCTGAAATCGTTTTCATAGTTGGTACATTTTTTTTAAAATAATAATTTTCACTTTAGTTTTTTCCTTATAGCTGGCAATATTTCAGTTTCCAAGACAGAAATATAATTTCCATATTTTAAACTATTGCGTCAGTTCTATTACCGTAAAATGTTTATTCGACGACGATCATTTCAGGCCTGTAGAGATATAATTAAGCATTTCGAGGTATGCACAGGGACATTCTGAGCTGCAGACATTGTAACATCCATGTTAAGATTCTGAACCGTCAACTATTTTATTTCTCATTTGCTAAATCGTTTTCTTTCCTCAGTTTTAGGTAGTGTCCAGGACACTATCAGACTTCCGCTTAAATATGCCCCCTCTATAGTATAATCCACAGTCCTCTACCAACTGAGTACAGATCAGTTGATCGTTTGCTGATATCCCAGGCATAATTCATTATGGATAGGAAACTTTTGCGGATTCAGTAACCATTGGAACCTGACGCAGCAGAGTAAACTGCCGGTACGGTTTCATACTATACACGCACGTACATTTTTTTTTATTATGAACTCACGTAATGTGTACGTAGGTTAATAATTGTGTGCGTGAATTTAATTCCAATTACATGTTGTGGAATGCGACACATTTGCATGTAAACGTAACCGAGAAAAGTACTTTATACGTGTGTCTATTCACACGTTTATTTTATTATCCATGTCGATAATCGATTGCAAATGCCATGCTTGTGTGTGTTATGCAACGCCGACTACAAATTTGCTCGACAGGTAGCGCCATCGTCGTATACAAGTGACTAATAACAACAGAGTTCCAATTGAAACATACGAGTTTGCTAATTACTAAATTTTCAATTCGAACACTGTCTTGGTTGTCGCCTGTGATTGACAGCTCACACCTAGTGCTGTAAATAAATTAGGAAATTAAATTTAGCCATTTCATTTTATCAATACTTTCATTTACACATTAATTTATGGTTTCTGGTGTTGCAAATAGGAACATTTTTGATGCTTGCTGTACTTAAGCTGGCCAAGAACTTGTCTTGTCCCAGTCTTAACGTAGGGCAGTAGCACGGATAACCAATCACTCCCAGGGAATATCATTGGGCACTGAGCTTCACACTGTGCAGCGCTGGTCAAATACGGCATTTTTTGTCAAACATTAACATAATTGCCTACAATCATTTGAAACGGTCTATACCTTAAACTCTTATGAAATCTGGCTCCGCTCAGGCAGTTCTAACAGTCCAACATTCCTAACCATAAATGAAACACAAATTTTTAAGAAAGTGAATCGGCGAAAGTTCGTGTCAGTAGATAACACTCAAAGCAGAAAATATTTTTTTTCTCTGGAGCGCTGTACACTGTTCGGTGGCTTGGCAGAGTGACCAACCTCAAGAATCACGCCGAGTGAGTGAGTGAGTGAAGAGATTTGGGCGGCTCTTAACATAAAGGTCTTGAGAGCCGGTGAGGGTGAAGCGAGGTGAGCATGGAGCAGCGAAGGAATGTAAGGACGGGGGAAACGGGAGTTCTCCGAGAAAACCCGCCGACCAGCGGAGCGGCATCGTCCGGCACGATTCCCACATAGGCGTCCGCGCCAAGAATTGAAACCGGTTCGCCTTGGTGAGAGGCGAGTAGTCTGACCACTACACCACAATGACCCTAATAATCACGCCGAAACAATTTTTGTTTAAATAAAAATTGTAGTTTTTTTTAATCTTGCCGGGTGAAGGTTTGGGAGGAGAGAGTTCATATTTAACCCGGCCGGCGTACGTGACGATATCTCGTGCGTGTCGCACGACGCCTGGACTAAACGCACATTTCAGCAAATAGCCTATTACAGTGTAATCATTGCGGCGAGGCAGAGCTCGATAGTGGCCGTTGGTAACCAGCCAGCACACACGCCAGGCCACACTGCGTACACACGTTCAAACCACAGAGCAAATATGAGCTAGAGGGTGAAAACGCTGGGGTAGGGCATTCACGACCACTCACAACTTTTCTGAAGCTCTGCTGTAGTTCTACTTCCAGGATATTCCTCCGCCCCATACAAACAACGCTTAACTAAAGTTACTTCTACTACAGGTTGGGAAGATCAATGTTAAAAGTTTGGCAACGAAACCTTATCGCCACTAGGTAAGCTCTAGTGTCGGCAATGTATCAGATTTTCTCTATTTTCTACGTTAAAAAACAGGATAATTGTAATAATCATAAATGAAATATAAAACGACTTCGTAACTAAGTAAAACTTTTTGCTTTTATTATTCAAGTAGCTTAAAATTTTTATTAAATGTCACATTTTGGAACACTGCGCACCTAGCGGTGGAAAATTTTCCTATGCCAAACTCTGCCATGATAAATCACGTTGTGTTTGTAACATGAGTAGAATAAACTTTAGATTAACCAAGTGCAGAAAATTAGACTAAAGAGACAACGCGCCCTTTATAAAAACATTTTGCATAAGAACTATTTCTTGCTAGACATATATTACACGTCTATTTTCTTTCCGTTTTTATTCCTATAAATTATAAATTAAATATTATAATTTATAGACGGAATATGAGTAAAAGTTCAATTAAACCAAAAAATATGGCACTTTTACGTTAAAAGAAGTGTAAAACGAATGTGATGAATGGTATTCAGGAAACAACCGAACACGTTATACATGGGGTGATTTTTCATAGGTTCTATTTAGCAAGTGTGAAGAAACTGCATACAGACCATATACGCTATTTTATGCTGTGTGCAGGCCTGGCGTTGATCAATAAAGCCACTTCCTATGCAACGTCTCATATATTAGACACTTGTGACTTGAGAGTTTCAAGGGGAATTCCTAGTCAAATTTCACACATGGCGGGAAGGATACATAATAAGCAGGAAGAATAAGCTACGCGTGTTTGCAAAAGTGTTTCGCTTGACCATAAAAAGAGTTACAGAAATTGCATGTAAATCTCACTGTATATCACTTCTTCGCCCGCCTGGAACTTAACATTTTGTGCGTGGAAGATTGAAGGTAAAGTTTATTTTACCATTCCTTTGTCCGCCAGGAATATTGTGTGAGGCTGATTGAGCATTTTAAAATTTTGCTCGCTGTACCAAGGCCCCGCCTGCAACAGGGATTTCCCCCCNAGAATATTGAATTTTGTTTTTTAAGCAGTTACTTAGTATCTTTAAGACATACTGAGGAGTATATGAAAAAATGTTTTCCCAAATTTCACCACCTTAATTTTGGTATTTTTAAAAATCTTTAAAATAATTTTTAAGCAATTTCCGTGCGGTATTTTGAAGCAAAAAACACGCTGACATCTCATCACATTTAAGGGATATTAATTATTAATTGAAAATATACTTTATCCATTATCACACGCGTAAGATTTGATTTTCAAAAAATTATAAAATGCATTGGCGTTATAAAAAAAGTTCTTCCACTTCCCGGTATCTCCTGCTTTCCATCGGCCCGTTTTCCTTCTCGAACAAACTCTAGACTGCCGGCAAGTGATATAAATCGGAGCCGGGTGAATATATTAGTGAAATAACGGTTCGCGCGACCAGCCCGTGGCCCCTGCACGGACACTAATATTAGTTTCGCGTGATTTCGTACCCCGGCGGGCTCACGCTTCGTCCAGTGTTTCCCAGAATATAATCACAGGGCGCCATGACGACAGCGATCCCACAAATCATGTGTGAATTCACTCTGAGGGATTGCTTACACCCCCCCCCCCCNCCCCAATATTCCAACAGTACGGATCCCTCTCTCGTTTTCAGAAGACGAGTAAGGAATGAGCGCGTAGTACACACTTATCTGGTATAGTCACTTCGCGGTTCCTACACATAGAGCTTTGGGAAATCACCCCGTGTATGACATGTTTGGGTGTTTCCTAGATATGCCATGTATCACGAGCGTTTTATACATAAAAGTACCCTATTTTTGGTTAACGTAAACTTCTACATATATTTTATCTATAAATTATAATATTTCATTTTTAATTAATATTGTTGAAAACAGAGAGAAAATAGGTGTGTTGGTAGCTAATTTCTAGTAAGAAATAGTTCTTATGCAAAACGTCACTACACTGAGTGCGCACGAATGTGGTGCATTGTCCCTTTGGTGTAATATTCTACACTTAGTTAAGCTTTGTTTGTCTGAGGCGGAGGAATATCCTGGAAGTATAATTTTAGCAGGGTTTCATAAAAGTCGGAAGTAACAGTGAGTTGACTACAGTTTATTTTCTGTACTATATTCTCGAAATAAGCGACGGGTTTAGTAAATTTGCACAGTTTTTCGTGGAAATGGCTTTTGCTAACTTCAGAAAAATTTCGCAGAGTATTAAGGTTAGGCTTAATCGCATAGCTCCAGAAGACTTTTTTATTTCACCATTAAGGATTTAGTTGCATAGTCACTAAATTTTGAGATTTGTAATGGCCGCTGTTTCGAAAGAAACCACTCTCTGTCTTCCAACATTGGAGTACCTACATTTTTGCCAATAAAACTATCAAAGAAAACGAAAATACGATTTCAGGTTAGAAGTCTGGATATCTTAGTAAGTGATTTGAAACGTTTGTACACTTTCTCAGACCTAGTTTTAATGCAACCAGAAAGTGCTCATATTATATAAAAAAAACTATTAATAGAAAATGTTGGGTTTGTTGAATAACCAAATGTACACAAACAAGTTTATCACTTGCTGAACATGCTATTTTGAGAGTCGTAAGTGTGATGGTTTAATCAATTTCAGGGACATGCGCAGAATAATATCAGTCTACCTTGTCTTTAGTTTAGGAAGTACTCCAAGAAAAACACCTGTCAGCGGCAACGCCCGCCACATTTTTCCATGAACGATAATCATGACCCTCAACCGGGTATCGAACCCGGTTGGATGTGGCGAGTCTTCTGCCCACTATATCTAACCCCGGTTACATCAATAACTGTCCCAAACCAAGATCCTGAAATCCTGGTTCAAAAATGATCTTCAGTTGGATCCGAGTTCCAACGTGCAAGTGTTACACCCACGCCACTGGCCGAGTTCCGATCGTAGATCTGATCTCAGTTCAGAACAAATATGAACTAGGATTTGGATGAAATACTGTTCGTGATTGGCTCTCATTTTGTGATGTAATGACGTATCTGTTTATTTTTAAGTGTAGAATAAAATTAATAACTTTTTGTGGACTTTCTAGAGACTAGGATTTTAAACTGTATAGTCTGGTTGACCGTACTGCAGAATTTCGCCAGGTAGGTATATCACAACCACACTTGATTATTCGTTATTTTTTTTTAATGTCAATATTTTGAAGGAAGAAGTGGACATAAAATTGGATTATGCTTTGTTTGATCTCTTTTCAAGCAACTTCTAAATTATTTTTTAATCTGTGTAATGTTGTTTTACATTTAAAAAAAATACCGTTTAGTGCTATCTATCGGCGTATTTCTAAACTACATGTGCTGGCAAAATATGGTCTTTTGAGTTTAAAAATTTCGTCCTGAGATTCCATTTTTGGCCTGGCTCGTGCGGAAAACTAAGCCAGTCCAATTCCTGATATTCTGAATGGCTGTTCCAGTTTTCCATTGTGTCTGTTCGGAGTGATAAGCGTACATATATTTTAAGGGTACCAATATTTTTGGAATAAATATAATTTATAAAATGTTAAGCTCTTTTTATTTGTGTCTCGATAATATTTCACAACAGTAAACACCAAAGCAAGGTTTTTTTTTCTGGTAAGTAAATAGTGCTTAGACACTACTCTGATCTTGGATCATTTCTTTTAGAGCACCATATTGGGTGATTCATAATGAAGTTCATCTCGATCTTCAGTCATGCTCTGAGCTCGAACGGTGCAACACTATTCTGTGAGGATGTCAGATCTAGTTCGGACACAATCTCGGATCGAGCGACAGACTTCAGTTGTGCATCCGGGCCTAAGCCACCGCGACGCGACGCTAGGCCTCCTAACTTCGTTCACTTGCGCTAATGACTCCAGCTAGATTTTACTGAAGCTGGACGTGAATCGTTGCTCGGTTCTGTTTCCTCTACGCACGAGAGTGACGCCTAGGTGAGTGCGGTCACGGAGGAGAGAGGTTTCAGAGGAGTCGTGCGCAATCCAAGTGGAGGAGGTGTTGCCAATTGTGTAAGCACTGCTGAACTAAACCTTTGAAAAATGTCACTGCCTCTACCTGCGTACATTTTGAAGGGCACACTGACCGTTATGCGCCTAGTAAAGTCTGTGAAGACGGAGGGGAAGTAGTTACATGCCTTAGCGTTGAATTAAAAGTGCTAGCTTAACATTTGCGACTACTGGAACGATTTCTATTGATGAGGCCCATGTCGATGTTAATTTCACATAGCTATGAGGGAACAATACACAACGTGCATATAGGCAGATCTTACGCAGGAATTAGTGCTGAGTTTGTCGTGAACAGCCTATACCATGGTGATTCCTCTTCGGCGTTACGCGGGCGTTGCCATCCGCGTAAGGGTTGTAAGGCATGGGCAACTCATCGCGGTGCGGTGCGTTAATCATTGTACCTACACAGCCACATTTCGCTGCGTTAGAGTGGGCGCTATTTGTCACCTTTATCTCACTCAACCTCCGTACTTTCGAAAAAAATAACACTAACATATCGTATTAAGAAATTTTCATTATTTTATTGTCGATAAACATTTTTTTTAGAATACGTTGTTTTTTGATGAAAGCTGCTAAGAGACAGAGATAAACTAAGGTACTATGCATTCATTAATATTCTACTTCGTGGCCACAGCGCATTACCAAAAACAATATTTTGTTTGCGAAATGACAGAGCTGCGAATACTTTCGTCACTACACGGACACTGCCCGTGCGCAAGTCGCAGGTAGCACCTCGAAAGAACCGCTTGCTACGGCTACCGGTGTTGGACTAGCCTTTCTTACAGAAGAACAACGGCGAAATCGTTTGGGGTATAACAATATGCGTGCGTGACGTCTAGGATTACCGATACAGAATCAGAGTGGAATAGCAATTTTTCCTGCATTCCAGTAGCGGTAGTAATGCACGGTGGTGCCAAATGCATGTAGCGGCAATGCAGCTAAATTACTGGCACCAAGCCAGCACTCAATCTTTATTTTGACCGGAAGGCATTACATTAATTATAGGAAAATTCTTTGTCACTGGTCAAAGTTAAGAAACAAAAATTTTAATTCCCCATTTTCTAATTTTTCTTTTACCGAACTCAAAATTTCCGCAATTATATTTCACTTCTGCTTGCAAGTTCGATGTTAGATGACGAGGATTATCTACTATGTTTGACTCTGATTTCTTGTCACTAAGTTTTTACTCTCTTACGTATTGATATCGCCGTCACAAGCTAACTCTTAGAAGGTAAATCCAGAATAATTTGTATGAACTTAAGAGTGTGTATCGACACTGCTGATGTACCAGAATTATTTATTTACAAGCTTAAAGAACAGGTGGATTGATACAGAGTATTGTTATTGATACGGATATTTATAATTGCCGTAGTGGTGTTGTGGACAGACCACTCGGTTTAGTCCACGGTGAAGCGGACTCCATTCCCGCCCTGACTAAACCCGAAATTTCGCATGAAGAATACATGACGGACATTGTCGTTGGCCGGTAGGTCTTCTCGGGTATTCCCATTTCTGCCACGATTGCATTCCGCCTGTGTTACGTCTCCTCCTCCCTTCACCACTATCGGCGCTGAAGACCTCAGCTCTTGTGGCAGAGAGGGCCCAGCTATCTTTCATTTACGTGTATTTCTCCAGAACATCAGACTCAGTGATTCAAAGATGAGCCTGTTAAGGCACGAAGAACATACTAACCGTTATTATCGAAATCCATTCTGTCTTTCTCCTTTTAATCTTGTCACATCTATAACCAAGATCGAAGGTTCCCTCATTATTAATGAACTTTTCTCTCACGTGAGAAAATACGGATGTAAGTGAAACCGCACAGCTCTTCATTCCATAACTAAACTTCGATTTTCCATATTAAGTCTTAAATTTCAGTTTCGAAAAGAGGTGCATAAATCCAATATGGAAGGAATCTATCCATATTAACAGCCGCCCAAATATCTCACACTTTGCGTCTCTCGCATATATATTAATTTTCGTGCTCGTGAACGCCACTTTTAATGTAAGCCGTAAGTAAAAATTATTAAAATATTCTTATTTTGGGGAGAATGGCTGAAGCCCCTCATTCTTCCCCCCTGGACACGTCTCTGTGACTTGTTCTATCCGGTAAACTCCAGTTGCCACCCGGCTGGCCCCAACGAAATTATGCTGAAGGCCACGCGGGCATTGGCCTTTATAGTTGGCGTCGAAACCCTTCCCCTGTGTGAGAGCGCCCGTAAAGCAAGGCTGGTATGGATGTTCAGGAGGTGGTCAAGGTACAGTGTGAATGAAGTTAGGATATTCAGTAGAGGATATGACGTCACAATCCGAGGCCGAGGTAACCACATCTGTGTCTGACGTGGCGTAAAACTCAAAGTTTTGGGTTTTGCATCGTTCCCGGTGAGGGGGAAGGGGGGGGGACGGTAACTCCGAACCAGCTGACAAATTGGTTCTTCGGTTCTCATAAATTGAGTCATGCCCAAATTGGGCTCATCGAACCTTCAATAAACTGCTTCCTTGCCTAATGATGGCAACGCCTAGCCGTCATGGCCACCTACAGTATATTCTTTTTTTTAAATATGTCGGTTGTAAATTGAACCATTACGGGAACCTAACACGCTACACCCAAGTTTGAAAACAGGCGTACTACCGCTATGCTATTTTTTAAAAACAATTTTGTTATGTTTCTTTACTTGACAAAGGTGACTCTAAGAGATTTACATTACAAGAAAAATACTTCCCGATCAATGAGACAAACTAAAATTTACACCCATATCCTACCCGGGGTTCTAAACCAGAAACACTCGCGCCATAAATCGGTGCAAAGCCAACTACGCATGGTGGAGTTTGGCTACCCCTTCAAGGACCCTTCGAAATATTTAATGTTATAGTTATTACTAAGCAACCCGGAAATTTCAATAGTTCATTTGACGGCTAGGCTAAACACGACGTTTGTGTATACACCCCCAGATGCTCTCATTTGTTCATTGGCCGGTGTCTTCCTAATTACCATTTTATCCTATTAAGTAATTTGTTATTCATTTTCTTGGTATCATTCTACTTGTGTGTTTTACTGTCCATAGTCCTACAGGATGTGTCAGAGAAAAAAAATGGCCCAATCACAAAAGTAAAAAGCAAGTACAAGGCTTTGAATTCTATATTAGTGCGCTTGAACTCTCAATATTCCACGGGTCTCTAGTTATTACTCCAGGGGAAATACAATAACAATCTTCTACGGAAGCGAGGTATAGCTGGTTTGCAGTTAACAAAAAACTTCTAAATTCCAAATTTGAAAAAAAAAAAAAAAAAAGTTACCTACACGTAATTTGTGGTTGCAATATTTTAAGAGGCACACTGACAGGTATGCTTCCAATGAAGTTGGCAGCCATGTGGGAAAAGTAATTCCATGCCTTGAACGTTGTACTAAAAGTGGGACTTTTAAGTTGGCGAACATTAACGTAAATTTCATTTGTTTTAAGGCCATAAGAATGGGAATCAGCATATCAGTAACTAGTATACATTACTATCATTTTCATATGCACTTAATCGACGCGTTAATAGAGTCGTCGGGTTCATGGCAGTGTTGTTTTGCGAATGGTGGAAAAATGCAAATTGGATCGAGAAGTATAACTAAGTAAAGCTGGAAAAACTTCTCAGCCACGAACAACCAAGAGGTATTGTAAATGCGCTGTTATTTTAGCACTTTTGAGAACCCTGCTTGGCTTATTATCCGAGCTCATCTCCTATAATTTAGCCATACACAAACGTTAACACCTTAATGGACCTAATTATAAGTTTTCTTGCGCATTCAGTTGGTTAAAATCATATAAGAAGAGTCCTGAATTGTTTTCTCAGCAAGTAAAAAACAAAAGTACCGAACCTGTTTACCTGCATAAATTCACTAATATTTTCGTCCAAAAAGTTGGAAATATATTATTAATAAAATTGCAAAAAAATTGCTGAAGTCAGAGGTTTTAATGCTTTGTTTTACCAAATAGTTGATATAAAATATATATAAAAGTTAAGGTGGAAGTATTTTAAAATCCTTTAAAGTAAGAAAAATATTTGCTTTTTTATACATCTGCCAAGCACAGTTAAGAGTGTGTACTCTAGAAAAGTATAATTTGCTACAGATCAAGTTCCTTATATGCTAATTCTTCCACAGTAACCCTAAACATCGCAGTTTAACGGTTATCGGGCCTTTAAGAAACTGGCTTTTGGGCCTATTTTAAGACATGCATGGGAAATCTAATTTTCAAATAATAAAGTCCATGGTAACAAATAATTAAAATTATTTAACTACACAGCAACAACACTAATTTGTATCTTGTTATGTATTGCTTATTATTGTCAGGTTTTCTAATGACATGCCAATTACATAATTTCAAAAATTGAGTTACTTTTGAACACTTACGTGGTATAATTATAATAATCGTTATAATGGCTACTTCGCCAAGAAATTGTGCTTAACTGTGAGGCAGGAAATGTTTGGAAGAATGACGAACAAGGGGACGTTTATTTTGAGAGCACCCTTGATATCAGACGCAAGAGTGTGGAGTGCAACTCCTCAGTGCATAATCCGCGAGACGCTACTGCAGAAGGGACAAGCAGCAAGCAGACGCTGTTCCTACCCCTCATCGCATTCCCCTCTTCCTTTTTTTATTGGCAATCTCTCGTTGTCGCGGGGACTACTTCGCCCCCGTGTCCACTTCTGCTACCCCCTGGCAACCCCTCGGTGCTCGTCAGACAGACAAAGCCAGCCCATTGTCAGCCCTCCATTGTTCTGCGAGGGGCCGACGCGGAGTTGGGGGGTATGAGCAGTTTAAAAGGCGGCAGTATTGGCTGGGGTGCATGATACATCTCCCTCCACAGTCCCTCCAATCTCGCGAAGAACCAGAGCACTCTCGAGCCACCCTCGCGCACTNACCCCCACCCCCACCCCCCTCCACGGCGCACTCTACCCTCCACACACTGTCCGTATAGTCTGCTGCTGACAAGGGGCGTCCTTGTCTGTGGACGTGCATGATAAAATGATGAAGCCGGTCCGCCATGTTGTCAACCCAAAACATTAGAAACATAACCTCTCAAAATTAAAATTAAATTATTGTATCAGAGCATGTTAATATTTAGTCTGGAAGCTTAATTTCTTTAATTGTTATTTGTTAAAAAAAAAGTTCCACATTTTAAATGCATTAAATACAAAAACCTGCCTCAACATTTTCAATATTTTGGGTGTCACACTATGCCGGTGGACGAGAATGCAGCTTCAATAACGTCATAGCACGACATTTCCTGTTATTCCTACCTCCATGGCTGCTGTAGACACCGGGAATCTTCTTTGTCTCGCTTCCGGTTCATTTACCTTCTTAACGCGACTGCCTGCACACTAACACCGAACCAGTGATATCAGTCAGTAAAATAAAATGAACTGGGAACAAAGTGACTTGTGGTAGTGCAATTCTCGGCATTCAGTCAGAAACACGTATACATCAGTGAAATTCAGCCAGTGTATAAATAAATCAGTACTCTGGCTTTGAATACTAGTGCAACCATTTTCACTGGTTCTCACTGATTTGGCCGCATTTTCACTATTTTTCTTTTAGGGTAATTTAGGGATAATGTTACATTATTTTAGGCGTGCCTCATCCACCTTTCACGATATAACTTCCAAACAGAAAATATTTTGTACATTTTTGCCCAGCCCACATAAAACTTTTTGTATAACTTTTAATATCTTGAAGATTGCGGGTAAATTATTTATGGACTCAACAAAAACGCAAGAACACAATCTCTTATTAATTTACTCACACTACTTGCTTTCGTGTAGCAAGGTTCTTCTCTACTAAGAGCACAGATATTTTTGAGATTCTTCCCCCTCCTCTACTATCCTAAAGGAGGCTTGTGTTGAAGCACCTAATATAAAATAAATTACTACGCAAAGTGTTATTTGCTGCATACGCTGGCAGAGATGTATAACAACCTAATTTTCGACCATAAGTAAGTTATGCTATCACAATTGCCACACGTTAATCGCTCTTGTGAAGTAAGTACATCTATGTTCGATTTCAAAAGAATCATTGCAAGCCAACATATGCGTGGTACGCAGAAGTGCGACAGATCACGTAGAGAGCGCAGCAATCAAATGTAACACATGTGTTAGGAACACAATAACTATACATCGATCGTCAGGCGCTGTTACTGACAAGCCANAGCAATCAAATGTAACACATGTGTTAGGAACACAATAACTATACATCGATCGTCAGGCGCTGTTACTGACAAGCCATGCAGTGGTCGGTCGAGAGCAACAACTCTACGTCAACATTGGATCATATGTATAAACGAGTATATTTCAACACTGCAACAGAGTATGCTGCGTGGAAATGTGTTTTTGTCAAATTATCACTTTACCTATAGTTGAAATTAATTTTTTTGGCATTGTAACTAGTGTTCTCATGGTGAACCTTCCTTGCCATANAGCAATCAAATGTAACACATGTGTTAGGAACACAATAACTATACATCGATCGTCAGGCGCTGTTACTGACAAGCCACGCAGCGCAACAACTCTACGTCAACATTGGATCATATGTATACACGAGTATATTTCAACACTGCAACAGAGTATGCTGCGTGGAAATGTGTTTTTGTCAAATTGTCACTTTACCTATAGTTGAAATTAATTTTTTTGGCATTGTAACTAGTGTTCTCATGGTGAACCTTCCTTGCCATATTGTGCTCTTGATTTTTCTATCTTGTTTATGTTTTTTTATTAATTCCGAAAGTACTACTATACCCAACTAGCTGTTGAACTTACACAGCTGTACAGGCACAACGACTGAACTACGAACTCGTGATTACGTCAGAATATTGATTTTGCCAAATTTTGGCAGAACTAAAATATTTAAAGGCTGTTCGCGATTAACTGAGCACTTTTGATATCAACTTTTTGAAAAATTTCACTGCCCCTACCTGCGTATACTTTAACGAGCACACTTTCTGGTGTGGGCCCAGCAAAGTTGGTAACGACCGAGGAAAAGTAGTTCCATGTCTTAACGTTGAATGAAAAATATTAGATAAACATTTGTGAATTGCTACATTATTTTAATTTTTGTTAATTTAGTGCATATAAGTATAATAATTGGAAAACTCTAGAACTGTTTAGGTTTCTAATAATTTCATAGCGACACTGATGCATTAAGTGATGAGGCTTATGGCAATGTTAATTTTACATATGATAGAAGAATACGCTATGTGCATATAAGTATATCTTAATCAGGGCNGAGGCTTATGGCAATGTTAATTTTACATATGATAGAAGAATACGCTATGTGCATATAAGTATATCTTAATCAGGGCTTTCAAAAGTGCTCAGTTTACCGTGAACAACCTATAGGTAATTATGAGTTCGTTCATAGTTCCCTTGTCTGTACTGCAGTACAAGGTCAATAGCTAGTTGGGTATATTGATACTTTCGGAATTTGTAATAAACAAATAAGAAAAAACCGAAATCCAATATAGTGGGGGAAGGTTCCACTGAAGGTTTTGACCGGTACTGTAGCTACGAGGCGGCGCTGGTCTGTCTCCGCCCACTTCAACAGCAGCGAAGTGACCGTTCGTAGCGGCTTCCGAGTCGCGAGTTCACTCCCTGCAGACTGGAAATCCACCGACGAAGCGTCGCTGCGNCAGCGATGTCGGCGACACCCCCGTCAACCCATCCCCCACCTCCCCATGATGTCATCGCTACAGCCTGGCCTCCCACGAGAACGTATTTTATAGTCATTCTCTATGTACTTGTATAGTCTATCCACACTTTTTGTATCAAACCTTAGAAAAAAACATCCCATGTATGAGGTATTTGGTTGTTTCCTAAATATACCATTTATCACAAGCGTTTTATACCTATGTTAACATAAAAGTACCAAATTTTTGTTTAAATCTTGCTTCTACTTACATATTATCTATAAATTAAAATATTTAATTTTATAACTAATGAGACTAAATACAGAGAGGAAATAGGAGTGTTGGTAATACCTAGTAAGTACTAGTTCGTATGCGAAATATTATTACGCTGAGTGCGCACGAATGCGGGTGCGTTTTCCTTCTGGTGTAATTTGTCTAAGCTTTGTTTGCACGAGGCGGAGGAATATCCTGCAAGTAGAACTTTAGCAGGGCTTCAGAAAAGTTGGAAGTATCCGGAGAGTATACACACGTTATGACTCGGCTTTTGTTTTCCTGGTTAGTAACCGGATTCTTGTAAGGGATGCTGATGCGCCCCTTCACACGTCCGCTGCCAGGGTTGCGACACTCGCATCCACTGACGAGGTCACCGTGTTCTTCAACCCCACAACGAAGTCGTCATTTGCTATTATTCAGTTTGTACAGTTGAATATTTGTAAAAATTTTATGATTTCCTTACAGCATAAATTCACTGGTTTTCTTATGGAAAACTGTTTTCACAGGGTACGTTATAGAAAAATAGCCAATGCGTTTTCCATTTATTCATCGGTATTTATTATCGTGAAAATAACGCTCGTAATTTTTTTTATTGTTATAATTTAATGAAACAGCCTATTTTCCAATATAAATTAGGAGCCCACAAATTTCTTCTCACATTTTATTCTTCTTAATACTCCAAAAGGTATTATATGAAAAGAAATACTTGAAGACAGTATAGCATCACTTTCTTGAATACACCNCTTCTTAATACTCCAAAAGGTATTATATGAAAAGAAATACTTGAAGACAGTATAGCATCACTTTCTTGAATACACCTATTTACATTTAATGGTTTGCTGACAAACGGGAATGAAGAGAATACACATCCTCCGAATTAGGGCGAAAGGCTCTATCTATTAAGCAGTGTTCTGACCACACGGTTTTGGCCTTGGAACGGCATGTTACACTCGACACGGGCATTATGAGAAACAGAATGAGCAATGCAAGAAATTTGTTGAGACTTTGACGCCACAATAATCTGAACGTCCTTTCGTAAGGAAAGGCAGAAGAACGGAGAATTCTTTCGCAAGCCTTCCGAAGACGACGTGAAACTGGAAGAGCAAAATACATTTTTGATTCAACAATAGTGGTATATTATTTCGCACCTAAGCCATTGCAGAACATGACATAAAAGTCATGAACATGAAAACTACATAAAATAATATAAAAATGAATTATAATTGGCTGCTGCCAACATGTAATCGAGAATCTTACAGACGGGATTAATTAACTTATGGCAAGATAAAATAAACGAACATAAGAGAAAGAGTAATAAAATAACCAAACAACTAAAATAGAAAATACATATATATTCAGATAACTCTGGATGATACAACAAAGATAATGCAGACTAAACACAATAGGTTTCTTCGATAACAACAGTTAAGATGTTTTAGGAACTGGAATCTACTTCCATCTTCAGGGCACGTGCACAGACTGAGGCACGTCTACTGACTAATTTATGCCACGTTATAGATTTTTTTTGCTACGTACAAAATGTCTCGGAAACTGCGTATTTCGATTTCAATAATCCTTCAAAGGCCACCGAGTATCAAGTGCTGCCAAATCGTCGGTGAAACGACAACGTGCACTTTGAGTGGAGAAGACAGTTTTATCTATTTTTTTCTCAACCTCACTGACGTTGACGTTGTTTGGGGGCGAAAGGATACAGGAGTATTAGTNTTGGGGGCGAAAGGATTCACGAGTTCGATACACGCGGAAATAATTAAAACATCCCGTCCACTGGCCTCACTTCGTCAGATAGATTTCACTCTTAGCTTGTCATGGAATATACGGGGTGAATGTCAGGTGTGACTTGGTATATGCCGAAGTTCTCAATGAAATGGCGATTGAGAGCTTATTTTTACATTGAAAATGAATATGCGAATATTAACAAGTCTCCAGTAGATATTTTCTCCGCTGATGCAATAAGCTGAATTTACTTCGCAACAACTGCCTTGTCAATGAAGGAGATGAATTTACTAATTCATTCAGAGGTATATCTAATTTTTCTTGATTCGCCTGACAAAAAAAAAACACTTTCCCTTGCCAAATCTTGTAATTATTGAAATTAGGTGATTCATTCACCTAAAGTGATTTTTGAGAACTGTGATTTCAGTGTAGCAGGAAATGCTTTTAACTAAGTAATATGGAAAATAGTCACTGATTCACTAGCGAATAAAGAATTGAGAATTGAAAAGGAACGGCTTTTATAGGTGCGTGATTCCATACGTATATTTCGAGATTCAATGACAATCAGAGCAGCAAATTCACTCTCTTTAGTTCTGTAAAAATCTCGTGTAGGCTCACTTTTGTACCNGATTCAATGACAATCAGAGCAGCAAATTCACTCTCTTTAGTTCTGTAAAAATCTCGTGTAGGCTCACTTTTGTACCACCTTCATTTTAGAGACGTTTTCATAAATATACTCTAACGAAACTTCCACGAGGAAATGTTTTTCACGTGAACCAAAGTGTCTACATGTTGGAGTTATAAAGTTGTAAAAAAAACTGATCCTGCGATAATAACTGGTGATAAGGTATTCAATGATATGTTTTGAAGCATCCCCATTGGACGTGTGCACTTGTTGAAGAAAATTAAATCAATCTGCAGGTGACAAGTGTGTTTTGTCAAAACGAAGTCCAAATAATACATTGTAGACATAAATGCTGCTTATCATTTTTGTGTAATTGTGTGTCCAAGAGTCAAACTATTCAAATGAAATCCAGTATTTTTTTTATTTTAGAGTATGGTATTTTCTGGAATTTATTAATACCCGCAACCATTTTAGTATGGGAAATAAAGAACACATGGAAGAAGCGGTATTCGCGGCACAAGAGAGTGTTGGCATTCACGACTTTGTGGTTCGTTGTCGATGTGACACAGAGTCCGATCTTGTAGCTTTTCACTGCGGTAAAAGGGACTAATTCATTACGTCTTTTATTAATCAGTTTTTATCCTAGTGTTGTATTTTAGAGTGTGCACCAAAATAGTTGGCACAGCAGAGGGTGGACAAAAGCTCATTAATATTTTTGTAGCTGTCGCAGTTTCAGTGGATTTGATATTTTTGACAGATGACAACCTAAAAATGCAAGTGAATATGTCATTAGCTTGACTTTAGAAGTATCAACCATAACAGAATTCATAAAAACCGACTAAGCTACACCTTATATTATGTCAGTAGAAAAAAGTAGAACAATATTTGTATTGCCAGGGTTTACAAAAATACCCACAAATTCAAAATCGCTGGAATGAAGCTCCGTTAAGTACACATAGATCAGTTTCTCAATGTAGGAAAAATGCTGTGTTTCCTATAATGCACTGTTAGTTTAGCGACACGTAGGTAATAGCCATAAAGTGCATCCTGCACTATTCAGGCTATTATTTTATATTCAAGTACAGCATCGCTCGGTTTATAGATACTATGAGCTACATTATTTTCATTTTTAAAACTGAAACAGTAGTGACCGAAAATATATTAACTTGGTGAATTTCAGGACACGATAGGGGTAATTAACACTTAAAAACTTTAAGCAATTGCACATATGCATATTATAACAAATTTCACATGATGTAGGCATATGAAAATCTAAACGAAATTTTCGAAAAAAACTCAACATACTGTGTCATTTCCGTAAGTTGCGTACGCACCCCTCCTCCTTTTCCAAGCATTGCTACATCACAAGACATGAAAGTCATGAGTATGGAAGCTGACTATTAAAGAAAATGAAAAAGGACAGAGTTGTATTCTTTGATAATAATATTATAGTGTTTTGAATTTCACGAGTGTTTTCGTGACTAAAAAAGAATGTACTGAATTGTCGTGGAAATGTTATTGTTTCACATGAAACGGAAGACTATAATCGTGTCCCAAACTGGTAAAATATGATATAGGCTGTTCACGGTAAAGTGAGCACTTTTGAGGACATAGTTATTTTTTTCCTATCAGTAATTTTTTATTCCTTAACCACCTTTTAAAATAAATATTGTCATGTAAGTAATAAACACAGTGTGTATATTCTACCGCACTCGGAAGTTAACGCCTAANATTTTAAAATAAATATTGTCATGTAAGTAATAAACACAGTGTGTATATTCTACCGCACTCGGAAGTTAACGCCTAAGGTTAAAATAAAATATATTTATTCCAAATGAGAGAGCTTTCAAAACTGCTCACTTTACCGCGAACAGTCTACAACAATCGCGTCAGAAATAAGTGGACTGGCGCTTCTCCTTGTCGATCCAGTCGTTCGGCGCCGCACTGCAGAAGACTCGTATAATCAGCTCAGTTACCTGCACCGCGGTCTCCNAAGGGCTCTGCAGCTGTGACGAGCCAATCGATTGTTAGGGCGGAGCCCCTCTGTCTGGCCGCGCTCCTTCCCGCCCACGAAAACCACCCCTCCCACTGGCCGTACTCCCACCATCAACCACCTAACGGAGATTAAATATAACCGGGCCAAACTGCCCCTCCGTGCGCTGCAACCCGGCTGGTTTGCCTGTCGTTCCGGNGTGCGCTGCAACCCGGCTGGTTTGCCTGTCGTTCCGGCGGCCTAGCCGTGCCAGGCGGGACCCCAAAAACTTTCTCGGTCGTGGTTGGCCCGGGCGCTGCTATTAGAATAGCTTCAGCGACCCCTCGCTATGTGGTCCCGTGGTTCAACAGACGTGAAACATGTTTGGAGATAAAGGTTGATTCACGATGAAGTGAGCAGTCCTGAAATAAACCTATGGAAAAAATTATCGCTATAATCTATTCACGGTTTTTTCACACTGTTTGAAGGGTCACGGCGGTGTAGTGGTTAGATCACTCGCCTCCCACCTAGGCGATCAGGGTGCGATCTCCAATGGGGTCGCCCCCGGCTTTTCGCACGTGGGAATCGAGCCGGAGGATGCCACTGGTTGGCAGGTTTTCTCTGATATCTCCCGTTTCCCCCACCCCTTTATTTCGACGCTGCTCCATACTCACCTCGCTTCACCCTTATTGGCTATCAAGACCTCGATGTTAAGAGAAGCCCAAATCTCTTCACTCACTCACACTTTTCGAAACAAACCTTTGAAAAACCACCCAATGCCTGACGTGTTTGGTTGTTTCCTAGATATGCCATAGCCTATAACAAGCGCTGTATACTTGTGTTGAAATAAAAGTACATCGTTTTTTTAAATAAAATTTAGCTTTTTCTTATATTTTATTCATAAACTATAGTACTTCATTTATGTTAAATACAAATAAAAAAGACAGAAAAAAGATATGTTGGTAACGCCAAGTAAGAAATAGTTCTTATTAAATATATTATTACACTACAGTATGTGCGCACGCATGTGGTGCAATTTCCTAGACTTGGTTTAGCTTTATTTGCAAGAGGCGGAGGAATATCCTTGCACTAGATCTTTAGCAGCGCTGCATAAAAGTTGGAAGTAACCGTGAATTACTATAAATGACAGTTTCCAGCCAGCAACACCGACTACTCTGTTCTGATTGGTCACCGCCAAACCGACGTTTAATAAAATATAAAATATAATGAGTTCTTTTAACGTTTAAGTAAAACCCAATCATACGCACTACCTGCTAATCTATATTGCGGACCAATGCGTTAAACAACACACTCAGAGTTATTCTCTATAATTAATAATTATAAAGTAAGCACTCAATTTTTCAGTTTTGAACCCAGCTATAACATTTGACTGCTATCGAAATCATATTACGTCTGATTTCAACAGATTCTTGTGGGGTTTGCTGTACAATTGCGACATTCCGCATTCTTTAAACACATTGGCGACGTAATATTACATACGTCGCCAGCAGTTTTCGTAAAGTTCATTGAAACGTAATTCTACGTTGGCAACATTCGAAGTGTTAAATTACTCAAATGAACAGTGTCGTTTGAATTTTATGATACCTAGGAAGGAACGTTTAATTGGGATGCCGTCATCTCGGCATTGTATTGGTTGGATGTTAGGGGAGTAGTCGAAAATGTATAAGTCTCGGAACGCTTTGACCTTAGTAATAATTGTTTTGGAGAGGGGTTTGGGGAGGGGGTGTAATGCCGGTACTTATTTAGCAGATCAAGTGGGAAAAATAAAATAATGAAATTAACGTTTTTAAAAACTTTTATCTTACATAAATATAGATTATTACGATGTAAATGTTATGGTATATATTTTACTTTAATAACGAAGTAACAACTGAACGCGACAAACGAACAAATCTAGCTNCTAGGAAGGAACGTTTAATTGGGATGCCGTCATCTCGGCATTGTATTGGTTGGATGTTAGGGGAGTAGTCGAAAATTTATAAGTCTCGGAACGCTTTGACCTTAGTAATAATTGTTTTGGAGAGGGGTTTGGGGAGGGGGTGTAATGCCGGTACTTATTTAGCAGATCAAGTGGGGAAAAATAAAATAATGAAATTAACGTTTTTCAAAACTTTCATCTTACATAAATATAGATTATTACAATGTAAATGTTATGGTATATATTTTACTTTAATAACGAAGTAACAACTGAACGCGACAAACGAACAAAGCTAGCTNAATGTAAATGTTATGGTATATATTTTACTTTAATAACGAAGTAACAACTGAACGCGACAAACGAACAAAGCTAGCTTGACCTTATACCTATAAAGGGGGAGTGGAGAGATTTGTGTGGCTTTTAACATCGAGGTCTTGAGAGCCGATGAGAGTGAAGCGAGGTGAGTATGGAGCAGCTCCGGAATGCAAGGGCGGGGGAAACGGGAGATCCACGAGAAAACCCGCTGAACAGCGGCATCGTCCTGCGCGATTCCCACATGAGAAAATCTGGGAGCGACTCCACCGGGAAGCAAACCTGGTTCGCCTAAATAGGAGGCAAGTAATCTGACCACTACATCACCGCGGCCCGCTGTACCTAGTAGGCAGACAGGCGCTGGGACAGATAGTATGGTGGGTATAGAGATCAGAGGGGAGTGCTAAGAGTTCCCAATCACAACAAATTTGAGTTCCAGTTGTATTACAAATAATACCATAGCGGTAGTTCAATTTATCATCGAAATGTGTTAATGTATTAATTTATCCCACCTGTCTATAAAATAATGCGTTCCTATTTACAAACAAGGCGTGCATGACATTTAAACATCATAAATTATCTGTCGTTGTGGTTATATTTTCATGAGTCCACATTATATAAAAAAGCAACAATAGTGCTAATGATTGATCGGAAATACATTATGAATGGGAAACAAAAATAATTGTTACAAAGCACTTTCCGGCTCTATTACACCCCTGCAGACAGTTGTATATTAAGCGTGTCCGGTGAAGTTCGAACCAAAAGGACGACGGTGAACGGGAACACAGAGACCAACAGAACTGGCGTTTATGGAGTGCTGGATATATGCAACACACTTATATCTCGCCTTGGGCGTCTGTAAATGTGTGCTGCACTAAAAGTGTGAACGCTTTTCATACCGGACGTAATTATGTATTGAAATCGTCAGTTCCAACGGGCTTGTGCGAAACGTCTGTGTGTGCCCCTGAAAACGTAAGCATCTCATTGGCTGTTTCACTTTGTTTACGTCATGTCTTCATATGTCTTGCCCACTCAGAACTCACCAGCTGTACCAGCGAATATCTGTTACTGGCGCGCTTTACGTGCACAAATAAAACTAGCCCTACTTGCAGCTAGTGTTTATAAGTTATTCCAGTTCAGTTTCAGGGGTTTATCTGGACTAACGATAGCGCAAAAAGAACAAATGTTTCATTTTTGTGATCCTTGATTTTCAAACTAAAGAATGAAATTTAATAGGTATATGTATGATATTTTAAAACTGAGGAAATATTAATATATATAGGCGGTTCACGGTTGATTTATCACTTTTAAAAGCCCTGCTTACGATCTACTTCTCTTTTTCATGTTGTATCCTTCCGCTATGTGCAAGATTAACATTGCGATGGGCAATCTCACTTTATTCTTGCGTTATCCAAGTGGAAACCGTGGAATGTTTAGGAAAGTAAATTTGTTAATAACATTCAAATTCGTGCTCTTATGTGTATAAAAGAAGAAACACTGACTTAGTAGCACTAAATTTCCATATTATACTCTTAGTACGTCAAGTCTTAGAACTGTTTTTTATTAATTCGCTGTCAAATTAACTGGGAGCATGCATGACAGTGTCAACTGTAGCATACATGCAATTGTGAACAGTAATTTTTTTTTNCTGTCAAATTAACTGGGAGCATGCATGACAGTGTCAACTGTAGCATACATGCAATTGTGAACAGTAATTTTTTTTTTTCAAAGGTGTATTTCAAAAGTGTTTACCGTATCGTGAACAGCCTTTAGTTGCCCGTGTGGTATACGANTTTTTTTTTTCAAAGGTGTATTTCAAAAGTGTTTACCGTATCGTGAACAGCCTTTAGTTGCCCGTGTGGTATACGAGCTTCGTGTTGAAAGTGTTGAAAATGTTGCCTGGTTTGCAAGCAGTGAGAATATTCTTTGGGGAAATATATGTTAATGACATTATGATTTTTAAGCCAATTTTAAATATTTACACTTCAAACAAAAATCTAAGCGTGAGAAATAATACTCACAAGCCCTGAGTCAAGGCAAATAAAACAATTTGTTTTTCAGTAATTTTTATTTAATTATTAAGTATTCTGATTTTTCCAGGAAACAGGATTTACAATAATGCCAGAGGAGACTCCGGTTGCAAAGAAGCACGTAATTTTCTGCCCAAAAAATTCCCAGGTTATATATACCTACATTTAAAACCAATGCCAAAAAACAGAATTTCATTAACATATATTTCTCTATAAAATCCGTTCAGGGTTTCTTCAAACTTTTCTAAAGCCCTGCTAAATATCTACTTTTAGACTATCTTTCCGGCTCATGCAAACAAAGCTTAATTTAATTGAGTATAGAAATTTACACCAAAGGGTCAACGCACTGCATTTGTGTACACTCAGTGTAATAATATTTTGCATAAGAACTATTTCTTACTAGGCAGTACCAACACACCTATTTTCTCACTGTTTTTATTAGCATTAATTATAAATTAGATGTTATAATTAATAGATAAAATATAAATATAATTTCAATATATCCAAAAATAAGGNTAGCATTAATTATAAATTAGATGTTATAATTAATAGATAAAATATAAATATAATTTCAATATATCCAAAAATAAGGTGCTTTTATGTAGGCACGAGTTTAAAATACTTGTTCTTCCATGGAGTATTTAGGAATCAACCAAATACGTCGTACATGGGGTGATTTTTCAAAAGTTTGATTCGAAAAGTACTGAGAAACCGCCAATGGACTATACCAAACTCTCGCTGCTTTCAAACCAGGCAATATCCTTGAGGAGTGTTAAGTCTACGTTGAGCGAGGTTGAAGGAGTTGTGGCATATTCCCTTGGGAGACCCCTGGGTGACGCCGCAGGGGTTGGCGTGACGCGCTGGCTAGGGCGGAAGCGCTGACCCTCCGTTTGGGCTGTAGAAGCTCGGGGGAGGGGTAGCTCGCAGCACGAGCCGGGGAGATAGCGATCGCCGACCACCTACTCCATGCCCCCCTAACTCACCAACTCCTCGTTGCGTCGACGTCGAACCTGGGGATACTATGCTTNCCTGGGGAGACTATGCTTGAAAAACCACTCGAACACTCGTATACAGTCTATATAGTCCATTCACGATTACTCGCCACTTATCTAAAGCCCTGCTAAGGTTCTGCTTCCAGGATATTCCTCCGCATCATGCAAACAAAACGTAACCAAGTCTAGAAAATAACGTCAAAGGGACAACGCACTGCATTTGTGTACACTCGGTGTAATAATATTTTGCATAGGAACTATTTCTTACCAGGCTTTACCATCACGTTTATTATCTTTCTGTTTTATTCAGATTAATTAACAATTAAATACTATATAATGTACGGGAAACAATGGCAAAATTTTAATTTAATAAAGTCTCGCATCGCCTCTGCGGGCAGGGTATTGAAGTGCCGTGCAAAATCTTCGGCGTGCTGTGTGTCACTGCAGGGTGTTTGACGGTAGCCCTACAATTTGGTAGGTGAGAAGCCTGTGTCAAAGTCATCGGAGTCACATTCACAAGTTTCGCAGGTAATCTATTGCAGCTGTCTCGAAACGTTACATTTTTTTGCCACTAGGAACAGCTTAGAAATAATATTTCCATTGCAGAACTTGTCTTTAAAGTTGCATTCCTCATTAGTAAGACGTGTGCTTTCTTTTTGCATGGAAACAAAACAGTAGCGTAGTTTTCCTTAGAAACAGATAAGAGGACGCCTTAACTTTGCAATTTTGAATATAGTGTTCGGAAAAGTTAATCCCTGCCATAATTGGGGGGCTGCGGTGGGGTAGTGGCTAGACTGCTCGCCTCCCACCTAGGCGAACCAAGTTCGATTCCCGGTGGGGTCGCTCCCGGATTTTTGCATGTGGGAATTGTGCCGGATGATGCCACTGGTCGGCGGNGAGTTCGATTCCCGGTGGGGTCGCTCCCGGATTTTTGCATGTGGGAATTGTGCCGGATGATGCCACTGGTCGGCGGGTCTTCTCGGGTATCTCCCGTTTCCCCCACCCTGGCATTCTGCCGCCGCTCCATATTCACCCCACTTCACCCTCATCGACTCTCAAGATTTCGATTTTTAGAGCCACCCAAATCTCTCCACTCCACTCTCCACTCTCCTNATTTCGATTTTTAGAGCCACCCAAATCTCTCCACTCCACTCTCCACTCTCCTGCCATAATTCCATCGTATCAAGTTACAAACACGATTGTGAATTTACTGGCAACGTCTTATTGAAAGAGCAATTTTTAGACTGGTGCGCATTACTTTTTGTATTCATCTGTGTAAAAAATGGCGTATTAATGACTTATTTGGCGACCTTCTTGACCTCTGAACTCCGTTAGCCTTCCCGTACAAAGCGGGAACGTAACAAAATGTGCAAAGAGTGTCACAGAATGGAGAAGGTGGTTAATGCGTACGGCCACCTGTTTCTCGCGGAAAGATTCCAGGACTACTTGTACTCCAAAACACAAGAGCTGAGATCCACTTGCGTGATTGGATGATTTTAACTGTCACGCATTGCAGGTGTCTGCCCGCGAATAACGGACACTCAGTGTCGAAGTTACCTAGTTCTGATTGGCCCAGTTAGGTAAAGAACTGTCTCCCGACAAAGACGCATGGCCAATAACTAGGGATATGAATATTTCGTGAGTTCAATTACCGGTTGGCTAGACTCGACAGTCCTGTGTATTTGTGAGCCTAGGGTGTTTTTGCATTGGCTTCTGCCCCACACAGTAGCCAGTTTTACTCCACACTCGGCAGTATGGTGCTCGCTATTTGTTTCCTAGCAAGTGTACTATTTGCTCAGAGCCGTCCAGAGCGTGTCTAATGAGCTGTGGTCCAATTGCAAAGATGACTTCAGTATACATGTGTTGGACGTCTATTTTGTCCTGAAATGAATTCGTAGAGACCTGCATAATTCGCGTTTTAACTCTGGAACAAGCTAGACGCCATTGCCCCATAAGTATCTGGCAATGACCCGTGATTTCATTGACCGATGTCTTCTATACGAGGTCACGTGCATGTGTAACTGTGTTAAGGGCGATTGATCACTCTGCCGTTGAACTATTGCTACTGGTTAAAGGGTTATTTCACGTCGTGCCACAAATACTCTCAGCCATCAACGGACTTCAGTAGAGTGCANATTGCTACTGGTTAAAGGGTTATTTCACGTCGTGCCACAAATACTCTCAGCCATCAACGGACTTCAGTAGAGTGCACAACACCTTAGAGTTCAGTCTGCCGCAGAAGAATAACGCGAATTTTGCAGGTCTTTATTCATATGACATTGGAGTCTAGCACTCACGGAAATCTTTTAGTGAAAAAAAAAAACAGGTAGTCCTGTTAATGCGCAGTGAGCTTGCTTCGTGCAGTTGTGTCCCCGAAAGAGGAGACGGCGTGCGATAGCAACGCACTTGCACGAGCTGCGGTGGCCCCGGAGAAGCCATAGTCGCGCCGAGGAGGACATCAGGAACTGAGCACCGTCCGGGCGGGCTAGACAGAGACCGAGGAGTAACAGTTGTGTGACCTTGCCGCGATAGTGCCTTCCTCGTCTCCCCCTTCACCAACACAAGTTTCTTCTCCCTTGGTGTAACCCACATGCCGCGGTGGACCCAAACAGCATCCACTGAAGTACCGCTCCAACGGGACCCCCGACATTTCCTTCGTGTAACTGGCTGGCCCGTTGTTAAAACTTTCAACGCTTGGCGAAATTCTGTAGCAAATGCATAGNACATTTCCTTCGTGTAACTGGCTGGCCCGTTGTTAAAACTTTCAACGCTTGGCGAAATTCTGTAGCAAATGCATAGATTCCAGCAGTTTAAAGTCAATTCACGGTTACTTCCAACGTTTCTGAAGCCCTGATAAAATTCTACTTACAAGATATTCATCCGCATCATGCAAACAGCGACAATGCACCGCATTCATGTGCACTCGCTGNACATTTCCTTCGTGTAACTGGCTGGCCCGTTGTTAAAACTTTCAACGCTTGGCGAAATTCTGTAGCAAATGCATAGCTTCCAGCAGTTTAAAGTCAATTCACGGTTACTTCCAACTTTTCTGAAGCCCTGCTAAAATTCTACTTACAAGATATTCATCCGCATCATGCAAACAGCGACAATGCACCGCATTCATGTGCACTCGCTGTAATAGTAATCTGCATAAGAACTATTTATTGCTAGGTACTGCCAACACACACTTTTTTCCCCTGTTTTTATTAGTTTAAATTATATATGAAATATTATAATTTATTAAAAAAATATAACAAAAGTTACATTTATTAAAAAATAAGGTATACTTAGATGTTAACACAAGTATAAGACGCTCGTGATAGGTAAAAAATTTAGGAAATAACCATTTATATCATACATGGGCTGATTTTTCAAAGGTTTGATTAAAAAAGTGTGAAGAAACCGCGTATAAACTATTGACGTGAAGCGTGTACACGTGCCAGTAGAGAGAAGAATGTTTTATTGGCAGTTGTAGTTTGTTTTCGCTGTGTCTTCATCTCACTTGTTCACTCAGAATTCACCAATTGTGCCGACAAATGTCTGTTACCAGTCTGCTGTGTTAGAGGGTGTGTGTGACCTAACTACACCAATAACGCTAGTTATTCTAGTGGATATTGTATATCTGTTCACCATGGTCTGTCGCGTATTTTATGACGTACCAGTTTCTTTCTGCTACACGATATATTTAGAGGTTATCGTATGGGCATTTCTTGCAGGTCTAAGGAATAATATTAAATAGGTGGACATAGGAGGGTTTATTAAAAAAAACAATGTTAAAAAGTCGTTACCCGTATGGTATGTAGGCGCTATGTTGAAAGTTTTAAGACTCAATTTCATTTCTTAAGCATAAATTATTAGTTTTTATGTCATGAATTCAGTTTCAGAACAATTACTGAGAATTTATGACTACAGAATATTTACAAGATTTAAAAAATGTTTTAGTACTTATCCTATTCAGTCCATTTGTCAGCTATAATGGACACGTTGGAGAGGAAGGAGCTGAGCTGTACTCAGCGAGGATCAGTGGCCAGTGCAGTCAGTTTTTTCCGTGTGTGAAATGTCATTCGTTGACGTTCCCACCGCTCCGATACGTGAATGGTTCATCTCAAGGTCACTAACTGTTGAGCAGGTATTTCACTGACTGTGAGAGTGAAGCCAGCGTGGAGTCGTGCTAAGTGCAGCAAGACGAAAATATCAGGGGACTTGATTGCAACACTTGAAACCATACATTAGTGCGGTACTAAAAGCGTTAATTTTACTTCGTACAAATAAAAAACAATTGTACGTTACTGTTACTTTACAGTTCGATTTTGTACACAAACCATATCTTGGTGATAAGAAGCTCTTCGTGAATAAAAAATATTGCGTGCCACGATATTATCTTGTTTCGTTAAATTGCGAGTCTTTCTACAATCGACCTAATAGTAATTATAAATCTTGACTTTGCAAAGTTTACGTTGGTCGAAATGAGACTTTGATACAGAGACAACTGTGAAATGTACTTCCTCCAGAGTTCAACTTGAGAAGGAAATCTCGACCTGGCAAAGCTGTCGTGGACCTCTTGTTCATGAACACAACTCTTAGCGCCCCCGCGCGCTACCTCGCTGTTGAAATGGCGCATCATTTGTTACTCCTTTCTTAATGTTCAATAAACCCTCCCAAACATCACATACGTATACTACACACTCCACAAATGATTCGGATCGTTTTTCAATGAGAATGCCGTGTATTACCTCCACGACTATCGCAAACGGCTTGTCAAAAAGGACTGTCTCCGACTCCTTCATCAGCGGTACATGACTTGTGACAAGGGTGTTCGGTGTTTCAGTTTAACGTGCGGTTATCCTTCGAGAGGTCACGGGTTCAACCTCTTCCGCTGTATTTGGGGCATTTTTACCCGAATTTCATATACATTTCTATTACCAAGAAAAAATAGGGGGGGGGGATAAAGTTCAGCTGCTTATCGCGTTAATTCCAAATCCGGTAACTCCTAAAATATAATTTGCTCCCATACTGTACATGTCCTGTAACTGTCAAAAATTATTGCACATATTTTGTTGTGTTTTATAATAATGGCGCTATAGAAAATAATCTACATAATAAAACAGAATACCTTAAACGGTGTTAATCGGTGAGTTTCTGAAGTTTTACTTGGTCATTTGTCTTTGAAGTGTAACGCGGAATAGCGCCATTGAAATACATTCAGAATTATAACTGAACTTTACCAAGTGTCTATACTGACTACAGCATATAGTCCATTCATGGTTATTTTCAACTTTTCTGAAGCCCTGTTAAAGTTATACTTCCAGGCTTTTACCTGGCCTCGTGCAAACAAACCTTAACCAAGTGTAGAAAATTACACCAAAGGGACAATGCACGGCATTTGCGCGCATTAAGTTAAATAACTTTATATATTAGAACACTATCTTACTTGGTGTTACGAACACACCTATTTTCTAGTTGCTTTTATTTGTCATGAGGAGATTTTTCAAAGAGTTGATTCAAAAAGTGTGAAGATACCGCAAATATACTATAGGAGCAACCTTGTGCCGTGTATATACTTTTTCTGAATGACTCACGTTTGTTGGTGAAATAATATACTGTAAACATAAGAGGCAGCCAGCAGCCTCTCGCGTGTATCCCGTGCTACGTCACCCGGGTGACTCAGCACGTCTGCGGAGCGCCTGAGCGACAGATGTCACGTGGCCAAGCACGTCAGGACACCCCCCCCCCTTCCCCAACGCATTCTCTTCTTGCCTTATCAGCTCCATCGTGTTTTCTTTTCCCACCAACCAGGGTAATCCCCTCCACCTGGAGGGGCGGCCGGGTTATCCTGCTCAAACACTCGTTATTTAGCAGCGACATGATAGGCGCGAGGGATTCGTAGTCCCTGCCTTCTAGCCACTTACAATTTAAATGTGGCGTTGGA
>NQII01000278.1:541126-562361 GCA_002778355.1 Clitarchus hookeri | reverse complement strand
CCCCCCCCCCCAACCACCTAAATTTTTTTAATTTTTTTTAATTTTGATGACATTTTTGCGTTACTCAAGTCTATCCCAACAAATATATTGTGATGCGACCTTATCCCGTGTACTTGAACACTTATCCACGGATAAAATAGAGATTTATAGTGATCTTATATTTTTGTTTGAAAATCTGTAGAACTAGTACTTAAAATACAATGTTATATTCTGAAATACACTGTTTATATTCAGCAAAGGGCATATACGCTTGCTGTGCTAAAACGTCCACGTTTTGGAGAAATAGTTCTGCCTTTTGTAAGTCCTTATCAATAAATAAAGAGGATCAGTCGAAATATTCCGGCCTTCCACCTCGGCTATATGAGGTTCCATCTCCGGCGATTCAGAGTTTAAGACTTCGTACATGGTAAAATTGGCGGACGCTGACTGTTATGCCAGTGGGTTTTTCTCGGGGTACTCCCAGTTATCCGCCACAACTGCATTCCATTGCTAGCGGTGACAGCCACACGGGGGTACCACTTCAGACACTTTGTAATCATTTTAAAAAGCAGAAAGCAAAGTGTTTACCTAATGATTCGTATCAAAAATCACTGTTAGAGCTCGTATAGATTTGTGAAGTCAGTCAAAACAAGATGTCTGCGGTTGAGTACGTTAACACATATCCAGGTCACAACGGTAAGGGTTGGAATCTCAAGTAAACCATGTATGTGTGTTATTTTTAAATACAAGATTTTTATAAATTAAGTATGCATGCTGTTTTTTCTCCTGGCATAAATTATGACGTCAAGTTTTAAAAAAACCAGTCCAGTTATTTTGATACATTCAAGTATGTGACGTCAGGCCACTTGGAACACCTTGTCAGTAATCTGTCAGCTTTTGAGTGACAAATACTAGAAAAAAATTTTAATCCGTTAACAATACACTTTGTTATCTACATAGCGTACATCATTTTCGCTGTACTACTCAGCATCTTATGTTAAGTATCCACATGCTGTTTGATAATTCACCTCATAATGGCATCGCTAATTAGTTTCAAGTTTTTAGTCAATTATATATTGTATAGAGTTTTACGAAAAATATTATTTATGGAATATGAAAAAAAAAATGTTATTTGACCAGAGGTGGGTTCAGTAGTCCGAAGTAATTATATTTGCATACTATACTTTCGACTAGAGAATCGTGCAAGCAGTGGGGACCCTACGTGATTTCACACTGTTGTTATTCCTACGTCTTTATGGCACAGTAGCTCACAAACGGACTTGATCTGAATGGTATAGTCCTGATGATGTTCTACCGAATTCATCGGGAAATTCCTCGTAAGTTCTGTTCTATGCAGCTGCCGCGAGTGATCTTCCGACGAGATCTTCTTCTGTCTGCACTGTAGTTGGTACAATAAGCACTTCGTAAATATCCAGAGAAAGAAAACCAGTGAGACAAGGCCTGAGTACGGAGAAGATCACGCTACCGGGCCAACACGCCTAACCCAGTCGTCACAGGAGCACTATTCTGCAGATTCATTACAGCAGTACCACGTTTGGCGACTTTCGCCATCGCAACTGCTTACAATAACTTCTGGAAAACATCTTGGAAAATCTGGGTTTTACGACACACGATTATGCAAGAGACTAAAAACGAAAGGAGCCTTTCTGACTGCAAAGGACTCTGGACCCCTGGTATCGACTCGGTCGTGAGAAAATGAAGTCATAAATATGGCAATTCAAAGGTACTGATTCAATTGGTTTAAGAAACAAAGGTTTTTGAAGTTTAAATAATGTCGAAATAGTTAACAAATAATGGCGATTTTAGTCGAAAAATTCAAACACGATCAACAAAAATTAATGGAAGTGGAAGGGATATATAAATAACGAAATAAATGTTAGTGCAAAAAATAACATTNCACGATCAACAAAAATTAATGGAAGTGGAAGGGATATATAAATAACGAAATAAATGTTAGTGCAAAAAATAACATTAAAAAAAATTCAAAACAGTTACGAAAAACCTACACTTAGGGTATACAAAAATTGCAAGAGAGACAACAATGGACAANAAAAAAAATTCAAAACAGTTACGAAAAACCTACACTTAGGGTATACAAAAATTGCAAGAGAGACAACAATGGACAAGACTTCACGGCGTATTGGGGCCTGGAATGTGTCCCCTTCTTCAGGCAAGATAATGGATTTAAAACACAATCGCAGGATAGTTGTAGCCTGTTCGCAATTAACTGGCCACTTTTGAGAGCCCTGCTTAGAATATACTTTTCTCGCCATTTTGTGTCCTTCCACCCTGTGTAAAATTATAATTTTTATACACCTATTCACTTTATTCATGCATCTTACAGTTATAACTGAGGCATTGTTTAGAAACGTAAATATATTACTAATATGCAAATTCTTTCTGTAATACGCATCAGAAATAAAATTGGATAAATTCAGTGTCTACAAATTTAAACAATACACTTTTATTACGGTGCTAACCGATGGAACTACTTTCCCTGCATCGATGCTAACTTTGCTGAGAGAACGTCAGCTTGTCCATTCAAATACATACAATTGGATGTAAAAATCAATTTCAAAGGTTGATTTAAAACCTGATAAGATAACAGTATAATTCATACTACACCACTGCCGTAAAACTTTGAGGATAAATTTATTCATGTGAGGGGTTGGGCGTAAACCATCACCAGTTCGGCCTCCATGCCGTATNGTAAAACTTTGAGGATAAATTTATTCATGTGAGGGGTTGGGCGTAAACCATCACCAGTTCGGCCTCCATGCCGTATTACCCTTGCTTCTTAGCGAACACGGCCTCAGATGACCGTTTCTTTTGAGGGGAATCCCTAGTAAAATTTAAATATTGTCTGTAAAATCAGTGTTTGTCCGTATACGCGTATCTCAAAGAATAAATATTCTGGGAATATGAATGTTTCCCAGCANTTGCGAGAAATCTAGCTTCCCGCAAACGTACATAAATCGCAGCCCTGGGAGGGCCAGTCGCAGTTCTTCCTTATGGCTAGAAGTAACTTTGAGCCGTAAGTGGGGCCACTGTAGTATAGTGGTTAGAATACTCGCCTCTCACCTAGGCTAGCAGGGATCGATTCTTGACGGGGTCACTCCCGAATTTTTGTATGTGAGAATTGTGCCGGACGATGCCGTTGGTCAGCGGGTTTTATAGGGGATCTCCCGTTCCCCCCGCCCCATCATTCCGGCGCTGCTCCATACTCGCCTCGCTTCACCCTCATCGGCTCTCAAGACCTTGCCGTTAACAGTCCCCTAAATCTCTTCACTCACTTGAGCCGTAAAACACTTTACTAGTGATTCTCCATAAGAACTATGAGATGTACAAGTTCAGTGAGGCGTGGAGGCAAGACAAGGGTCACTGTGATGACTCGTAGTATTTTCAACCTACACGCATTGGCGGAAAATCGATGTTGGGAACCACGGCTAATCTTGTGCGGAACGGCCTCGACCCATACACGTGNTCAGTGAGGCGTGGAGGCAAGACAAGGGTCACTGTGATGACTCGTAGTATTTTCAACCTACACGCATTGGCGGAAAATCGATGTTGGGAACCACGGCTAATCTTGTGCGGAACGGCCTCGACCCATACACGTGTCTGTTCGTCGATATGAAGCAGCCTTCCTTCATGAACGTAGCTTCACCGAAGAGCACGAGGGTCTGTAAATGTTGGTCCAAAACACCAGACTTTTCACACCTAGCATAACCTGCTATAGTAGCGCCACTGTAACTTAGGACTTGATAGCTCTGCCTATGTCGGGCCACTTCTCCCCAGGAAAGGAAACAATTGGACGAAGGTGGTACGGCAGGTGGGAGGGAGTGCCTGCAGATTAGTCTACCCACCTGCCAGCTGCCTGTGGCTGGTGCTTTGCAAGTCGTTCTGTCTCTTTCTTTCACTTGGGTAGGCGGAGCCAAGTCCGTTCTTAGCCCGGCACGACTATGGAGCTATTTCCTGGACCCACTGCCGGTGATGGCATAAAGTTTCTCATTATGACTGCCATACAGTTCTCACCCATTGCATGTACATTGTCCCTTATGCTAGTGGAGGAATTGCCTTCATTGTGCTGCAGCATCTCCCATTGAAATATCACAGTTGTAAATTTTCTAGTAACACCGCAATTTTTGGCAATAAAACTGAAGAGCTGTATGTTTCACGCAAACGTCACTTCACTCTTGCCAATTCAGGTTGTGTTCCGTTACCTGGATGAGTACAATAACTTGGACGCACGGAAAACATTGTTTCGTTACTTACAACATGCATAATAACACTAGCGATTGGAGCAGTGTTGACTGAAAACAAGCGTGTGGACCACAAAGCATGTAAACCAACGTGACACAAATGTTCTTGTACGTAATACAGCCTAACTGAACGTATGGCAAACTACGCAAACTGCACATAGTTGATAGATACGCAACTACATTAATAAAGGCCGCCGTAGAAAATTTTTCCGTTTTCTAACCTAACATCCAGCACGCAGCGTGAAGCATTTGTCCTGCAGACCTGCCGTAGTCAACGCGCAAGATGTGGGATATGCGCTCATGCGCTTCGGAACAACCATCACGCCGCATGGTACGCGTGATTGAGAAACTGAATCTGGTGGTAGTGTGTGTCGGTTGGGGAACACTCTCCACACAGTCATCGAGTCCGTTCAATTTTACGATCTTATTCGCATGCTTCTCACTTGCAACGTTTTTTCATTTGACGCTGGTCATGCAGTCAACTGGCCGCTTGAAATACGACACCCCGAATGTTATTTACGGTCTTTATTTTCGGTTATATGTGACACGATATCACAATGCCGCCCTTGTGTGTCCTACCATTTCACCTTATCACTACTGGTAATAGTGTTCAAAATAGAGAACTTTATTCAGGGGGTGGGTTGACGACCTACTCCAATGTACACTTTAAGAAATCANTAATAGTGTTCAAAATAGAGAACTTTATTCAGGGGGTGGGTTGACGACCTACTCCAATGTACACTTTAAGAAATCAGCATCTAGTAAGGAGATTCTTTTGTATATGAGAGTGGCCATTTGTTGCTGAGACTGTTGCAGAGGTCCACAAAAACTTCTGACGAATGAAGTCAAGCACGAAATACATAGCTGGTGGGATCCGACATGTAACAGAGTGCTGTACAAGTACTGTTCCAAAACGAAGAACCAGTTAATTGCAACGCCTAAAATTTTTCAATATTTTGTTACTGGATGGGTTTCAAATGTGCTACGTTGCTAGATTGCAGTCCTCTACACACTCGAGCAGAGGTCCTTTTTATTCCCCACCGCTGCAGTCAGATCTCGCTCTCCAGTTCTACTCGGCCACACGAGATAAAGTGACGCGAGTGCTTAGTTTCTACTGAAGGACCAAAGTTCTCTCAGTGGCAAACGCCGAACGATCATATATGCGCACAGAGCCTCTAAAATAACACATCGCGAAATTATAGAGCTGCTAGTCATGAGCGTTACTGAGGCTGGTACACGCACACTGTAGGTTATACTAATCACACGAAGCATTTATGGCAGCAAGTATATTAAATATCGCTTTGTCCCACTGAAGCTGCTGCCGATAANTATTCCCCACCGCTGCAGTCAGATCTCGCTCTCCAGTTCTACTCGGCCACACGAGATAAAGTGACGCGAGTGCTTACTTTCTACTGAAGGACCAAAGTTCTCTCAGTGGCAAACGCCGAACGATCATATATGCGCACAGAGCCTCTAAAATAACATCGCGAAATTATAGAGCTGCTAGTCATGAGCGTTACTGAGGCTGGTACACGCACACTGTAGGTTCTACTAATCACACGAAGCATTTATGGCAGCAAGTATATTAAATATCGCTTTGTCCCACTGAAGCTGCTGCCGATAANCTACTAATCACACGAAGCATTTATGGCAGCAAGTATATTAAATATCGCTTTGTCCCACTGAAGCTGCTGCCGATAAGTGTAACATTAAATCATTTACAACATACATAGTTTGCAACATGTTACCACTAATTTTAGCAAATATGCTAATGTAAAAAAAATTGTCTAATAAAACCTATTTCAAACACTTAAATTTTAGTGAAAATCAAAATTGGAGAATGGTCACATCGGAACATTTATCTAAGAGTGTGCGTTTTTGATTGAGTAGACAAGAAGCTCTCAGGATTATGAAGATGTTCAGACGCGGAGAAAGAACACACAGAACATGCACTAATTCCCAAAGAAGTTGTATGTAGGCTTAACATGTGATTTAGTTGGTGTTTTAGTGTGATTCTTGTGGCCAGTTTTACATCCACCGTAGAAATAACGAGTATAGTATATTCACGGTTTCTTCACACTTTTTGAATCAAACCTTTGAGAAAACATCCCATGTATTACGTGTTTGGTTGTTTCCTAAACATGACATATCACAGACGTTATATACCTGTGTTAACATAAACGTACCTTATGTTTGGTTAAATTTAACTTTTCCTTATATTTTATATATAAATTATCATTTTTTAATTTACTCCTAGCGTGAATAAAGACAGGGAAAAAATAGGTGTGTTCGTAATGCCTGGCAATAAATAGTTATTATGCAAAATATTATTACACTGAGTGCACACGAATGTGGTGCGTTGGCCCTTTGGTGTAATTTTCTAAACTTTGTTTATATGAGGAGGAGGAATATCCTGGAAATAGAACTTTAGCAAAGCTTCATAAAAAGTTGGAAGTAACCGTGAATGGAGTATATATCAACTATGTGACATGCTGCTAGTATGTTGGGCCAAACTTTGCTACTGTTGCAGCCGGAAAGTTTCTTGTCCCGCCAGACTTCCAGGAAATGCCGGTCACTGATGCTACTGCAAGGAGACGAGGTCAGTACGAGATGACGTGNTTGTCCCGCCAGACTTCCAGGAAATGCCGGTCACTGATGCTACTGCAAGGAGACGAGGTCAGTACGAGATGACGTGATGCGGGGAGGAGAAAATGTGACTAATGAATTACAACTCACGCCTGTTGGTGACTAACACCTTCGAGAAGGTCACGGATTACCTCCACCGTTAAGAAACGTCTTGATGCTAAATTAGGTTACTTCTGGGCCCACATAAAGTGCAGAGTGATCTCAAAAGAATTATCGCAGTTATAAATACGGCTCCTATCGTCATTGAAGGCAGTTTTTGCAAGTGTGGTGAAATTCGGTATCAGGCGAGTGTTCCTGGAGTTTCGAATGGCTACGGAGGTTGGTTATTTGCAGCGCGTAGGCAGTGGCCTGTTGTGTTCAAAGCGACAACTGGGAGTAACCGGGGTGTGCTACCGGGAGAGTGTGGTTTTTGTGTTCCTCCTACTGCACCTAGGAGACGAAGCGGGGGTGATGAGAGAAAAAAAGGAGGAGAAGGTTGGAAGTTCAAGTGAGGAAGCACTTTAACCGACCTGGAGTGTGTTGGATGTTTACTTTTAATCAATAAGACTAATTTAGTTTAACTGGTATGTAGTAAGATACTTAGTAATGTGCGATTGTATTCTATTCGCAGTTTCGTCACTCTTTTTTAATCTAACCTCTGAAGAATTACCCTATCTATGACGTACTTGGTTATTTCCTAAATATGTCATCTATCACAAGCGTTTTAAACGTTAAAATGTGTTATTTTTGATTAAATTAAAGTTTTACACTTTACCTACAAATTATAACATTTCGTTTGTAATTAATATAAAAAAACAGTGAAAAATAGGTGTGTTGGTAATGCCTAGCAAGAAATAGTTCTTGTGCAAAATGTTATTACACTGAGTGCGCACGAATGCAGTGCTTTGTCACTTTGGTGTAATTTTCTAGACTCGATTAAGCTTTGTTTAAATGAGGCGGAGGAATATCCTGGAAGTAGAACTTTAGCAGGTCTACTGGAAAGTTTGAAGTAACCGTGAATGGACTTTATTTGCACTGAGGACTGCAATATAGTGAGTGGCAGTACCTTGTGAAAGACGTAGCTTTACAGATTTATTTGTAGTACCATAAAAAATGATGAAAATATTTTTTTATGTTAGACACCCAACCCTTTATGAACGTGGCCACGTAGAAGTATTTGTAACGTTACTACAGACACAGACATCTTGTTTCCATGGTATTATCCTTGCATCCTCATTGGCAAGCGAAGAAGCCACCACGGTGAAAATATTAATGTTCTGTTGCTTTTTTTTTTCCTTCTTTTTTGTGCACAAGTGTGTGACGGAATATCCAAACTTTTGTACAAGGCCGCTGCATCAAAACATTTTGTTCGCTTGAAATCCAGTGGTTGCACCTGACGAAATTTCGCTTTGAAACATAATAAACAGGCAAATAGAAGCGAAATTGCGTCGTGATTCCTTCGCTGTAAGTGTGCTCGAGCGTTAACTGGCCGCGCGAGGCTCTGGAAACCCACTTTGTGCCTGATTTGCTGTTTCTTGCTACGAAAGATTTACTGCCTTGTGCAGTAACCAATGTTTAGCCAGATATGGACTGTTCACGGCAAAATGTGCACTTTTGAAAGCCCTGCTTACGACCTACTTCTCTGACTACACTGTATACTTCCACCATACGTAAATTTAACATTGCCATGGGACTGATCACTTTATTCATGCCCCATCCACGTGAAATCGTGGAATTTTTAAGCATGTAAATACGTTACTTATATGCAAAATGCGTACTATAATGTGAATTAAACAAGAAACCCTAACATCACTGGGNTATGAACGTGGCCACGTAGAAGTATTTGTAACGTTACTACAGACACAGACATCTTGTTTCCATGGTATTATCCTTGTATCCTCATTGGCAAGCGAAGAAGCCACCACGGTGAAAATATTAATGTTCTGTTGCTTTTTTTCCCCCTTCTTTTTTGTGCACAAGTGTGTGACGGAATATCCAAACTTTTGTACAAGGCCGCTGCATCAAAACATTTTGTTCGCTTGAAATCCAGTGGTTGCACCTGACGAAATTTCGCTTTGAAACATAATAAACAGGCAAATAGAAGCGAAATTGCGTCGTGATTCCTTCGCTGTAAGTGTGCTCGAGCGTTAACTGGCCGCGCGAGGCTCTGGAAACCCACTTTGTGCCTGATTTGCTGTTTCTTGCTACGAAAGATTTACTGCCTTGTGCAGTAACCAATGTTTAGCCAGATATGGACTGTTCACGGCAAAATGTGCACTTTTGAAAGCCCTGCTTACGACCTACTTCTCTGACTACACTGTATACTTCCACCATACGTAAATTGAACATTGCCATGGGACTGATCACTTTATTCATGCCCCATCCACGTGAAATCGTGGAATTTTTAGGCATGTAAATACGTTACTTATATGCAAAATGCGTACTATAATGTGAATTAAACAAGAAACCCTAACATCACTGGGNGGCATGTAAATACGTTACTTATATGCAAAATGCGTACTATAATGTGAATTAAACAAGAAACCCTAACATCACTGGGCATACAATTTAACATTACTCTCGCAATATAACGCCAAGTCTTAGGATTATAATTTTATTTCTTTGCTGCCAACTCAACTGGGAACCTGAATGCAAATGTGCGTTGTAACATACTGTTTGTAGTTACAGGCAGCAATATTTTTTTTTAAAGTTTGATTTCAGAAGTGCTCACTGTACAGTGAACATCCTATACAGTCTACTACTCGTATTGTACAATTCAACTTCATGGCAAAAATATATAATTTTGTGGTCACGAAAACAGACATTGTTCATGTATCCAGTAACGTGTTCATTTCTGTGTGTGCTGAAAAATAAGAAATTGAAGAAAGGAGAGGAAAGAATATTTTTTGCTTTACGAATTTAGCCGACTTGAAACAGAAAATTTAACTTGTGTAGAAGTAAAGTCTTAATTGAATAAGGAACAAAAACATCCGGTGTTATTAGGTCAGTTAAAATATTAGTTTTTTTTTATCGCCATGGTGGCAATGGCCGAGTGTTTACCTCAGTCGTGAAATGGCTTTCGGCTCTGCCTCAGAGTAAATAAGTACACGAAGACGAAATGGCGTGGCCGTTCTTTTGATGTGCGCGTACCCGGTCTCTGATTGGCTGCGTGAGACTATAGGAACCGGCCTAACGTCTTATTGGTTACTGCATGCTGCGAAATGTTCTCTATTGGCTGGGCTGTTGGCTTGCGAGTAGGTTACCAGGCGCTAATTGGCAAACGGCTTTCTGACATTTTGCTGTACAGTGACGCCATTTTGTTGGCGTGTGTGGCTGTAATTCGTGGTATATGTGGCGGTTGCACCTCTGTATTCACAAATGATCACGCACTAGTAGGTGGGGGCGCTGTTTTACACGTGTCTGTCGACGCGTTGTCTACGCCAGACAAAAAAAAAGAGCAACGCGGGGCGGGGCGGGAAGCTGTCTAACCGCTCCACGCTGCCCCATACTGCCCCACACCGGCCCTTCTCCTCCCCCTCCCCGCCCCTCTTTTCAACCACGTGCAAGAACGCGGCGCGTGTCACGGAAGTGACGTCACTCCCGCAGCCGGCAGTGCGGCCAACTTGCCGGCGCGAACCCCCTTTCATTTTCTCACGCTCGCTTCAGGGACGGGGGAGCTGACATTAAGCTCGCTGCACACATGGGTTATTCCGAAGCGCTGTTAGTTTCTTGGAAGGCAAACAAATTACTTCGCAAAAAGAAATAACGCAGCGAATTATCTGCTCTGATGGAAGATATATGCCCTACAGAATGTTCGGAATCTCAGTACCCAATCTCCATACATACTTTCTTTGTACCAATAGTAACACAAAATCCTTGTACACGTATACCCGGAATCTGTTTATATCAAATAAGCGTGTTAAAATTTGTGACGGACAACGCCTATAGAACAAGGCTGTTCTATCAAACGTGTATGCCAAGTTGCATAGGAAATAGGAGCATGACGCTGCTAATGTACTAATTTAGTGTAACGCGCCTACGACCTATGCAACTTATACCACACGCATGATCGCACCGCCTTGTTCTCCATGCGTTGTCCGTCACAACTTTGAACACAATTATTTGATATAAAAACACATTTCCGGATATAAGTGTATAGGGCTATTGCGTCACTATTGGTGCAAGGAAACTAGGTATGTCTGGGGTTTAGGTACTGAGTTTCCAAACATTCTCTATAATCTTGCAATGAAATCGCACCAAAAACTACCTTAATTTTACGACACATTATTTAACACTGTTAGGTCTACATAAATAAATTACATTATTTTGATTTTTTTAAATTAAAATATTAATTCGTGAATTAATTAATTTCATATTGGCCATTGTAACGCGAAGAATCTCCGCCTTTATTATAAACTTGAACATAAACATATTTCTTACATTAAAAAGGTATAGAAGCAGAATACAAAAAAATTTTACATGATTTTTTTTTTTTTTTTAATAATTTGACACAATTTGAATAAACTGCAGAAGATAATTGAAATGTCATAAGATAATAGAGGAAATAATAATGAATCTGTGAACAACTAACAAAAGTGTCATAAAATTTAAGATGGACTAATATTCATTTGGTGACGTATTGGATTTATATACTGTTCAGGGTTAATAAAGCACTTTTCTCAGCGTTCTGTATGCTTTTGCCATATGTAAAAATTTACATTACCAAGAGCCTAGTGCTTTTATTGTTGCATAAGTCTAGTGAAAACGTCAAAGTGTCGGATACATTAATGTATCACTAATACGAGGCCTGAAGAATTCGCGGATACATTTTGGGACAAGCTTGAATTCAAAACACATGCGTTTATATAACTTCAGCCATTGGCCCATGCAGTATTTGACACTTCCTGGAGAAGTCCAATCGTCGCCTTCCACTGTGACAGCAGGTAACCAATGTGAAGTTGATGTCGGCATATTTGTACATAAGACTGTAGAGTCTAGCCTGCAGGTCATTGAACTCGCGAATTTTTCCGGTCTCTACGTAATAGGCAATTTAGTAGTCTAATGTGTATAAAGCGGAAAAAAAACAAGCTTCGTTTCCATAAATTCGAACATTACACCAACGTCAAGACTTGGAAATGTTAATCTTAATTCAGTACCAACTTAACTGGGAGCATGCGTGCAAGTGTGTGCCGGTATGCAGTCAACGGGCAGTGACTTTATTCAAAAGTTGATTTCAAAAGTGCCCACGTTACCTTGAATAGCTTATAAAGTCTATTCGCAGTATATTCGCATTCTTTGAATCAAACCTTTGAAAAATCATCTCGTGTATGACGTGTTTGGATTTTTCCTAGATGCAATGTATCACAAGCGTTAAGAGTTTTAGTAGGAGTGCATTTTGTGGACGTGAATACCCAGACGAACATCAGATTTCGAACGACTCTTAAGTAAATTTGCAGTTATTGCTCAATGGTAGCAGTAGACNGAATACCCAGACGAACATCAGATTTCGAACGACTCTTAAGTAAATTTGCAGTTATTGCTCAATGGTAGCAGTAGACTACTCTAATAATTTGGGCCAGATTTATTTACAATTTTATGTACTAGCACAAGGCGATCCGCAGTCATATTTCGTCAAGGCGTGGCCAGTTGAACTGCTTATAACATAACTATATCTTTAAAACCCTCGAACGTTCCTTTTTTTCATCATACTCTGTGTTATTTCGCCAAATGTGAAAACTGGCATGATTTTATTACACGAAGTAAAATGATAAAAAGAAACCAAGCTAAGTGGCTTCCGATTTTCAACGTTACCTGAGCACTTTTGAAAGCAACCTTAGCAAAAGTCACTGATCCTACCTGCATATACGACTGGCATGCACCAGTGAAGTTAGTAACGATGGAGGGAAAGTATTCCCATGTCTAAATATTGAATTTACAGTTTTAAACATTTGTGAGTACTGAAATAATTTTTTCTCTCATTTTTTGAATGCATATAAACGTAAGAAATGGCAAATTTGTTTCAAATATTTATTTTTTTAATAATTCCACAGTTTCACCTGACTGGCGCATGGATAAGGTGATCAGGCTGATGGCAACGTTAAGTTCACATGTGGCGGAATAATACACAATGTGCAAACAAGTATATCTCAAGCAGGGCGTTCAAAATGGCTCAGTTTACCGTGAACAGCCTTTAGGANATACACAATGTGCAAACAAGTATATCTCAAGCAGGGCGTTCAAAATGGCTCAGTTTACCGTGAACAGCCTTTAGGATGTAAGCTCTGATATTCATAATTAGCTGCGAACATCATTGTAAGTTCGCCAAATACCTTTTATGTGAAATATAAGTAGGGACACTTGATTTTCACGAAAAGAATTCCACGCAAGCTAGACTTCAACGTTCTATTTGCACACCTGCAATTCTCCCTTTCGTGACTGGCCGTGTGTCTTCTTCCGAAGAGAAGGTGGTACTTGACTGGACNCTTGCACACCTGCAATTCTCCCTTTCGTGACTGGCCGTGTGTCTTCTTCCGAAGAGAAGGTGGTACTTGACTGGACCAATCAGAGTCACTCCGGTAGTCTACTGAAAGTCTGTGATTCGCAGACAGGCACTTACTTGTTTCGCGTAGCTGTTTCAAATCAATCCAATCGCGAAAGTATAGCTGAGTCACAGTGCTTTGGAATACAACCAGACAGAAACCTTTTTTTCCGCCAAAATAGGGTTTCCCGAATTATATGCAGGTAAGGGCAAAGATATCCCCCCCTCCTGAGGCTGATTCCATAAGGAGCTCAATGAACCACGAATCAGTTGAAGTATATTTATAACTGTTTCGATGTGTCACTTTACAGACTCATGTGGTCGGAAGTTTTCCGTGTAGATCTTATGACAAGCTAGACTCCAAACACGTGTACATTTAAATGCCATGTTTGTTATTGGATAACAGCTTATAATACACGCCGTCGAAAACTCCTAGTCAATAACGAACCTTAGGGGGGAAAACAACTGAATGTCGTGCTAGCTGTTCTGCGCCATAACTGCTCATGGGTTCAGTAGTCAATGAACAAGATGTGACGATGCCTTAGTATGCACAGGACTGTGAAGCATAGCCTACAGGTGATTGAACCTTTCCCTGTCTCTACTCATAAATGCCATGGGTGCTGCTAAGTTATACTCCATTCACGGTTACTTCCAAATTTCCCGAAGCCCTGCTGAAGTTCTACTTCTAGGATACTCCTTCGCTTGATGTAAACAAAGCTTAGAAAATTACACCCGAGGACCATCTGACCGCATTCAAGCGCTTTCAGTGTATTAATATTTTGCATTAGAACTATTTCTTAATAGGTATTACCATCACACCTATTTTGTCACTGTCTTTACATATATTAGGAGTTATTAATGAAAAAATACATAATTCAAATAAAATATATGTTAAATTTTTATTTAACCAAAGATAAGGTAGTTTTATATAATCACAAGTATAAAACGCCTGTGATACATGATATATTTAGGGGAAAAAACCAAACACGTCATTCATGGTGTTTTTTTTTTTTTTTTTTTTTAAGTTTTGATTCAAAAAGTGTGGAGAAACCGCGAACAAACTATAGAAGGATTCACACTGACTTTCGTGAACACCATCACCACAGAATAGGTAAGTATACAAAAATGAAATGGCGTGGAGGTTCCTTTAATGTAAGCGAACTATGTTATTCACTGGCTCATTGGATGTTGCACGTTATGGAATACTCCCTATTGATTGGGCTGCCCGTCTGGCAAGTCAGCCTCGAGGAGCTGATTGGTGAACGACATTCCGCCACCTTGCTGGCGTGGCTGGAGTTCTCAATACGCGCCACTATTTCACCTCTGTATTCTTAGGTATTCTGTGCCATCACTTTCACTACCCTAACAAAGCAAGATGGTACTGCAGTATAGGTTGTTCACGGTAAAGTGAGCACTTTTGAGGCCCTAGTTACTTTTTCCTTTCAGCCGTTTCTTATCCTTTAACCACCTTTTAAAATAAATATTGTCATGTAAGTACTAATCACAGTGTGTATATTCCACCGCACTCGGAAGTTAAACGTCTAAGGCTATAATAAAATACATTTATTGACTATTGTATCAAAAGAGAGGTCTTTCAAAAGTGCTCACTTTACCGTGAATAGCCTATAATACTCGGGAGGCGTCGGGTTCTGTTCCCGGTCCCGCCATCCTAATTTCAATTTTCCATTTTTTTTTTNAGCCTATAATACTCGGGAGGCGTCGGGTTCTGTTCCCGGTCCCGCCATCCTAATTTCAATTTTCCATTTTTTTTTTTCGAAATTACTCCAAGCAAATTTTAAGATTATTCCTTGGTATAGGCCATGCCCTCTTTTTTTCCGCTCTTGGATGCCCTGTCTTGTAATGAACAAAGTTGTCGATAAGTTTTAGCCATAAATACACAACCGCAATTGCTATTCGTGAAAAAAAGAAATTCCCCTTAACTTGTCTATACCTTACACTCCATTTCCTTTTANCACAACCGCAATTGCTATTCGTGAAAAAAAGAAATTCCCCTTAACTTGTCTATACCTTACACTCCATTTCCTTTTACCTGATCAGCTGCTGTGAATCTCCAAGAACTAAAAGGGGCCGCGGTGGTGTAGTGGTTAGACTACGCGCCTCCTACCAAAGTGAATAGCGTTCGATTCCCGGTGTGGTCGCTCCGGGATTTTCGCACGAGGGAATCGTGTCGGACGATGCCGCTAGTCAGCGGGTGTTCTCGGGGATCTCCCGTTTCCCCCGCCCTTCCATTCCGGCACTACCCCATACTCACGACGTTTCACCCTCACCGGTTCTCAAGACCTCGATGTTAAGAGCCTCCCCAATCTCTCCACTCCAAGAACGAATGCTGTAGGTGGTTCGCGTTTAAATCAACACTTCTGATATCAAAATTTAAATTTAAAATGTCCCTTCCCACTGGCAGCGAACTCTGAAAAAGTAGTTCTTCACATTAACTTGATGGGCACCGAAATAAGGGAAAGCTAAATTTGACGAAATAATTATCACCTTTCCGTTCCTGACATTTCGCAAATGTCGCTAGATGACCGCTTGGGTACCCGTTATTGCGTTCACGGGAACGCTAATTTTTACAAACGGTAAGTAAAAAGCCAGAACTTCTGGAATTGCTGAGTTAACCGCTGGGAAGCCACAGCAGCGGAACTGCAGCGCGGCGATATGATAAGGCGAGCGAACAGATGTGCTCGGGCACACGACGCCACCACCAGATTAGCATGCCACTTTGCCGCAACAAGGCATCGTACATTCTGCGATCCGCGCAGTCAACTATTTCTGCACTTTTTACGAACAATTCTTTGGAAACTAGCTGCCAAAGATTTTCTTGTATATCTACAGCTGAAATATATAGGCTGTTCAAGGCTACTTCCAACTTCTCTGAAGTCCTGCTAAAGTTCTACTCCCAGGCTATTTCTCCACCTCCTGCAAACAAAGCTTAGCTCAGTATAAAAAAATTACACCAAATTGCAACACACCGGATTCGTGTGCACTAGGTGTAATATTATTTTGCGTAAAAACTATTTCTTACTAGGCATTACCAACACACCTAATATCTCACTGTTTTCATTAATAATCATTATAAATGAAATATTACTATATATATATANGGCATTACCAACACACCTAATATCTCACTGTTTTCATTAATAATCATTATAAATGAAATATTACTATATATATATAGAACATAAGTAAAAGTTGAATTTAATTAAAAATAATTATGTTAATATTAACACAAATATTAAACCCTTGTATATGTGACATATTTAGAAAACAACCAAACATGACATACATAAAGTGATTTTCCAAAGGTTTGATTCAAANGCTTGTATATGTGACATATTTAGAAAACAACCAAACATGACATACATAAAGTGATTTTCCAAAGGTTTGATTCAAAAAGTGTGAAGAAACCACGAATAGACTATAGCATATTTACAACATATTGTTTTAGAAAACATACAAACTTGTTTATGTAGCTCAATATTTATAATAAACTTGAATCCTCTGACACTTGTTTGTTGGCATTAGTTTTGACGTTCCCCGCTAAGGTTTTATAAAATTTGCTCTCATTTATATGTAATCTTAGAGAAATACCTTTGGCATGTTTCTTAAACGTTTTTCTAATATTTCCCCAAATTGACTGAAATTCTGAAATATATTTTATCACATGCGTATCTTTTCTGGACCACAAAAATCGCAGGCCAGAAATTTAAAATGTAAGATATTCTCTTTTTTATGCATTGTCTTCATCCTTACTTATTTATTTCCTCTAAAATACAGTATTCTTGTTTACTCATAGATATATTGCGATGATATTTCTTACAAAGTTCTTGCAACATGTAAAACAACTTATGTAGATCGTCATCAACTTTTGTATACTCACTAAATTATCTGTTTATATCAGAGCATTTAGGACTCTTATTTTTGTATTTATGTTATTCCATTTTACTGCTTGAGTTATTTATTGGGCATTTTATATAATTTTCTTATTTAAAAAATACTTCTGTAGAAACAGTATGAAAATCTTACTGCAAACATAGAAAGTTAAAAAAAGTCCTGAAAACTTGTTGTTTTTATGATAAACTAATATTCTGTCGGCAATTGTAACAATTCGTCTGTTTATAGTAATANTTTGTAACAATTCGTCTATTTATAGTAATAATATACCCTATACATTTAGTTCAGTAAACCTATACCTCAGAATTTTCGAATATTTTATTGCCACCGTCCTTGAAAATGTAAATAATTCAAGTATCTCTCAGTTCTCTGGAATCTCATAATTAGGCCAGTATAGATTTGCTATGTGAATAAGTTTAAGTTTAAGAGAAATTTTACCATGTTGGTATTTATGCCAACTGGATAGCATGCTTTTCTATTCTTCTGACTTTTCAAAGAATCACTAAACTTTTTAGGTGTAGTGTCATCCACTGAACGTTTAGGATATTCTTTAATTCTTTATGTTTCTTCACTCTCATGTGGATCAGTAATAACTTTTTAAAGAAAAATTTATGTGTTTTTCTTTACTACTAATTTCAAATTGGCTCAATCATTCTTGTCTGAATGCATAAATCCCATATCTTTGTAGGTCACATTTTTACCGACCGTGAATATCTGACTAAAACGTTAGCAGATCTCTCCCATGTGTATTCATTAACTTTGCGAATAACTGCATTACGTACTTTCTCTTCTCTGTATAAATAAATACTCAACTTTTTGTTCCTTCCTAGATTTTATTAAGGAAAGCTGATTTTCCCCCTAATAATAACTATTTTACAATTTTTCTTTCTAATACGTAAACCCTTATTTCTTGTAATAATCTTCTTCCTTCCTAAAGTTCCCATGCTTACATCTATTAAAGCATTTTTTTAGAATGTTTTGCTACTCTTCCTTAACACTCATTGAAAATGGGATTCTCCCAATTTTTCATTTAACCTTTTCACGTATTGTATACATACCCGTAACATATGCACTTGGAAAATTTCGTTTTCTGTTGTAATAAAATCGTGCAATTTTATACATCTTTGCTACAAATAAGAGATGATTCTGGCTGACGCTGCAGCCTTTGTAAACTGGTATATCAATAAAATCGGCTTTCAACGTTCTATATAACAAAATATAATCAGTGGTTGCGTGGTAGTGTCTTGCACATCGTCTATTTTTTAATAACTTTCTTCCAAAATAACTGTATTCTATCTTTAATTCTTCGAAAGTAGAAAATTCTCTAAATTCGTTTAACTATTTATTCATAATATCGCCAAGAAAACTTTAGACTACCCTGTCAGATCGAAATATTACCCACGCTAACATTCCAATCTCCTTCGATTACAACAAAATCATCCTTATTTACGTATTTACTTCTTTTCGAAGTTTATAATTGAAGATCTCAATCTCTTCTTTTATTCGCTTCTCAAAGACATGCACTACATAAACTGTCATATTACTTTTATTGACTTTCAGGTAACAGACACAATTTTTTCGCTGATAAAAAACTAGCTCACAACTTTATGGCTATTTTCTTCTGTTCATCTCTATTTTATATAAACATGTATTCAGTAATCAAGTCCCCGGTTTTTTTCAAGTTCAGTTTTATTTCTGTTATTAATGCTATAGTTACTTTCCTCTCATTTAAAAACTCTAGCATTTATGTTACCTTTGCATTAATTAGGTCTCGTGTATGCCATCTAGCTAAATTAATTTGATCTTAATTCGGAATCTTTTGACTTTAAGACGTCCGCCGAGTTGTTTAGTCTAAAGTTACCACACGAAAACAAAGACGTTCTGCGGAAATAGTAAGACTTACCTTTGATTAAGGCGGTTACTTAGTGAGGAGTATGTTTGTGTGAGGCAAAAATCGATGAAGCGCTACGGATGAAGCTGATCGGCGTATGTAACGTGGTGTCGCCTCTACGAGCAAATCACTGAACTAGCGCGCAGTGGTTTCGTGGTTATCGTAGAACTTCGGGAATTTAAGCGATGGCCCTATAATTGTATTGGACGCGACTCTGTAGTAAAGTGCGATGCATGCCTCTGTCGTAGTTTCGCATGTACCCGGTTCGTGTATTTTGAGATAAAGCAGTATGGAAAAGTAGTTTTTAGCTATGTAGAAAGGCATGACAATAATGTTTCCAACGTGCGTGATGTCTCTTAAAGTACCAATCATCGTCGTCATTTTTCAAACACGCTGCAACTTAAACACTATTCACTGCCAGAGTGCATTGCAGGATAATTTTCCAAAACAAGGAATATTTTTAGACGTCTGCAACCCCCTTGGTGATATTACGCACTATAGGCTGTTCATGGTAAAGTGAGCACTTTTGGGGCCCTAGTTTCTTTTTCCTTTAAGCCATTTTTTATCCTTTAACCACATTTTAAAATAAATAATGCAATTTTAGTAATAAATATAGTGTGTATATTCCACCGCACTCGGGAGTCAGTGTCTAATGCGGAAATAAAATATATTGATTGACTACTATTCCAAATGAGAGGACTTTCAAAAGTGCTCACTTTGCCGTGAATAGACTATACTCTCAAAACCCGCCACAAAAGGGTTGCATGAAGAATAAGCTGAAAGACTCGGATAGACTGGTTTTCCTTGTAACAACAGGCATTGTCTCCGCAGCTGGGGATAACTCCATCCTTTACGCCTAGTTACCCCCTCAACCTGCAACGTTTTAAGGAGCACAACCAGATTATAATGAAGAGCAAAGAATTGGGCAGTTAGACGCATCCTCTAATTACTTCGAACGTCTCCTCTTCCCTTTTTGTCGCTCGTCTACACCGGCGTTGCCAAATCTATCCAGTACAATTGTCGGACAGTAATTATTATCGTACAGAGCACACCATACAGTCTTCGCACACCACTTTTGTAAGGTTATAAACACTTTCGTTTGTTCACGTTTAATTGTAAATTTTTGAAAACGTTTCTTCAGTTCTTCTTTCTCGTGATTGTCGTAACACTGTACGTTAAAATTGTAGTGAACCGTAGTGACTAGCATCCGTACGTTGATGAGATGAAACTGACATTCTTAGAAACGGCATTGCGTTACTATAGCTCCAATTCTTACTCCATTATTTGTAGAAACAAAACAAACTAGTTCAGTCGTCACTACATCACTGTACATCAAACAACTTTTCCTGATTTATGCCAACATTTTTAAGAATAATTCAGTTCGTGTTTAAGTCAAAATATATCCACAGTTACAAAAAGCGAATTTTTTTTTGTTTTATTGCACAAGTTCTAAAGACGTACATGTACAACTAACTCTACGCATTTTTCTATTTTCAGTTATACCAATAACTTATACGTTCAAATTTCGGCGTTTCAGCAATAAGTTGCTTTTTCTTCCTTAAGTTTTACAATCTACTCCCATACTCGAAATTTAATTTCGGCATTGCAAGTTCCGAGGACGAGTAATTAATTGTTTTACCTGTCAACATGGTGAAAATAGTTAGTAATTTTTCAGCTATCCAAACTAGTTTTTCATATATTGAGAATTTTTTTTCAGAGGGACGGTTCCGTATCGTTTGCACCATCGGGTAGCAAATCTCACATAAAATACTTTTTGATAATTATTATATTAAAAAATTGATTGAAAATTACATGTTTTTGTAATTGCTGCCAGCTGAGCTTAATAAGAGTTTTACATTTACTCAACAATCAATACCGAAGCTGGGATTATGCAACACACTTGTACGACTAAGGTGTGTTTTCGCTTCGAGCATGTATTTACCATACGTAGCGGTAATTTGAATAGGTCCGGCAACGCTGGCTAAACTTTTGTAGTTCGTCTGGACAACT
>NQII01000278.1:511460-541022 GCA_002778355.1 Clitarchus hookeri | reverse complement strand
CTAACACAGCAGCCCCCTCCCTCACTCCCCAGCCGACCCCCTGGCTTCCGACTCGGTAGCGGCGCGTGGCTGCGTGCTTCACACCCCTCCCACTCACCCTCCGCCGAGCAGGCGTCCGGCCCACCCTCCATGAATGATAAGAAGGGGTCGAAAAAAAATAGATTGGAGCAGGGGGTTGCAAGGGGTTGGGGAGCCAGGCGTGAGTCATGCGTTGTGCAGTGGGCTGCTTTGTCGCTACTGGACGAAGGCGACGCGAGCCTTGCTCGGAGCTCCCTCAGTGTCGCCAATATTTTTATCCCGCTTAGCAAGAAATTTAGGTTTTTTCCTTCAGTGTGAGTAAACAGCTTAGTGGTTAAATTAAAACAACAAAACAGTGCCGAGTTGTTTTCCTCTCTTCTAAGGATGCAGAAATTAACCTCGATAATTAAAAACAAACCACATAAAAATATATGTTTAAAAAAATGTATTGATTGGTTTTATAAACGCGTGGTGTTCGAATAGCAAAATTATTACTGAATTTACTGTAATTTATTGATTTTAAATTATTTTATAGATATCTAGCTTTTTTTAATATCGCTTATTTTTGTGTGTAGTCTAGCGGGATCTTTCGAAAACGTGTTAGCAACACTGAGTTTACTGGGTACACACCGACGAAACACGTAAATGCACACCACGGGAAGCGTGGAATCAGCAAGCGGGAGAATGAGAGAGTGGCGCCGTCTGGTAACAGGTATCCTGCGTTCCGAGGCCTATAGCCTATTCGAAGTATCTTTACACTTTTTTAATCAAACCTTTGAAAAATCACTCTACGCATGTATGACGCGTGTAGCTGTCTCCTAAATATGGCATGTTTCACAAACGTTTTACACTTGTGTTAAGCCCGTATTACGCGATAATTTTTTGTTTCATTATCTGAACCACATACAGTATATGTAAATATTTATAGTCAAATTATTATAGTTTCAAAACAAAGTACTGAAATGTTAACAATTTAGGAATATGGGAGTCTAGGTTTCAACGCTTCTAATTAACTTTGCCAACTAAATCACATATCATGTGATGTATATCATATACACAACATTTTAATTAAGTATCAAGGATATTTAATAATGGGTACTTGGGACCTGGTATCCTGAATTTCTTTTAAAATAGGCAAGGCATTTATGTTTTTGCCAACACATTTTTATTCGTCCAAGAGAAACTAATAAATATTAATATAATTTTCTCTCGGACGAATAAGAAAGTGTTGGCAAAAACATCAATAACTATTTTAAAATAAATTCAGGGCTACTAGTATCCAAGTACCCATTGTTAAATATTCTTGATACTTAATTAACAGTGTATATGATATAGATCACACGAGATGCGATTTATTTGGGAAAGTTAATTAGGAGCATTAAGACTTGGACTCCCATATACCGAAACTCTCAACTTTTCAGTGATATACAGGCTGTACTTGAACAAATGATAATAAACACCAGAGTTGGGTATATGAGAAAAATTAGAGCATATTTAATCAAGGAACAAATTGTTTAACGTCCAATTGCTAACCCGCTAATAGCAGTGGCAATGTGCAGGGGCGGGTATGCAACTTTGCGGGCTGGGCGTTGTAACCAGCCTGTGCGCAGTTCTGCGCGACTGATAACACTGTTCAGTACCGCGCGGTCTCAGTCTCAGAGCTGCTACATATCTATCTCCAGTTCCTGAGAACTTGTTACCGGAATACTTGGAAGATGTTCCTTAAGGTGCTCGTGAGGTGATGTGGTCGCAGCAGGATGGGGCCTCGCCCCATGTTCGCCGGCACCTCGAAGTACACTCCTTGAGCTGGTAGACACGTAGGCAGGGGAGGCCCCATAGCATGGCCACCACGGTCACCTGACATCACACCACCTAACTTCTGGCTGTGAGGCCACATTAGACGATGGTGTGTGCCACAACAATTGACACGAGGAATGAGCTGATAACGCGGATACGGAGAGCGTTTTGACACCACGAATGCCACGCCGGAAACCCTTGCGATGTGCATCGCAACATGCATCAGCACTGCACTGTGTGTAGCCAACGGTGGCCGACACTTTGAACATACTCTGTGAGCCCTATGCCTTCTGCCCAAATGTGTAAATAAATTGTCATTTCATTGCACTGCCTTTTGGCTAATTACTGCGGTTGCATACCCGCCACTGCACACTACCACTGCCATTATGTGTTAACTATGGACCATAGACAATTTGTTCCTAAATGAAATATGCTCCATTTGTACTCATATACCCCGCCCTGGTGTTTATTATCATTTGTTCGAGTACACCCGGTAATTAGAAATTTATTATCATTTGGCTGCATATATTTACATTTATGTGGTCCTTATATAAGTCTGTTTCAAACCATAAAATATAAACTATCGTGAAATATGGCCTTAAAATAAAGGTATCATATTTTTGGTTAAATATAACTATTAATTATATTTTATCTATATATTATAATACTTCATCTATAATTAATATGAGTTAAAATAATCAGAAAATAAGTGTGTTGGTAATGCGTAGTAATAAATAGTTCTCATGCAAAATGTTATTAAACTAAGTTCGCACAAATAAGGTGCTTTGTACCTTTGGTGTAATTTTCTAGACTAAGTCAAACTTTGTTCGCATGAGGAGGCGGAATAGCCTGAAAGTGGAATTTTAGCAGGGTTTCAGAAATATTTGAAGTAACCAAGAATGTACTATAGAAGCGTTGGAGCGCTAAGGGCGACCTCGGTATGAGCATCGAATGTCTGGTCACCTTTACGCCCAAGCCACTGCGCTGGCGTGCTATCAGTCGTGACTCTAAATATGGATAAAGGCAAAGGTGTGCTCTATGTCCGTATGCTGCGTAAAGTAGCCTGTACCGGAAGACGTGTATCTAAAAATGATTGCAAAACCGTCGTACTAGCCCCTTTTCACTTTTAAAAAAATACACTTTAGAGACGGAAATAGAAAACGGGAACAAGTATATCCNCGTCGTACTAGCCCCTTTTCACTTTTAAAAAAATACACTTTAGAGACGGAAATAGAAAACGGGAACAAGTATATCCAGTTATGAAAAATTCCTGAAATGATATTCATGAGCGGACACCGTACAAAAATAATGAACCCTTTTTAAAATTAAATCTGTATGACCAAAGATTTAGGCTCTGTTTGGGGACCAAATCAGACAGTGTCCTTAATTGGATGGTGAAAGCNCGTCGTACTAGCCCCTTTTCACTTTTAAAAAAATACACTTTAGAGACGGAAATAGAAAACGGGAACAAGTATATCCGGTTATGAAAAATTCCTGAAATGATATTCATGAGCGGACACCGTACAAAAATAATGAACCCTTTTTAAAATGAAATCTGTATGACCAAAGATTTAGGCTCTGTTTGGGGACCAAATCAGACAGTGTCCTTAATTGGATGGTGAAAGCCGAGGGGGAGGGGGGAGAGGGGCAGATAGAAATCATTACGGAGTTACCAGTTTCTGAGTCATAAAATGTAGTCAGCATTCTTAGTGAAATTTACTCTTTGACTAAGCATTATGTTATTTTTTTAACATGTAGAATAAATGGGATTTAACTATTTATAACTTCTGGAAATTACAACAAGAGCGATAGTGGTGCATAAATTCAAATGATAATAGCCTATAAAATATAATCAAACAATATTCTGTGCCCTAACAGTGTCATTTGTTCAATAATTAATCACAGATATATAAGTAATGACAAAAATATATAAATGCAAAATGGCGTCCAACACACCCTCACACACACACACACACACACACTTCTCTCCCTCTCCACCTCTCTCAAGAATACTGTGGAAGGGTCGATGCCAATTAAATACCTCTTAGAATGGATGTACATGCACTGTTCCTCTTCTCTCCTTGGCACATCACTGTGAAGCATTTATTTTACTCTTTCTGAAATTGAAGAATCTATGGCATACAATATTTTAGATGTTTCCTTACTAAACTATGCTACGAACTAATGGAAACGGTAAGAGTTCGTCCACGATCGACGTATTTTTACACAACATAATATAAATAGCACAGAAATTAAATCAGCCGTCCAAAATCGGAGTTAACGTAAACGGGGACAGTTCTGTCTGACCTATCAGAGTAAATTTTTTAATTAGGAAATTATATTTTCCAGGTATATATTATTAGGTTGGCTATTCTGATTTTAAGTGTTTTGGTTTTTCGTGTCAACAGACTATAAGTAATACGAAACGTACAGGAATTGCTTGATAGTTATAGGTAANAAGTGTTTTGGTTTTTCGTGTCAACAGACTATAAGTAATACGAAACGTACAGGAATTGCTTGATAGTTATAGGTAACGTTGAATTGTTGGATCAACTCTCGTATCTCCACAACAGCTTCGTTTTAATAGTTTCTCTCCGCCTTCCCGTACAGNGGTTGAATTGTTGGATCAACTCTCGTATCTCCACAACAGCTTCGTTTTAATAGTTTCTCTCCGCCTTTCCGTACAGCACAGCCATTATTTATACCGCTGCGGCAATAGAGTAAGCTATATTATCTCTGCCGTTTGGGTACATTTTCGTACTGGCAAGTGAACAATGTATTAACTACGATCGAAACCTGGACAAAAAATTATCTAAATGGCTTAAAGATAATTTGAGTTTCCGTTAGAGTCAGTTGACAATCTTGATTCGTGTATTTGAATCTCACTCGATGACAGTAGCTTCTATGTCCTACATCGTGGTTAGTACCAGGCGTTAAAATCTTTCCATAAGACGAAATATAGCCATTTTTACCCCAAGCAACGTCAAGTTACGTTGGTTATGCCTCGCCGCAAGCACGCTGGTGTTTAAAACTATTCACCTGCTTGCGCGGCACATTATTATATCGCCACGTTGTGTTGGAAAACTAGTGTTTAAAATGCAGAATGTTTTTGCAATGGCTTCTTTTCTACAATGGCGTAACTTATATTCAGTGATGAAAGTGAACTTTAATAGGCTGTATCCAGTGGCCATCAAAATATAAAGTTCGGAAAACTTCAACTGGCACCTGCCAATGGCCAGAACTACTAACAAGTAGTGAGCTCATGGAAATACGACTGATCGCAACATAAATATTTGCAGTATGTTCTCTAGGATTGCCGGCTTTTAACGATACAAACATTTAAGCCAATCAGAGCACTTCAAACGCTTCTGCGTTATCGACGTTGTATGCGCAGAAAAAGTTAGGTCTTTTTCAGTTTTCCCGCGCATTAATCCCGATATTACCCGAAATGTACTGCGTGGCATCCAAGGCGATCAAAGTGGCTACCATGTAGGACCATTTTTTGAGTTTAACGCATATAAAACGCATGAAGCAAAGAAATCTTGGTGTGATGAATCGGAAAAATTTACACAGAGATGAAAAGGAAAATGGAAAACATTCTCAGGAAATGTCAACATCCACATTAATCAAATAACTTATAAGACACGAAAGCTCAATTATCGGCAGTTTATGGTCAAAACCAAATAAAGTTTAAAATTCTGGGTGCATAGATAACGCAGAAATTTTGGTCACGTGTGAATTACTGCGATTGAAATACGATCAGCTCACACAGTCTGGTCGGTGTAGTGTGTGGGTGAACGTGTTAATTTGCCTTTACAAGTTATTTCACTCTTCTGGCTTGAGCTCACAAAATATGAGCACTCAACTGCAAAATGTTTTTCACTTGTTCGCAGTCTTCCAAATTGTGACAAATAATGACCTTCTAATGACACAATTAATAGAAACACTCGGCTGTTTGAAGTTTTTGTTTCTGTCGGGGCATAGAGTGAAATCAATGGGTCCTTATCCATTATTATAGTTTTTCGAATTCCGGCAGATTCGTCCAGTTTATAGACAAATTTAGGCGAATGAAGATTGTCGCTACTTCATAATTATTAACATTTGTTGTTACTTTTATTTAAAACTTATATTTGAAAATGTGATATTCGTAGAGTTTAGGAAATGGTTTAATATTTTTGAAACTATACTCTACTGCTGGTATTACTGCACCGTAAAACTGAACAAATGAGAACTGTTCCACCGGATACTCTCAAGTCTCACAGATTATTACTGTGTCTTAATTTCATTGAGTTAAAAATTCACTTTGAAATACACAGTTCCTGGGAACTCGTTCGCCAAGGGGTTTCAGATTACCGACTGAATATTTACTGAGTTTCATTTCACAGAATGAAATTTCTTATACGTCCTGAAGTGGTCAAATGCCACTGGACACTCCTTTGAACCCTTGTCCAGTAGGATGCTACGTAAGCTAAGGCACAAATAATTGAACACGTGTCTTTGTTTTCGTAATGCATCAACGAAGAGGGCTATATGCGTTCGAAAGGGACATTATTGCAGGGGCCCACAAATTCAGGATTTCCATCAAAGACATTTCTCAGGAGTCAAACGTGCCTCGGCCCACTGTTAGCGATGCCACCGGAAGCATTACTGTGTTACGCCCAAGAAACTAACTACTCAGAGCCGGCGATCCCTGAAGTGTGTATTATGAGTACCAACCGTCGGGCAGTCGAGTCAGAGATTGCACAAGACTTCCGTCGCAGCTAAGGTAAGAAGGCCAGTGACCGAAAAATCTGGCAGGAGAGGCGTAAGCTCTTGGTTTTCATTGTCATACTGCTGATAGGAGGACACTAATTACACGCGTCAATGCCCGGTGTCTTTTGTAGTGAGGCAACATCACCACCACTGGGCGGTGGAGCATTGGAGGAAGTCATGAAATTATGAGTCGCGATACCCGATCTCGAACTAGATTGGATGTGCGTATCTGGTGGCTGCACGGCGAACAGTATTTACTGAATTTGTTTCGTTGACAATTAAATTTGGTATCGTTAGTGCAATAATTCGGAGCTGTTTTTTTTTTTTTTTAGCTATGGGTTTGAGCACTTAGTTTTAACCTATGGATCGATGTACTCTGTCATGTTCCAAAACATTCCGGACAATAACATACGCAACACACTGTGACAACAGTTTGGCATAGGCCATTTACTGTATCAGTACGGATTGAAAACTACCAGGTGGGACTACTTGATTGGCCTGCTCGAAGCCCCGCCTGGAACCCAAAATAACGTCTTTAGGATGATCTGGACAACCGTTAGCGTGAAAAATTCTTTCTATCAACAGACAGACGTTCAACTATTCACCAAGCCAAAGGAATAATGGTAACAAATTCACACGACCTGCACACCAGAACTTAGCCTACTCCGGAGTGTTAACGTTATAATACCAGTAAAGTTTACATCTTATTAGTTACACGGCCGACGCCTTTGGGAGTAGCAGCAGTAGATATCAAATTACTTTTGGCCCCATAGGGTGTATAGCAGTCCTTATAAAATAAGTACTATTTCGCTTCTGTGAGTTCCGCATGGTTCCCGCTGGTTTCGCATTCAGCGCCTTCGAAATAGACCTTTGAAACTAATCTTGCCATTATTTGCATACAACTCAATGTAAACCATTATTGGATTAAGTACAGGGATTCTGGAAATATATAACGAAAATTAGTTCTGTATTCTAATGTAATATTAAGAGAGTAATGTTCAAAATTTGTGATAAATAAAATCTTTATCTTGTTGGTATGGTTAACTGAGTGGGCAGTAGCACAGTTTAAACATTACTTTTGTAAGTAGCAATAACATAATGCCATCTGACCAAAGTGCCAGTAGTATTCCACAATCCCATTACAGTGTCAATAAATTAGTCGTTAGCAAGCTATTTGATAACAACAGTAACCCACCACTATTAATTCAATAGCATGTCAGAGTCATATACCGTGCCTTATTACAGACAAGTTTTAATACAACATTTTAGTCAAAGTTTATATTTCGCAAAAGAAAAATTCTAAATTGCCTACGCATTTCACCGTTAAAACATCCGCTTGCTAGAATCACATTTTGGATCATCGAGTGGACGAAGTAACGCAACAGCAAGGACGACATTGCAAGGCAAATCAACCTTCGTTTTGTCTGTACATTCTAAATATATAATTAGCGTGGAGTCTTGTAATTGTGCATGTTTTAACGTGTTGAAGCGATGAGATCTACTAATGGAAGTACACTGAAAAGTACTTGTGGACTTATTTGGACCTATTTTGTTTCCGCTTTCACGTCGCAAAAGAACCAAAGGTTGGCGTAATAACTATACTAATATGAACAAACATGTGAAATAGGCACACACATCCTTGGTTTATTCGGGTCTCGAATCCGGGAGCTCGCGATAAGAATCTACATATAATTTAAATTACCTCATTAACGGAAGTTGCCAAAAATGGCATGGAAACCCACACTGTCAAATTATTTTTTATATTTGGTAACAAAATTATTCCACATTGGTCGAAAAATCGTTTGTCATAACATACACACCAGCCCATTAGAGAACGTAATTTATAATGGCGTGTGTATATCGCAAACATATTTTCGCTTCTAAGCTCCAATTATAGCTATTGAAGCTGTAGCTAATTTATTCATATTTTTACTTCGTTATTTATTTCATACTTATATTTTTTTATGTTCCTCGCAAGGTAATAAAAGTTGAGATAACGCAAAATAGTTTTATATATAAATTAAAATACCACGTGATTTGTTGGGGTCGTAGGAAATTCAGAAGGTCGATATTGGTGAACTCAATAAGCATTTATGTAGAATGGTAATAGAAAACCACCAGGGGAGAAACATCCATAGGGCATAAATCGGGATCGAACCCAAAACATATCGAATCGAAGTCAGATATGCTGTCATGTGACTGAACATACTCGGTAAGTGTAAACACCCTGAACACATATATTTAACACATTGAGGTCTAAGCACATTTACTGGCAGTCGCGACTTATAGTAGTGAGTTCTCTATACACTGCACTACAGGAAAACCTGATCTATTGGTCGTGTATTTCCGTTACTAGGGTCCTATTGTTCCAAATTACACAGGACATGCTTACTGCATCAATACGTTTCACTACTGGCTGGCTGTTATTCAATGAATTGGCGAGCTGGCGGATACACTGTTTACGTTATATGAACACACAACAAGCGAAGCAACGGAAACATATTCGAGACAAAGAAATCCGCCGTACTATGAGTGCACGCGCTGGACTCAAGCATATAGTCCTCGAAGTGTTAAAAACGATCTCAGGTGTTATATATTAGAGGTTTTCGCATTATTAATAAGTTTGTTTATCGTAAGTTTTGTACTACAACAACATATCAAGATACATTTCTTCTCGGAACAGAGTTTAACTGCTCACAGCTACCGGATATTAATAAACATCCGTTATGAACCTGCATGTATCCATGTTGATTACAAACGAAAAAATATAATGATGTTACGCATGCTAAATAAAGTACTGAAGTAGGTAAATTAATGTTTATTTAATAAGCATTGCTGGTAACTGCAATCCGAAGACTGAAGACAGCTGAAAAAAAACACTCAAACACAAACACAAATACTCACGTTATCAACTTACGCTTTATTTTGTACTGCAAAAATATTCAGAATTTACTGACAAATTTTTACTTTCTTTTATGAACATTGAAGCATATTTTCTCTTTTGTCTGCAAGTACGCAAAAAATTCGTAACTTATATCTATTTTCACGTTTTACGGCGACTAACCAGAAAATATGCGAATCTAGTTTTTACCACAGAACTATAGTTTTGTACATATGCAATTCCAGTGCATTCATCTCCCACACGTCGTATTAATAAAAATGTGGAGAATTTCCTGTATATATTTTTTATCTAATGTTAACTACTTATTTAGTTATAAGATACTATCGAACCTCTCTCAAATGGTTAAGTGAACGCTTTTGAAAGAAACCTTTGTTAAATATCCCTACCCGTATGTGTGTAAACGTTAACTGCAATGCTGGGTGGCGTACGTACAGTAAAGTTGTTGGCGAATGAGGGAAAGTACTTCCACATATCGTCTTACAAAAAGCTTCATGTTTAAATATTGCGAACAAAGAGCATTGCTCCTTCTTGTTTCATAAATATGTTAATGGTAATGTGTGTAGTAATAATAATATATGAAGGCTTATAACAGTTTCATAGTGTTTACTGGCAAATACACCAGGCATTAGCTCTATGGGGGTAAATAAAAAATGAAAATGAGCTTACAAAATTTTAAAATGAACCGTGAATTCACTTTCGACTCGGTTTTCCGCAAAAGGAGCTTTTGTTTGAAATGTACAGTATTATCCTAAATTCCAACCACTGCCAGAAACTTCACTTTGTAAAATGAGAAAGAAAGTCTGATTATCTAGAATGATTTTTAAGATACTTCCGTGTCCTTCAAAATCGAGAACAATGGTTTCTTCAATTAAAATCTAGCATTTGTGGACAAATAATGTGGGAAAATGCAACGTTGCCCGACACGTTGCGTATTTGGCCGTCAACCACACTGTTTTAAACTTCGTAGTGGTTTATTTGAGAACTGCTCGCCTGAGAGTGTCGCAGCAAAGCAACATCTTTATTTTATGAAATTTAAACGTCATAATTTCTATACACCTCAAAAAATTTGATATCAACCTAGTTCGATAAAATGATGGTACCGCCTCTTTTATTAATGAGTGGGAATTGCATTATGCACCAAATATTTACATATTTCAGATCTCATTTCAAGAATACACTGAAATCTTAAATATCTATTTTCAGGGTCGCATATATTGTAAATTACATGTTTTCTGTAAGTTCTGTTACTTTTTTTTCTCACAGCGTTTTAACTCGCAATTCAGAATAACGCAGTACATGAAGATTAATTTTCGTTATCGTCACTGCGTTGCAGAAACAATATAAAAGTTTTGAAGTCACGGTGACGATTAGAAAAATTTAGGGTCGAGGAAATCAAATTTCAGTACCAGCATCAGAATAATTTGTAATTTATTGTAGTTTTTTTGCAGAAACAATTGCAATACATTCACGTGGTACAGTGCAATTATTTGGCAGTGGCATCCGATAGACTCTAAAACCTGGCGGCAGAAGAAGAGGAGTTACAAGCACAGAGAACGTTATCATCTTGGGGTGACTTTTAATAAACAGGAAAGTAGTAATAGTGAGTTTGCCGTAAGAATTAATGAAATACGGGCAATAACGAAGGCGCTGAATTGAGTGTAAAGGTGTAGGAAGAAATGGATATCCGCACAGAAAACGGATTTATAAAATAAAGGCCCTGACCCAGAGTGTGGTGTTTTATGGTTCCGAAGTTTACGATGTTAACAAGAAGAAGAGAAGTTAACTACAAAGGTAGATTTCTTAAGATGGAGCTCATTCCAAACCAGTTTGGACAGAATGAGAAAGTGATGTCATCTGGCAAAGGGGAAAATACGGGGGAAAATATTTATGACGACATACATAATAGACAACGCATCTGTTTTGGACACGCGAATAGAATTCAGGAACTGAGAATTCGATCAGATGCTACGATGGATCCAAACCCAAAGAAAGCAGTAACGTCATCCAGTAAGCAACTGACCGTGTGACGTCTAAAAGGCTATGACAAAGAACATATTATTGGAAGATATCCAGGACAGGGCACGATAGCAACTTGAGGTGGGAAGACGGAGGCAGACGTAGCATACGGAATATATAGATGCTAGTAATATTAGATGGTACTAACGATCCAGTTAATTATTGTCAGCGTATTAGCAATCATGGAGGGTTATGGTTAGACAAACGTGGTGCCTACACCAATATAAACTTATGGGCTGGGATCGAACAACCACCATTTTGGCATTTTCATCATGGAAGCGTGACACCATAACGATCACGACTACCTAGAACCACGTAGCCACAGTAATAATAATATCCAATTTATAAAGCAGTGAAATTTAAAAAGCGACTATGTGTTAAGAACTGATCATCTGACAACCTCAAGACTGGCATGAACCAAAGGCGTAGGCACGGGGCTACAAGGCAGTATGGTTCTGCAGGAGTTTTCCACACCCTTCCGCAGTACAGGGATGAGGAATACAAACGAACCGCTTGAAAAAGTCCAAGTGTTGGGTTCAGGAATCGAACCAATGACCTCCGTTTGCGAGACAACAAAACGGCTACTCACAACACTATGAAAGCATTTTTAATTTTAAAATATTATATTCAGCAACAGAACTGTATTGAAACCAATCCACATTCATTTGGCTTTCTTATTTCTTGTGGTAGGCTTTATTAGTTCTAAGGTAATTTGCTGAAATCGAAAACTAGCAGTTAACATGATTCATTTCACAGCAAAATTGAAATTTTTTCAGGGATTATCCTAATGTAATTTGATATTCTCCGCTTCTTGACATCTCGCTAGGTACAACGAAGCAGTTTATATAACGCGATACTTCAAAAGGAACATAATAATCATCTTCCTCCAAACATTTTGTTTGTGAATCGTGCGAATTATTCTACCAGTGACGTGAGTATGATGCGTGAGCTGTTGCAAGATTTAATGAAAGGNCATCTTCCTCCAAACATTTTGTTTGTGAATCGTGCGAATTATTCTACCAGTGACGTGAGTATGATGCGTGAGCTGTTTGCAAGATTTAATGAAAGGCAGTTGTGCATTTGGGGTGCTCATCTCATAAACGGAAATAAACAGGCGTGGTTGCAGTATAACTTTTTTTTAGATATATTTCGTTCCCTAATTCTTTGCCAACATAATTATTCAAGTCATTGTTTGAATGAAAATATCTAAAGTTATAGGAAGTGATTTTTATTTTAAAACTTGGTTTTAAACGCTCTTAGTTAACCACGCAACAGTCGTGTTTGTTTTTTTTCCTACGCATCTGTTCCTGTTCAGCTCTGAATTCCAATAAACCTAAAGTACCACACACACATGATCTATTGGATACGTGGAGACGGTACCGAGTTGATATAAAAAATGTAAGTGTAGAAAACCTTCATGCTATGCCCTGAAGGTACGTTGGCTGATATGAGGATGGAATATGGGCATCTGTACCAGTTGTAACTTGTGGCTTGCCACAACAGAATTGATTCCGTTGTAGTAATCACACATTCTTGGATGCTGCAATGGATCATGCAGCTGGTGATTTGTGGGCCATGTGTTGATCATTCCAAGCAAGAAGCAAGGCAAAAAAAACAAATATCCTTTAGTTTCTGGAAGGTAGCAGTTACTGCGTGATCAGTTGACTGCCGTACTTGGAGAGTGTAACATCAACGGAAAACTTAAATTTTCTGGAAAACATCCATGAGCCGTCAATAATTCTCCTCTCCAGAACGAAAACCTGTGTAATCGGGCAAGTGATAGGACAAACATGTGGGGAGAAGTAGTCATTAGGAATAAGTAACTGTTTCGTAGAAAAGTAAAATTGAATTGAATGTTACGTTCTCATATGAGAAGTGGGCAACAAGAAAAAGCGCTAAAAGGGGATAAATGTTTATGTTTGTGTCTGAGAAGAAGAATTAAGATAAACAATATATACAATTGACGAACAATGCGATATTGGGAAAAGCATGTGAAATAATAGTTATGTTGGAAATAGGGCATAGGAGTAGGAATGTAATGGGTAATGTTTTGAGAAATACATGGATTCATGAGTGTAGTTTTCGAGTAAATACGAAAGGGGAAGACAATTTATCACACAATTGGTTACATGAAGTGAAGGTTAATAATGTAGAGCAGAATATGACAAGACAGGTAATTTTGGTGGAAGAAAATAATGTTATGATGTTGGTGGGAACAGATGAAATAACAAAAAAATGTTGAACGCGGAGTTCTCAGCTGACAATCAATGTTTTTTAGTTAGACTTTCAATGAATGTGGCGAATATGGAAAATGGAAAGCTGTGAAGTTNTCAGCTGACAATCAATGTTTTTTAGTTAGACTTTCAATGAATGTGGCGAATATGGAAAATGGAAAGCTGTGAAGTTAATATAGAATGTAGAAAAGAAATAAGTAAGATCTATCTTCAACCTTTTTACAATACCCATTAAATTTCCCTAGAAANAATATAGAATGTAGAAAAGAAATAAGTAAGATCTATCTTCAACCTTTTTACAATACCCATTAAATTTCCCTAGAAATAATTCAGGACTTGAAGTCATGATTCAAACCATGCAGTGAATAACTCTGTGTTTGACCGAGAGTCAAATGAAATTCAACTTCACGCCAAACATTATTGTAGGTGAATGACAGNGTGAATAACTCTGTGTTTGACCGAGAGTCAAATGAAATTCAACTTCACGCCAAACATTATTGTAGGTGAATGACAGTATACCAAAATAACATAAGGGCATTTGAGGCTGATCACAGCATGTATACTTTTTTTCACGTGATACGTCATAAGAAAATCATACAACGCGATGTTGTTCATAAAGATGGTGAACTTTGTGAGCCCTNTTTTTTCACGTGATACGTCATAAGAAAATCATACAACGCGATGTTGTTCATAAAGATGGTGAACTTTGTGAGCCCTTGGAGTTGGAGTAAGAGTCCACGATGTCATTTTGATACACCAATTTCCATTTAGGGAAGCGGAGCTATCGAGTTAAACCGGAGAATGTAAATATCATAGTTTCGAGCACAGACAATCCTGAATCATACTATGTTCTTTCGCTAAACTAAAATGTTTAAAAAACTCAAATAAGAATGAAATAAATACTTACTGTAGTATTTTGAGCATAAATGTAATTGGCAAACTGGCAGATATTTATATGTAAGCAGGCACAATGGTTGAGGGTTTTCTCTACTCTACAACGGAAAGTGGTTCTACTATGGAAGCAATTGCTGAGATGAAACACTCATTTGACAAGATGAATGAACCAATTATGGTTCGAGGCACATTATCGAAAAGGTAACATTATAGTTGTTGGCAGTTTCTAATTTTTGTAAGAACATTCCGGGAAAAAATACAAAAAATATATTCTGATGAATTTTTTTAATAACCAAGCTGACACATATTCGGCTTCCGGTTGAAGGAAATATTTTCGACTACGCACTTTGTGACTGATTAAGTTCAGACGTCTAACTGTGCAAACTTATCCTCATGTGGCCTTTCAAAATAGTATAATATAACATATATTTTAAATATTCCGAGGGCAATGAATCCTACATATCAGTTACAAGTCCCGCATGCAGCAAGCATTAATGTGATGTGTAATGTGACCCGTTACTTTATTAGTATATAATCCTACAGCAAACCAGACTGTAAGCAGGACATGTTCATAAATACTAACAAACAAGTCATCAAACAACGATGTGTATCCACTTAGCACGCTGATATAAACCAACACTCCCTTTGAATAAATGTTTACAAAAGAACTCGAGGCAAATTTTCTTGAATTTCAAAAGCACTGTAAATACCGCGAGGAAATCTAGCACAAGCAATCAATCATAATGATTGAGTAGCGCCTAAAGATTCGAACTTTTGTGCGAGCTACAAAAGAGCCGTCTCAAGATGGACAGTCAGAGCAGAAACCAGAGACGAGAGACGAGATTTTTTACAGAAGACTTTCGAGCCTATTCTCATTGCTTAGAAATTTCTCTGGTGACAGTATGTTTTTATTTCAGTTACATTTCCTTGAAGTAGGCAATTTTGTCGCTCTTTTTTTAAATAGTAGTTATCATGAATGAAAAATAACCAAGACAAAAAAAAAGAGTTTAATTTAGCATGCAGTGAATCAATTAGCCATTTTAAAAATAATATGTACACATGTAAGTCACAAAGTTTTGAAACACAGACCAAATCAGTATTCGGCTCTTGTTTAGTATTCGATCAAATGAATCACATATTATAACTATGAAGGCCAAGTATTGCCATAATCAAACAATTTAATTAGCTTTTACCTATTTCGAGGAAAACCAAAATTTAAATAAAAATATATCTGAAATAAGAGTCATGATAAATCAGCAATACATCAGACGAACGATTTTATCTTAGCCTCCTGGTATAAACTGGCAAATAAAATAAAAACTAAAAAAAAATATCGCCAGTAAAATTATAAAATGGGATGAAGTAAGCGAAATGTTAAAATCTGATTTGCAAATACCTGTTGTCCTACACTGGGATGTCCTCCATCTGCGAATATGCAATTCACGTTCATTTGCAAGAAAATCTTATCATCACTTTGCAGTTCGCAACGTCGTCAACCACTGAAAAGATACTGAAGTTAAAATTATCCGTGTTCGATGGCGCTGAGATTCGAAGTCTGGATGGCCCACTCCGAGGCTTGGCTCGAGGGAGATATAAATGGGCGACGTGCTGTGGTTGGTAGCAGCTCGACTACTGGTAGGGATAAATTCGGCGTCGGGCGCAGGGGTGGAATAAGGATGGTGGGGGTGGGGGGAGTGGAGGTCACGAATCGATTGCCTCCCACTGAGCCTGGAATCGGAAAGAGGGGAGGGGGTGAACGGGCGGCTTGGGGAAAGGTAGCTGGCGAAGAGAAACAAACCAACGACACGTCAGTAGAGGGCAATTGTTTTTAAGGTACATTTTGGCCTTTCAACAGTAACTATTTTTGGTACCAGATACCGACATGAGAATGCAAGGGGAGCCTACCTCGAATTTTGATGAGAATCCTCGACAAAAACGACATGACATCGATTTATTATGAGGCAAGTGTAATAACCCGTTATTTGTCATTGGCAATAAAATCGACATAATAAAGTTTATCACTACAACAATGGATGTTATATACATTTTTGAAGATTAGGATTAGAAATCTCAGTTATGTTATAAAACAAGTTAAACCACGAAGCACATGAGAAAATCCGCGATCTTTTTACAGTGGAAAATTGGTCACTGTATAACTGCACAAAATGGATACAGTTAGAAAGGCGATCACTCCATATCATGTGTACGTCTCGGAGGAGGATGGCTGACAATATCAGAATGATCCGAAGGGTGAAATGAAGCCAGAAACATGTCGTGATCAGTGTATCAATGATCGAGTGTAAGATATAACCAGCAGATTAGATGATGGAGCAATCATTTTTCAACACCTAAGGAAGAAGAGAATTTGAGTCCTATTAGAAACAGAGAGGTAATATAATGGGCATGACAAGAGACTGTAAAGGAACTTACCTACGCGAATTTTTCGTAAACATCAGTATTATGGGCAGAAACTATATTCACATGCGTCATGCTGAACAGAATTTAGTTTTCACATGTTTGATACGAAGCTGGAAATAATAATAAGCGTAAGAGTGGTTTACTTTTGAAGGAAGTCCTGTCTTCATACATTTGGTTTGAAGCATACAGGAGTTGTGGAACGAAAATAACTGCTAAAAACTTTAATTAACTTTCCTCCTTATCTGAATGCCAGATCGTATGAACAAAGGAAAAGCAGTTCTGCAAATAATTTTACACTACCTAGATTAAAACTAGACGTGAATTTCTGTGCAACTATTTCTGAAGCCACAGAATATATGTGTTTTGGTACAATGGGACTAAATATTTAGAAGTGATGCGTCTGAGAAATTAATGATTCCACCATATATATTTTACATTTCTTGGTTGTGGCCAAATAAGTCTAACGTTCATGGTTCGTAACTGTCCTCTATCGAAGAGATATCGTTTTCATGGATGTAGCGATTCGGAAAGTATCGTCAAATGAGAACTATTTGATCATTTCTACAACGTGATCGGATGTCACTTGTTCAGGTATGACTCTGTGCCAGAATTACTAGTTGGTTCTATAGCAACATATACTTTTTTACCCCTCCCAAAATTCCGCAGTTTATTGGTATCAGGAAGGTGTAGTCAATATTAACGAGTTCCCCGGAATCTGTAGACAAGTCTGTGAATATATATGTGCTCTTTGTCCCACTGCAAATTTATCCAAGCGATCTTGGTTGGCCTTGTGAGGGAATTAATACGGAAATATTGTAAAATGCTTTGATACCAACTGAGTGTCATCCAAAGCTCCTACGTTAATTATATCTGAACTATTACTATTGAGCAATGTTGGCAAGCGTTCATCTTCATCGGCTTTCATCACCCCAGACCTAAGACTGGGGGGTTGACACTGTACTGACGTAGATTCCATACGACATTTAACATACCTTTATTTCCATAACTGCCATTAATATTCCATATTAGATGCCGCAGTACTGAAAGTATCTACACATGCAGTTCTCATGTCTACCTTAAATTTGTGAGGGGAAGGGGTCGTGGGTTCAGACCTCCAGTTAGCTGTAGTACGGATATATTCTTTATTCCCAAGCATATGATTTTTTTTTTTCAAAAGGATTTCCAGACACGTGAACGTATTGTCTAGCAGCCGTGCATGAAGGCCAGATGAATACTTTTCTTAGATCGCGCAACAAAATAATTTCGGTGTGACCTGGAGGAAGAACAATGAAAAAAAAAAGCTGAGCATATTATAACACTGTCAATATTTTCATACGAGATTAACGCCTTACTACACTTACATCCACTACCTACAACAAAACAATTAGGTAACACTTCTCCTACGCAGTAATGATAGCAAACATCGTTTACTCCAGATATATGAAAAACATCAATTATGAAAAAAACATCTATAGGAATTTTATAATTTACTTTTACCTTAGACTAATAACTCGCTAACAACGCTGAAATGACCACTATATTAGGTATATTGTTGTCGTGTTTGGTAATTAACACTTCAACATTAAATCCGGAATACATCTGTGCTGAAAAATAATTTGATGTGTTCTATTGTACTAGGCAGGAACTTATAGCTATCATCTCAACACATTTAACATTTAGATGTTAATGGCCGCTACTGCCATATCCCTATTTCACAATAGGCTGTTGCCGGAGCTGTTCAACAACAGAAAATATTCTCTTTGGTTCACTTACGTAAGCTATGATTTACAAGTATTCCCCTCCACCCTCCCAAAAAAACTGAATTTCCATAAAGTATCTCAAATGAGAAATAATTAGTGTTGCATTTCCATATACAACCGGTCGGACAAGAAATTGGGAAGGTGCATAATAGGAAACTTATCCGGCGTCCGCTTGGAACCCTGAAATAAGGCTGGAAAAACGTTTGGAAAACCACTCTACAGTGCAGTCGGCAGGGAGCAAAGCCACGACCAGCTGAACGCTCGGTGAAATGAAAAACTAACTCTAAATTTGAACGGAATAGGTCGATAAACGTACGGTAGTTTGGCGAACACTTTAAAGAATTTATTAGCCAAACAATACCGGCTCACGATCGCGGATAGTAAAAGCCGCTGTGCCGAAAATAACGCTAACACTTTTCCTGTTGTCGGGTGCTTCCCAAGACCTCCCACATAACTTCAACTCACGACACGTTAGGGTTATTTACGGGCCCTTTCGCCTTGATATGCGGCCGCGTGGAAAAGAAAACGAGTGCTTATAGATAAAACAAATAACAAATACCCGCGAGCTGAAGATATTTTAGACGCTTCTGGAGTTTACAACTCAAGGGTGACTTCGGTTCGATACCCACTTGAAGTACGGAATGTCATAATTTTTTTTCAGCCAAGTGGGTAGAATTGGGCTGTGCGAGTTTAACTGATTCATGTGCCAGGAGAGTACGAGGTCATGTGGTAGCATGTATCACTCACACAATGGGAGGTCGCAGGTTAGATCCCAGCTGTTGAACTGCGGGTTTATTTTCCCCAAGTGGTCTTCCAAGTTAACGTCCGCGTAGTTTGTTCATTCATGGATATTTTATTGTTCTAAGTACCTTTTTTCGCGTGGAGAAAAAAGGGACTATTATCATTTTTAAAGCTAAAAACTATTAAAATAACTCCGGACAGGTAATATTTTACTGCTGACCTCTGAAACAAGCCCTTCGAAATTACTCAAATATTATTGATTTTTGATGCGACATAAATTGCTCTGATTTTTACGGGTGAAGTATACTGATTCCGATCGCAGTACACTGATTATCCAATACCGATCAGCAGCTTAGTGGCTGGATACTCAGTGAGTATAATTTATCTCATTGAAACAACTAATCACAGGTTTTCCGAAAGCAGTTCGTGGTAGGTACGAAGTAATATTGTTAAATGCTTTGGGTACCTCGACATGTATGATACGTTAAAAGTCGTATCCAGGCGGTCGGGTTTACAATAATCAGGCGCGTGTTATTTATGAAAGCAGTTAAGTGGTTTTTGACAATTAAACGTTTAACACCATCTGCAGTACAAAAATCAGCAGTTATTGAAGGAAAGCCAACAGGAGGGTTATTCGATTCAAAACGGCTTTGTAGAAGTGGAACATCAAGCTGAAACAGACTGGAAATATACAAAGAAATGCACTGCAATTAAAGGCTGGTAACATTCTGGTATCCTCGACTAACACGGCTACGTCTGAACTTCTCGTCCCGGGAATACTGTAATCCAACCAAGGGAAAAGATACAAACCTTCGATAAATAACCACCCCTATAAATCACCAGGTAGCTGTCGACCTATGACAAGTGCACGTCGTGAGAAACATTAAACGAAGTCCTCTATGTCTGTGCGTGCTAAGGTGTCTTTGTTGTCAGCTCTAAGCACATTCAAGGGCGTGACCAACAGTTTTCGTGCACAGAATGAGCAGAACAGTTGTGTTTCATAGCACGTCGAAATCAGGACATGACGTCGCTTTTGGTCTTACTGTGCGCAAGGAACTACCAAGCGCCGTGACTGCTGCCCACAAGACTGCACATTACGCACGTGTGCTTGATCATGCGGCCAGCCTACCTGAACCGTGTTCTGGTAAGCCTGCGTGGGCCGAAGGTAAGAGAAGTGGGCTTTCCTGTAGTAGTCTTTTGAATACCCATAGGACTATTGCTACCACATGGTGACTCTTAAAGTCCAGAACGCTTGCGGTTCACGTCTCCTGATCAACGACGGGGTGCAAAGAATGGTTTGGTTACCAACCCGAGAACCAGCACGCAACCCGGAAAAACGAATTCCTTGGCAGATGACATTGGATTCCGGACCAGTGCTCGACTGAAGACACCAAAGATTATAAGTCCAGTGTGGTCAAGGAATTCCCATCTGTTAATAACCGCGAGACTCAAACTTTAACTTTCCTTGTAACTAGCGGTCGGCAGAGGTGCTTAAACGGCAGAGGAGAATGGAACGGCGATGGCTCGTGACACATCTACACCACGACTTCTGAAACGGTGCTCTATTGCAGGAATTTCCTTACATTCTGAAGGCTTGCGATGGCATCATGAAAGGAATTTGAATCTTGGAACACCTCATGTAGTGACAGCATTCCCATCTTTAAGACATCAAAAGACAGACATTTCCAAGGGCCTTTTTCAAACCTTTACCTGGTACGTGGAATAGGTAGCACTGCCCTAGCACATCGGAACATAACATAGTCGAGAGATCTTGTCGTCTGTCCACTTTCTGTACTCGAGAGACGAGCAGGAATCGTAGAGACTCCTTGTGGGAGAATAATTGTTTCTGTGAGAGCCATAAACACCTGAGAAAAACATTCCTCGAGCTACGATCATGCGCAGTCTTGAGAAAATATTATTTATTTTCAGGACATTTTGATGTGTTTAACGTGAGAGACAAGTTCAAGGACACACCTTGTGGACGAACTCACCATCCCAGCAGGCGCCTCCGGAAGCAAACTACGACTAAGTCCGCACCCCGAACACGACGAAGGTCTGTTAACTGAGTATCTACTCACCCCTCCGGCGTTCTTCAGCGTTGCCGTCTCATCCTCCGGTGGCGTCCAGACGAAGGCAGAAGGTGGTCGCTCTCGTCCGGCGACCCCGTCGCAAAAGACGCGTTCTCACCCTGCCGCCGCCGACAAGCGACTGTCCGCCGACGGCCCGGGCCCCCCTGCCACATCGAGGGGCGCGCCCCGGCGCCGATCGATCCGCACGCGGCGCACGCGTCCATCCCCCGCCTCGATTCTGCGCAGCGCCCACATCGATCGCGGATAAAAAGAGGTTACGGCGCATGTGTTATGTAAAAGGGAGGCAGCGCAGGGCACCCCCTCCCTTCCCCAACCCTTCCCCGGATCACCCTGACCAACCACCCTCGCTGGAACTTCACCCCCGCCGCGATAGAGGGGGCGACGCCGCGGAACAACTTCATATCGAGATATATCGAACAGCGGGGCCGCGATGCAAATGGCGCCCGGGAAAGCCTCGGAGCTCCGGTAAATTGGGCGGGGTAGGAGGAGGGGGCAGGCAACCATTTGATTGCAGGTGGGCTCCGAACCACTTTGCGTTGGTCTCAGACAATTGCTAGTTCAAAGGCCCAGCAATCTTTTCGGCGACTCGTGCGATGCTGGGAGCAGAAACACAGCCTTCCTTCTAGTTTTCCCGTGTTACTGTTGGCACTCCTGGATAGCGCTTGGAACGTCCTGAGTTGAGTATACAGATTCACAGCGAGTGGTTTTAGCTTGTGAGCGTCAGATCTTATTTAAATTACATTACCTGGGGGACAAAACGTGCAAACTGGTTTGTGAATATATTTTTAAACTCTTTCCTTTCATTTATTAGAGACCTTTTTTTTTAGTAATGGTTGCAATTGTGAAACAAAAATTCGCTCTCTGTAGAAGACAATAATTTAAATGGGATNACAGCGAGTGGTTTTAGCTTGTGAGCGTCAGATCTTATTTAAATTACATTACCTGGGGGACAAAACGTGCAAACTGGTTTGTGAATATATTTTTAAACTCTTTCCTTTCATTTATTAGATACCTTTTTTTTTAGTAATGGTTGCAATTGTGAAACAAAAATTCGCTCTCTGTAGAAGACAATAATTTAAATGGGATCACATGTTCCTGACACAAAACTACACATTTCGAACGGGCACATATCCAACCTCCTATCACATCAGGCGCAAGTAGCACTGCCATAAAACATGACATTTTACTGCGAAATAATGGATACGTGCACGACCTGGTAACAACACATACACTGCACGAACAAGGGTCGATACAATCCCTCGTAACAAACCGTTTGCGATAGCTGTCAAGATAGGATTACTACTCTCACAGAAAAACAGCATATTAATGGTTTCAGATACATATACACGTTAGGGGTGATCAAGCGAGAACAAGTAACGAATAACGTGACGTTTCAGTGGCGGTAGCAGTGCACGGTGGCGCCAACTGCAAATAACGGCAATGCAGCTTAAATAATTTTGGTAGCGTGGATGGCATCGAGCCAGGACTCACTCGTATGCTCAAAATCCAAAACATTTTGACGTGAATATATATTTTAACCAGACCGACACACGAAGGTAACGTTTGCAGTGTGATCAATTCTGACACTATAACTTCATGATTAATAACACTATTGAAACAAATGTGATCTCGTTTTATCTTGTGTNTGGTGTACGACTACGATGCGAGTACGACCTTGAGTTCGCACCACACATGCGCGAGGCAAGGGTGGGGGCCCGCGGCAATTGGTGAAAACTTTGGGCGTGAGCGAAAATTTACATGCAGTATACATCACGTCTCCGATGGGCCAGCGTGGCGATTTTGGTGTCAAATTTAAGTCATAAAAGCCAAGTATCCATTTCGTTTCTTTAATTAAATACTCATATCCCAAGAAAACATGACCCGCTAACGCTTGCGTATTCACGTAAAACCCACACTTTGTGTCCTCAACACAGGCACACCCCGATTTTTTATAATTACCATGATATCGATTTGCTAGGCGTACTACCAGAGATCGGTCGTTGCGAGATGTTTCATGCCATTCCTGTCTCCTCCGAGTGAAGTGGAGAGTGGAGTAGAGAGATTTGGGCGGCTCTTAACATCGAGGTCTTGACAGCCGATGAGGGTGAAACGAGGCAAGTATGGAGCAGCGCCGGAATGCAAGGGTGGGGGAAACGGGAGATCCTCGAGAAAATCCGCCGACCAGTGGCATCTTCCAGCACGATTCCCACTTGCTAAAATCCGGGAGTGATCCCGCCGATTATCGAATCCGGTTCGAGTAGGTGGAAGGCGAGTAGTATAACCACTACACCACCGCGGCTCCTTGTCTCTTCCGACAACCGCATTGTTTCCAAGGAATGATCCTGATGATGGTGAGATTAGAGGGTAATTTGCTGCTTTGTAGGTTCTGTACACTGTAAGAGCAAACCAGGAGTCTAGTTTTCTTACGGTATTTGGAGTAACCAAGTGCAAGCCATTTTAGAATGCGCGAGACAAAATAAAACTAGTTAAGTAATGTTCTTTTATATTTAGAAGTCATTATTGAAAATCATACAACAGTCATAAATAATACATTTTTTATTCTTTAAAGCAACTTATTTTGACCAGTGAATTTATGAAGAACCACCACTTCGCTTCAGGAATTTATACCCTCTCCTGCATCTAAGCCACCAGCAAAATAATAAAAAATCACACTCGGCTGTTTATAGAACACTCCTACAAACCGCCCATTAAGTTTCCAAGGAAAAAAATGAATAAAGTTCATGCGAGATTCATCAGTTTTTATCAAATATATTTTTAAAATCTCTCTTAAATGTTTACTTAAATTGGCAAAAATTCTGTTTTAAAAAATATGTCCCTTAGTTTTATTTGTTTGCAACACAACGTACCCTGACATTTTTAGGTACATCAAAAAGAATCGAATTATTGCATTTCACTCACAAAACATTTTTTTTTCACCGGGATGCACACATACATACATGTATGCACACAACATATACTCACACTTGCATAGATATACGCATATTAATAAAGCTTAGTCATATTTTCGTTCAAATATTTTTTTTTTCTGACGTAGACTTTATTTTATGACTTACAAAGTTATATTTATAAGGCTTATTTGAAACAAGTGTACTCATAATACAATCACGAACAAAAATATGTTAAGCGCATAGGAGTAGTGCAAAAGAAATGAAACTGCACGTTTTGAAAAGTTATGTGAATTTGTTGAAGTGCTAATGCACACAGAGTTGGCAGTACTGGCATGCTGCTAACACTGACACCAATGTGATGATCTGACAACCCGAAGGTTTGTTGTGACCCCAGATATACGCGTTGTGATAGGGACTATGTGGGGCGACTTGTCACACACTTGCTAGCTTGCGCCCAGGCAGGTGACGTCGTTGGCCTTCTTCTCCGCGGAGGTGCGGTTCTGTATCCAGGGCAGCACGACAGTAGCTTCGCAGCACTACACCNGCCTTCTTCTCCGCGGAGGTGCGGTTCTGTATCCAGGGCAGCACGACAGTAGCTTCGCAGCACTACACCTGAGTGTCACAGAGCGAGTACACTCGGCCATCTCGAGCCTAGCCTCCCTTGGGGTCAAGGGCTGTGGCACTCTACAGCGTATTAGGAACACTGTAGAAATCACACATTATCGATCCTGTTCCAGAAGAGTTAACTCCCCCTACCCCTCCCCCTTAGGGCCAGGAGTTGGTTGGGGGCTTCATGTCTGGTCAGGGCGCTCCAGAGGCGCAAAAAGATTGNTGGAACATTGCCAGAACACGCCTGACCCAGCGTAAGACAAGGGACAATGCTGAACCGAAAGCCATGACTGCCCAAATGGGCCGCAGAATGCAAATGCAACAGCGGCAAAATAGAACGGCTTCACTGGAGAGGAAACGCCCTCGCTCCTCGCAGTTAGAGGCGACACCTCAAATCCCGGCTGTAAACCGGTACAGTGTCCTGAAAGAAGTGCATGGCAACTCAAATCAGCCCGGCTTTTCAAGCCAGTCCCCCTCTCGCACACATCCGAGTGCCAACCAAACTAAACAAGCAAAAACATCCAAGTTTCGATTTGAAGTTCCTGAAACCAGCAAGCTGTGCTTGTGCAGAAACTACGAGCCCCTCTGGGTTCACCATCAGTATCGCACGCAACGGACTGCACATCGTGGCAGCCGATGTGCAGAAACATAAGGACGCTGCAACACTCCTGCCAGCCAACGACTTTCAATATTTTACATACAGTACTACCAGTGACCAGCCTTAGAAGGTCGTCTTCGACCATACTGAAACCACAAACCCCGAAGACAACAGGCCGGATCTGCAGGCACTCGGATATCAAATAATCGATATCTACCAGTTCCACAAAAAGTTTTCCGAACCACAGGACCCCTCAAAACAGTGGCTGTAACCCCAGAGGTTTTTCTGCGTCACGGCCGCAAAATATGACACCATTCCCCCTCTCGTGAATGTAACTAGGCTCAACATGACTGTAGTTCATCCGAGACTATTCAAAAAGCGGCCCTCTTACGTCACCCAGTGTCGCAACTGTTTTGCCATGGATCACACCAGGAACTTTGGCCACATGCCAACCATCTGTCCTCACTTTTCCGGCAAGCACACACAGGATGCCTGCCCTAACTTGACAAAAAAAAACCCCTGTCTGCAGAAACTGTAATGGCGCGCACCCGGCATCCTCAAAGCTGTGTCCTGAATACCTAGATATGTTGCAAAAACGAAAAACAGCTGCAGAGAATTCCAGGGCACAAACCCACATTCCAAAGCCAGTACCTGTCCCGACCAGGAACCTGGCTATCTACCTTAAACTTCTGGACGCAAATAACCACCCCAGAGACAAAAACATCACCGTCCCCATGCAAACACCAATCATAAATTACGAAACAACACCACCAGTGAATCACCTCCTCCCTCCCCCTGCCCAACCACAACCACAGCCCACAACATCACAAGCCCCTAGTNCTGCCCAACCACAACCACAGCCCACAACATCACAAGCCCCTAGTGAAATGAGGTCGGCCTTACAGGTCATGCGTGTGTTCATGCAGTTCCTGAAAGAGGCCAACTTCACTGCCATTATGTAGCATTTCCAGCCCTTCATGCAGCGAGTGAGACTGCCAACCCGCAGGGGAAATCCACGCTACTCCTGGAAGCTCTGGCAAGTTTCGGAGCCCCTTAATGATTTTACAACCCCCAGAAGTCCCTGGTACCGTTTCCTTACTGTACTGGAACAGTAACGGAGTTTTTTCACTATTATACGAGCTGTAGAGAGTGTTGGAGACGAACGGAGTTAAAATAACTCTAATACAGGAAACAATCTTAAAACCAAACAAACGATTCACAGTAAAAAATTGCATAACTTATCGAAATGACATGATTACTCAAGGAGGGGGCACCTTCTTCCTAGTTCAAAATAAATTACAACACCACATAAATAAAGACCCGGATTGTGAACACAAAAATTCCACATCAATTAATATTAATACCACGTCAGGACATATAACTATAATGCCAGTCTATGCCCCCCCCCCCTTTTTTTTGTAAACCACTCACGCAGGAATACCGAGATAATATTACAAACCAGCCATAAACATTTATCATAGCAGGCAATTTTAATGCTAGACATACTCACTGGCACTTCGCCGAGAATAGCCCAGCAGGTAAAGCTCTCTTTTCCCAAGCACAAAGTACTTCATATATAATAAAGGCTCCAAACAAACCCACACACTATTCCCCAGTTTTAAGGCATCACTCCACCACAGTATACTTTCTAGAAACTAATATATTTAACCCAGATATTAAAATGGAGGTGCTACATGAACTAGACTCAGATCACCTGCCAGTACTTTGCATTATAGACGCACAAACTTTAAAACACCCAAACCCCATTCTTGCTAAAACCCCGGTAACCGACTTTCAGGCTTTTAAAATAGAACTAGAAGAAACTTTCGACTAGAAAAACATCTCAATGACATCCCACGACGATGTAGATCCGGCCTTAGAATTGATAAATACAACCGTAAAAACAGTACTTAATAATAATACAAAATTTTTAAATAGAATAGAATTCGTGCGTCAAAACTTCCCGGATATAGATATCCTCCTAATAGAAAAAAGACAGGCTGGACATGATTACCAGCGACTTAGAAAGCAGGAATCTAAAACTAAATACTACCAACTAAAGAAAAAACTATGAACATAAATAAACAATCTGCGCATAAATAAATGGTAACATTTGTCACTGAGCTCGCAGATAATCCCGCAAAAGTTCTGGAACATCTCCCGCACATTAAGAGGAATTAGTAGGAAACCCCAGTATCTACCAATAATTACAGCAAACGGTCTAAGTACAACCCAGTGGACAAAGCAGAAGCAATAGCAGATTCATTAGAAGACCAATTCTCCCCAAATAACGATCTCAGTGACATCAATTTCACAGGAAATGTTAACACAACTGAAAATAACTTCTTAATTAAACAACCTACAACTGACCCGGAATGAGTCACACTCTCAGCACTTCTTTTCAGTTAAAGCAAACAAGGCGCCGGGGTCAGACACAATAAAATACCAAACTCTCGAAAATCTACCTTACCCAGTACTGTGTTTTATAATAGACATTTTTAACGCAATACTAAAATATAAATACTACCCCACAGACTGGAAAATTGCAAAATTAATTATACTACCTCAACCCGGGAAAAACCCCTCCTACCCACAAAACAGGCGGCCGATTTCACTGCTCAGCTCGTTTAGTAAGATATTCGAAAAAATGCTGCTAAGTAGGCTAAACACATACGCTGAAATTAGTGGCATTATTCCGAATATTCAATACGGTTTTAAAGCACAACATTCCACTGTTCACGCAGTTACAAAGTTTGCAACAAATACAACCACAGTCATTATAGAGCACAAATTCACATCATCAGTTTTCCTAGACGTAGTGAAGGCATTAGATAAAGTTTGGATTAAAGGCCTCCTGCAAAAACTAATAAATTTCTGCTTTCCAGACTGTTACATACATCTCCTTAGCAACTACTATCTGAACACGCAATTTTACGTCAGCTTTGACAATTCCAACTCCTCTACCCGCCAGCTCACCGCAAGAGTGCTGCAAGGCTTTTAACTCTCGCCATTTCTGTACAAAATATTCACAGCTGAAATCCCACACTCTCATTGTTCAGTTCAAATGTATGCCGACGATACAGTTATTTTTGCACTCGACAACAGCCTTCTGTACGCTCATATCTACTCACAGTTACAGCTCGGCTAACTAATCCAGGGATATTTCCGCTGGAAGATAACAATAAATGCAGTGAAAAGCCAGGTTTTAGTATTAACTCGCAGAAGAAAATATGAAGCTTAACCATTAAAATATAATAACACAGAAATCTCTAACTCCGCCAGATATCTAGGATTGATAAAATATTAAAAAAACTGCACAAGGACGTTCACATTAAACACACTAAATGCAACATGTTAAACAAAATACTTAAACTATTAATATACAATTCAATCGTCCGCTCAGCCCTCATGTATGGGAATGAACTGTGGGGAAACGCAGCTAAAGCACTAATAAATCGCTTACAAATCATTCAGAATAAATATCGAAGAATAATTGGTGAAACCACTAGATACACGAGAAACTGAGATCTCCATTCAACACTAAAAGTGCAGTATACAAACGAAAAATTAATTAAACAAAAAAAATAAGTTTTATGATAAAATAAAGCTCCTCCCCAACCATAATATCCGCGATGTTGGTAGTTACGAACCAGACACCAGCACACGTATAAACGTATAAAAATACCTAAACTGACACGGCTAAATAATTAAACAAAAACATTAAACCCATCCCGGCCGGCCGAGTTCTTTGATCGGCCCGGGACGCGAGTTCGTGCATTTTAACAAAACTGGTAGCGCCTGGCCTGGGTGGGCAAGGGCCCTTC